>CM029924.1:12973036-13295536 GCA_017639245.1 Myiopsitta monachus | reverse complement strand
GACTAAGAATCAAGCTCTACACTTGGCATTGGCACATATTTATGGTCCTGAGCAGGTCGCTTTGTCTTCCTTGTGCCATGCATCAGTGGGCAGAGAACTCATGCAAGCAGGGTGCGACCTGCGTTCTAGTCCTTCCTTTTGAGCTACCCAAACCTACATCTCCAAGGAGAGACCCTCCTCCCTATCCTGTCAAGTATCCTAGGAGGAAGGACTTTCTCCATTCTTCTGAATGGAGCTTTCCCTTTTTAAACAGCCATGGATACAAACATAGAGAAGCGGAAAAAAAGATTTTGTTTTCTAGTCATCTGAGGGTGATGTGGGGCTGAATCCCTATGCCAGTGGTGACAGATTAGCCAAAGACTGTTTAATGTAAAACACAAAAAGAATCTGCAAAGCAGGGAGTGGAAACCAGGATGAGTAACCTATTCCACCACCTGGAGTAATGCTTTATCCTCCAGCCTAATGTTTTATTAATGATTACACATAAATTAGACAGGAGAATTTGCAGGAGCACACCCTAAGACAGAAGAGACTATTTGGTTAGTTAGTTGGTCCAGGTGAACATCTCAGGTACCCAAAAGAATTATACCAGCTCTCCCATCTGCTAAGGAATGATTTCAGGGGTCATGGTGGTGTATTTTGTTGTAAGAAGAGAAGTCAGGCTACTTGCCAGTGTTTTGAGGAAAGATGTGACCACTGTACCATTTTGTGTCAAGTGTATGTTCGCTTGTAGTGTGGGGTACACAGATATAAGGACCTACACACAAGGACACAGGTGTTCAGCAGGGCCAGCCCATTCCTCCCCTTTCCCTTCATATTCTGAGGGCTGCCCTTGAAGTTGCACTGTAGTTATCAGGACCATTCCTTAGCTCCAATCACTGACATAATCTATGTAAACAGATACATAAATAAATAATAATAATAATAGCAACAATAACAATCCTTCCAAAAAACAGCATGGGGATGGGTGGCCAGGGTTGCGTTAGCCTAGGATTATGCTCATAGCTCATCTATTTAGCCATCTAGCCACTATTTTTCTAAATAAATCATAGAATGCTTCTTTTGATGCAGCCCAGGATATGGTTAGCTCTCTGGGCTGTAGGTGCACGCTGTTGGAGTGTTGCTGTGCAACACAACGTTGAACTTCTCATGGATCAACACCCCACAAATGTTCCTGCCAAGAGCACCTAAACATTTATGAAGAATTTTATCAGTCTGACTTTTGCTTTGGTGCCTGAGAAATTTTGTGTGAAAGTTGTATGGAAAACATATACCACACTGGAATAAACGCCAAGTCTCCCTAATTCCAGTCAAGTGTTTTAGCTGCAAGACCTCCTGCCTCATTCCCAAAAGCTTTATTATATCCCCTTCTCCCCAGAATTTGTCGAAGTCATATATGCTTGAGAAAAGCATTCATCAAAGAAAGGGCATGTGAATCACTACATCATGCTATTACATGTGGCAAATTAACTTGTCGCATGTTGGAGAAAGAAAAACCTGGATTTTATTGCTCTTGCCTGAAGACGAACCAACTCATTTAATGTCCTTGTGCAGACCTGAGTCTCTCTTGACTGAGACCCCCTCATGTGATGCCACCTGCATTATTTGGGGCTTAATTGCAACACTTTTGTTGTTATTTGGAATTATTTGCTCTTGAGTATGTCAGATTTCCCTTGTGTGCTTTCTTTTTTCAGACTTCTGCAGTGCTCCTGAAGCCATCTTAACAGCGACTGTTCTACTAAAAGCTTTCTCAAATCATTCTTAAATTACGATGCGTAATCTCTTGAAATTAAGTTAACAGCAAAATTAAGATGTAAGTTTAATTTGGCAACTTCCACTTACCTGATTCCTAGTGTATAAAACATGCCTCAGTTAAAGTACTTAAGATTACATTTAATTGGTCCTGAGAATCATACTACTCTGTATAAAAATCTCTGTACTTTTTAAATGCTTTAATCACTGTCTTTCAGGCAGGGTAGACTTCTTAGGTATATAAAACCTTTAAAGTGGGACTGACCAAGAAATTTGTTCCAAACTACACAGCCATCAGTGCTTCTTTGTACTTCTTGCTAAATCTTAGTTGGAAACAATTTGAAAAACTATCAGGGATGGTTGTTGCAGATGTTTTTTTAGCTCTAATTACATGAGGACAGGGAAACACCAGTAAATAAGCAGCTGGAGGAAATACGGAATGATCCTTGCTTCTGAGGAGACCTTTTTAAAATGTGCAACTGGTGTAGCAGACTCTTTGCTGCTTTCTGCTTATCCTGCACAGTTACGGCTCACTAGGCTGAAACTGGAGTACCAGACAAAGAAGTGGAAAGTTATCCAAAATTGCTTGCTTGTTTAAAAGTAATATATAATTATTGTTAGTCATTCC
This sequence comes from Myiopsitta monachus, assembly GCA_017639245.1. Taxonomy (NCBI): domain Eukaryota; kingdom Metazoa; phylum Chordata; class Aves; order Psittaciformes; family Psittacidae; genus Myiopsitta; species Myiopsitta monachus. The sequence goes on along the minus strand of CM029924.1, from coordinate 13,293,156 downwards.
ATGGCATTAGATCTTACGGCTACATTTCAGTTAAGTGTTCTTCTATGGGCACATTCTCTCTCTGTTTATTGACTGTAGTACTCTTTTCTAGCAGTATTTTAGTGCTTAGAATTGATGGCAAGCTATATTTTATCCATGTAATGTTTAATTTAATAAGGCAAAATGTGATTATTTAAATTAATTAGAGTGTGTAAGAACTCTGTGTGTAATGTACTTTTGATCCTCACTTTTAAATGCATGCTTATATCTATTGATTTATAAATATTTGAGGTATATTTATGCAAATTTTATATACTAGCAATACAAGGTATTATAGATCATTTGCAAGAGTGTTGTAGTGTGAATTCACATTTAAGCAGTGAGCGGTGTTCATTAAATGCCTGTGATTCAGCTGTGTGTTTGCATGGTAGTATTTTTTCTTTTAAGGCTTAGCTATTAAATCCATTGTAAAATACTGCAGAGTTGTATCTCTGCCTTTTAAAGTGATCGCTTGACTCCAATGACTGTTTGGTATGGAAGATGTAGTTAAAGTATGCCTATTTAAAACAGATGTAGTTATTAGCAGGCCCTCTAAACTGTGCTTCTCGGCTGCTTCTAAGTCAAACCGTCTCCTAAGCGAGTTAGGAGATAGATGATTATCACTGCATGTCACACTGCCATGTGTCAAGTGTAGCCGCACTGCTGCAGCAGCAAGGGGCTATCTACTGCAGTAGAAATAGGGCTCATTTAGTTAACAGACAACTTTGCTGCCACCCATGTTCCTCATTCTGTCTCCTTGATGCCATTTACAATTGAAGCTAAAAATTAATATTGCTGCTCGTTTATCAATAGGCATGGTATGGAATTTTACTCCCCTGAATGCTAGCAAGCGTTAGCTCTGGGGCTATTTGTCGCATCACGTTGCAACACTATGGACTGCTACAGGGAAGAAAGATTCTTTGGGTGACTGTGATCCTGGAGAAGCTGAATGTCAGTGCCTAGGGTGAAATTAACCATAGCATGATGAGCAGGAGGAGTGGGCTGAAATAATCTGCTGTGAGAGAGAGAAAAAGCAGAGTCTGGGCAAGGCCTTGCCAGTAACAGAAAAGAAACAAGATTGTTTTCCAGACTGCCCTAACCGTGACCTTAGGATAGGGATTTCTAACTGACCCTGAGCCATGAAGCATTAAAACCACAACAGATGATCCACTGGGCTCTCACTTCTTGACCTCCCTGTGAGCAGAGTTTTTCTAGCTCTCACTCAGAGAATGATACCATTTCAGTAGCTATCTTTACAGCTTTCAGACTGAGTTTCTCACCTGCTTAAAGAGAACTGTGGCAACCACTACCATTTCATTCCAGTTATTTACTTGTTTTAGGATAGCTGGTCTTACACTTCTGACATTTGCTGATGGACCACAAGAATGTGAATCTGCCCATCTGACTTCAGTAGTGTTTTCCTAATTTTTTAAGGTAATTTGTCATTTTTTTTAAGATGTCCAACACAACTCCATTAGGGGAGATGCCACCATTGCATACAGGGAGTAGGCATAAAAAGGGATAATTTTTCATGGGGAATGGGCAAGGGCAAAAATCAGTATCTCTGCTGTGGCTCTGTTATAGCAGTCACATGTACACCCTTCCTCAGTGGATAGCATCACAAGAGAATAAAGGCAGTGAAGGTGGTTTTACATAGGTCTGGATAGAGGAGTTGGTTTCTTTTCCAAAAGCATCTTTGTAGCTAAAGCCCTGCATGATACTAACAGGTGCTGCCACCTACAAATGAGTGTATTGGTATGTTACAAGTGTGTTGCTGGTGTTACTGGTCTGGGTCTGATATGCATTCTTGTTGTGGTTTAAGCCCAGCCGTAACTCAGAACCACACAGCTGCTATCTCACTCTCTCCCCTTTCTCCCCCCGCTCCCAGTGGGATGAGTAGGAGAATTGAAAGAATGTAACTCCCATGAGTTAAGAACAGTCCAGCAAATAAGGCATAACACAAACCACTGCTGCTACCACCAATAATAATAATAATGACAAGGGAAATAACAAGGGAAGAGAATACAACCTCTCACCACCTGCCCACTGATATCCAGCCCAACTCAGCAGTGATCTAGCCCTTCCAGGTAACTACCCCCAGTTTACATAGTGGGTATGACGTGCTGTGGTATGGAATACCTCTTTGGTCAGTTTGGGTCAGGTGTCCTGTCTCTGCTTCCTCCCGGCTTCCCCTCCTCCCTGGCAGAGCATGAGGCTCACAAAGTCCTTGATCAGACCAAAACATTACTGAGCAGCAACTGAAAACATCGGTGTTATCAGCACTGCTCCCAGGCTGAAAGTCAAAACCACAGCACTGCTCCAGCTACTAAGAAGGAGAAAAATGACTGCTACTGCTGAACCCAGGACAGTTCTCCATCACCAAGTTAAGCAAATGGTGAAGCCAAACATACCACTGCAGCAGTGTTTCAGTGGTTATTCTCTTTGGGCTGTACCCATATATATGAAGCTAGAGTTTGTCAGTATCACTCTGCTGGGCTCCCTGCTGCCGGGTATATTATGATTATTCTGTGCTGCTGTAGTATAGGCCATTGTAATTAGCCTCTGGATGCTCCTAAATTAAAGCAGATCATCTTTTACTCCTAAGAAACCTCCAGAACCCAGCTGCAGCCATAACGCCACTATCAAATGCAAGCTGGATGCAGTTCAGAATTGGGGTAAATATTTTTAATAGCATGAAATTTTGTTGGGGGTCATCTGGAAGGATTCTGTATATGAAACATTGAACTGGAGCAAAATCAAAACTGAAGTCCTCTGTGTGGAAAAACAGGTGAAGAAAAGCTTGTCTATGTTTGAGAAGAGAGATGCATCTCTCATACTACAGGTAGTGATAACATTAATGTGAAATAAGTTGTATCTTTCTTTACTGTTGGCTTTACTTAAAAATGGCATGACCTCTTGTCTGAGCTGGCATCTAGTAAAACATACTGGCCATATTAATCTAATCAACATAATCAGAAAATAACTTGATATTTTATGTTAGGAATTAAATCATAAACTCTACTCACTCTGTATGGGCCTGTCCTTCTACATGTACTTTCATATTGTCATTGGTGGCTTTTTGCTTGCATTACAGCAACCTGAGGGTAAACACAAGGCAAGATCCAAGATAGGAAGGCAAATTGTTTTGCAAACATGGTAGAGAAAGTGTGTGAAATCAAATGCCAATATTAATGCATGACATCTGCTCCCTGTTCCAGTTCTGAGTAAAGTAATCCAGTCCTAATTACACACTGCTGTGTCCCCTACCAGCTAAGGAGAATGGTGCAGCCATTCTTAGTAACAGTATATACATTTCTTTCTGGACCTGATAGATACATTAGATGCAGGGCAGGCTTTTCATTTTTTGGCTGTCAGTTGCTTTGGGTAGCACAAAGAGAGGGGAGGAGAAAGGTTGCAGCAGGAAAAGATCAAAATCTTCCAAAGAGAACTCTGCTCCTAGAATAAAAATTTTTCCTAGAGAACTTTCCCTGCAGACCTCAATCAATATTATTCTCATCTGAGTGCACATATTATTCATTAAGAAATGTTGGCAAGATGTGCACTGTAGTGTATGCTTTCATTAGAGCCTCCACCTTCCTGCTTTTATCAGAAGATCTTCAGTGACTTTCATCTTCATTGAACTTGTTTCTGTCTTCGAATTTGGAAAGAAACCTTGTAATTTCACAGCATGGATTTATTAAAAAACAAGTAAAATATTAATCTCTGTTTTGTGGATGTGTTTTGTCCTCTCACAAATTAATGGAGAAGATTATCACCATTAGATTTGGACTGAACTGGATCATGTGCAAAAGATAGTCCTGTGCAACAGACCCTTCACTGGATGTGTGACATGGGAGTAGGTGGAATTCCTCCACTGTGTGTTCAGCAGCCATGACATATCCTTTTTGTGCACCTACTGCTATTGTGTCAGCAGCCAATTTCCTACAGAATCAACATTTTTAGATGATATGTTATTAGAATGATGTTATGGAGACCTGGCAAATGTCACCCATTCCAAGTACAGTTAGGGGGAGCCACAAAACATGGGGAACACTGGCAGCATCCTAGGATATTGTCATCACAAAGAAATATGAGCCTGATATTTCAATTTGTCTTTTCAATTCAGGTATTTCCACCTCAGACTATTCTCTATTAATTCTGCCTGGTCTCTTCAGCAGCAAGACAGTGAAGAAAGTACCATGTTGAAGAAAGGCGCTGAGATATTTGGACAGTATGCTATGGTCTAGTTCCATGATTGGGACCCCTGCTGTGCTGCTGCAGTATAAAGAAGATCGATAGTAACAGATTATGAAGAGCCAGCTCCATGACTTTGCCTCTGTTCACCCATCTCACATTTGATTAGTCTCTGCTTGACATCAGGCTGGGAGCAATAAACTCTGATCATAACAGTGGATGTGGCAACAAGCCCGAGAGCTCCATGTGTCACTCCAAACCAGGCACTGTCTCACTGGATTCCTCCATAAAACAACTGAAGCAGATGTCTGGATGCCAGGTTTGTCTCTCAGGTGTACCTACTGCACCCACCAAGGTACGGAATAATAGGCAGGACTACCTGCAGGAAAGCATTGCAGTAGCAATGAGCTTTAGAGAAGGATGTACAGAAAAGTCAAAACTAAAAGTTTAGGGTGGGTTTGGGGGGTTTTGGAGGGTGGTGGAGGTGGTGGTGTAAGGATTCTTTTCCACTTACTTGAAAGGACTCTGGGAACTCTGCATGGATACTGCTGTGTGAAGAGGTGGCAGTCACAGTCCATGTGTTGACCTACACAGAGAGGTTGGGCTAGAGGTGCATTCCTGAACTTTTGCTCGACTTCAGTATGAATTGAAATTTTACATCACTGTTGAGAAAGATTGACCATACAAGTGGAAGAACACATCTCACTTGATCCTGGGAAAGTTTTGAGAAGTAGAAAGGAGGCTTCTCCTAGAAAAGATGTATACTTTCCCTGGAGGGTCATAGATATCTCTGCCTTAGACCTGCCCTTCTCTCCAGCTGTAATGGTACTGGAAGATGCTGATGGATCTGTGGTCTGTCAAATCCAACCTGATCCTCCAGTAGTTTATACTTACTCACAAGACCTTTCTCATGCCAGCTGAGCTGTTCTGGTGGGGCAGAGTCTGCCCATTAAACTTCTTATGAAACGAGAAGCAGACCAAGAATTTAGGTCTAAATACTTTCATGGAAAAAAAAAAAATCTTTTTAACTTTGTACTGTGGAAAGCAGCAGCAAAACTTCTGAATAACCAACTTATCTGCTGTAAACTTCTCTAAAAGGTCATTACAGATTGTAAAGCCTAAGGGCTTAAAGTGCCAGCCTTATGCCATGGTGGAAAAGGACTCACTCTCTAGACATATTATTTTTGAAGCTTCGCTATTTCTATTCTATTAAAAGAAATACTGTATTTTTAACACACTATTTTCTTTTTTGAAAAACAGCCTGTATTTATGAAAACATTTAACATTCATTTCACACAAAACACAGTAACAGAATTGAGTGATTTATTCTTACAATGTATAGGCAGAGAAGTTAAGTATATCAATCTGGAGTTTAGAAATAATTGAGGTCTGTAGATCTCAGGTATGTATTAAAGTGATCTTTTGAACTGCAGTCCATGTTCTGTGTGAACATAACTTTTTACAGCACTTGTGATTTTCCTCCTTTACAGGACTGCTGAATTGTGATACAAGATCAGGCCCATGGTCACTCTCTTCTGACACTAGCAAGGTAGGTGCAAGTGATTCTGAAATGGGTTAGTAACATAGAGATCTTTTGTAGCTAATCTAGTATAGAGCTGTGCAAACTGTCTTGGTTATTTGTGTGAATTCAAGAAATAAAATCCATGTGTCTAAACTGGTAGACAGAAGTCTCATCTGCTCAGAAATCTGACTTTGGAAATAGCTGCTAAATCCACCATGTGCAGCAGTGGTCTTTGCTATGGCCTGATACCGCCTTCACTGTGGGATCCTGACTGGCACATGACTTAATCACCTTCTCTTTTTTGTTTTGATATTTTTTTCTCATGTCAGCTGAAAGATAAAATCAAAAACATATTAACCTCCCTGATGAAGCTTTATAATTCCCAGCACTGAAACATTAACCAACTCCTTAATTAAGAGAGACTGAAAGTAGAAGAATGCTTTTATGTCATTAGCTGGTTTTTGCTCCAGTCATCTGCCTCATTCAAGCATAGGATAATATGAAACCTCACGGGTCTGCTAAAGGCTTGACTTAAGTATATTGCAGACTTCCTTTGCAATTTTATAAGAGCGGCATATTGTTCTTAAGAAACTTCATTTTCTCGTGCTTGTGCACAAGGCTAGCAAAAGAAAAATAAGAGGAGCTAGTGAAGAAGCACCTCAAGTCAGACCCAGAGGCCTGAGCACTAGCCCTTACAGCAGCACTTAGGTATTTTTATTCCTGTGTGCCTCTTTTCTCTCTCACGAGGAATATCAGGAATTAGTATGAGACCAGAAGCTTTCCTGGGCAGAGCATAGCTGTTGTCTTTTACATGTAGTTTCTGCAGTATTGAGCATGATGACTTCTCAGAACTGCCTAGACAGGGTGAGTGTAAGGTACCACAACTGAATGAATAGCAGCACACATTAATGATAAACTGGCACCTCAGTGACCATGTTGTCTGGTCCCTCCTTTAAGCTCCCGCTTTAGCACTTTGTTCCAGAGAATGGAAGGTCAGGGAACTGAGGCTTATTCCCAGTTCTGCCACTGATCTGTGTCAAGTTTTCCCAGTCACTCATTGTGGTGCCTGCTACCTACATAAGCGCTTTTTGAAGGAGTGATCTAGCTGTTCCTCTCAAGTGTCAAGGTACTAAAATGTAAGCGTGATAAAATCCTTTGTATGAGATTTCTAATCTACTGGCTGAAGGAGGCTCAAAAATTACTGAAACTTGCTCACTTCTCTGACATTACTCACTGAGGAGATATAATTGAAAACCACGCAGAACAATGCTTCACCACACTGTAAAAAATTCATTTACTTAAAGTGGGGACCTTTACATGGGGGTTCATCCCTTCATCTTATTAAAGCTGTAAACCTAAAAAACCCTATGACTGTAACTGTAAGATTAGAGCAGACTGTTCAAACTGCAGGATGTGTGTTTTGGGAGTGAAATATTTTGGGGCTTGTACTTTTTTTGCATTATTTTCTCCCCCGTGTGACTCTCCCTCACGTGCGTGTACATGTGCAAATTACTCCCTTGTCTTTTACCCTCCGCCTCATTCTTCTTCATCTCCAGTGGCCATATCTCACTCAGCTCAAGTGTGAGCATCACTTCTTAAGAACAATACCCAAGTCAACATCTGTTTCCTTAGTTTCTTCCTCTTCTATTTTTGGCATCCCAGCAGTGACCTTGCATGGAGAGCAACACCTGCTGCTTGGTGAGTCTGTGTTGAGATGAAACTGCATCACCCCTGTAGGAAACTCAGAATTAAGGCTCATGAGTTGTATACTAAGGTCCTGAGATTCTGACTTTGCACCCAAAAGTCTCCATGGCCACAGTGAGAAAAGGAATGGGCTCAAGGACCAAAAGTACTCTCATAAATGAGTTGATGCATGATGTTCTCCAGGGTCAGTATTTTTCAAGTGCTGCTGTGTTCTTTCAGGAAAAAAAGCCAACCAAAACTGAAAAAAAGATTAATTGAGTTAGATGGACCAAGTTCCTGTGGGTGCAGTATGTGCCATGCAGTGGAAATTAAAGACCAGAGAATTAACAGGGTATGTTGTGTAACAAAGCTGAAGGCATTTTATCCTCATATGTGCGTACTCACAGGAAACCATACTGCACTAATGAAACGCAAGTTTACGTTCCCTGTCATATTTATGCTTGCAAAGAATGAATGTAGCCCGGTAAGTTTGTTGCCAAGCAAGCTTAGCTATAGGGTGTTGGTGAAGGAGCAAAAGAGGTGTTTGTGGGGTTTTTCCTCCCCCTTGGCTTTAACCGATGTGACAAGGTGTGCTTTAAGGTGTGGGTATTGTTGCCAAACAAGCAAGTTTCATCATGGTTGTCTTGACATGGGTGAATGTGAAGATGGGGAACTGGGGAGGGGATAGTTCCCAGGAGATGATTTGCAGCATTTTCTCCTCTGAAATGTATCAAAAATTGTCTGTCTTCCCTCAAGGGGAACGAGCCTGAACAAAAGTCCAAAAAAAAGGCTACATGGGGGGACCTAAATAAAAGCTAATAGATGAGCTGAGCTAATATTAGTTTCCTGATATATAAAGCCAAATGGATTAATGGATCAGCTCATGCATTGCCTAAGGAAACAAAAAGAAAATCTTCAATACTCCATGCACATTGAGGACATGAACAATAAGGGTCTTTAGAAAGTAAAAACCTAATTTGGGGGAATCAATTACTACTTCTTTTTTCTTACTCTTTTTCTATTTAAGGGAGGTTCACACAGAGGTAAAATTTGGGTACCATGCAAGCCAGAAGTCATGCGTCTCGGATACTATAGTGATGGTCAATCTCGGTTTGCATCAGTCTTGCCTAGGCTCTTTTTAGCATTCCTGCTTCAGCTAATGGAAATCAAGCCCATTATGGTAAATGTAGGAAGCAAGTACATTAATAGTGGGCACTGCCATTAATTCAAATGGTAAACAATTCAGAACTGTTCCCAGTACATACTAGATCATGTATCATCTTACTTGCTGCTTCAGAGGGCCGCTTTTTTCACAGGTTTTTAAAGTCCAGGAGATTGTCTGAGAGAGTTTTCTGCTTTGGTAAACGAAACTATTTGCAAATTCTGCTCTGCTCCCGTTCAGTCCCACATACTTTTTTCTTTTCGGATTTGGCTGCAAGCACTTTCACTCCAGAACTGCCGCCACTGCAATGACCATCAGTTCTTTACTTAAAAAACAAAAAAGGGGTGCAGCTGGGGCAAGTTTAGTGAAGGGGAGATGTGGGGACTAATCTGAAGCAAAGGTAGAAAGCAAATTGAGTTTATTTATACAGTAACACGTGTGTTAGAGTAATGCTCCCTTCCTCAGCTATACGCTCCCCCATTTTCTCTCTCACACACGTATATATACACACACACTTTAACTGTGCTTTTGTGTTTTGTCAAAATTAATGAGAAAAGTTCCCTTGCCCTAGGGGTAATTAGTGTCCTTGGAGTTAAATAAGCTAATACTTAGACACCTCTGGCACAGGCAATTATGTTTGTGTATTGAATAATTGATTCAAAGAGGGGGGGAAGGGGCTGCTAATCAGATCTGAGCATAATGAATTGATTTAATTAACAGGGGAATCTGAGGGTCCCTGGGAAATGTGTGCATTTATTCAGCAGCAGGAGAGAGTGCAAAGCACATAAATTGAGAGAGAGAGCGAGAGAGCGAGGCAGGCGGCAAGTGCTTTTGCTTTCAGTGATAGGTTCACATCTTTCCTCCCTCCCACCCCCCTTCCTTTGAATATAATTTTAGATTTAGAGTGAAATCAAGAGAAAAGCACTTTAGAAGCCTGGAAAGCTCTTGCAGTAGCAACAGCGAAGGGGGGAGAGGTTGTGAGCGATCACACGCGATTACATTAAGACAATTTTTGACAGCGCAGGTTGGGAAAGGACGGAGCTGGGGAGCCAGCCCTCGATATTGTTCCTCTCCCCCACACACCTCCCTCCTTCTTTTTTAATAACTAAACTGGCACCCGAGCTGCAGCGGCGGGGCCGGGGGCGAGCCGGCCGGTGCACCAGCCTCGCTCCAGCTCTCCGGCGCACGGCACGACAGTAACCCGCCGCAGCCCCGCTCCGAACTCGCGTCCCGGGGCAGCGCCGGGGCGGCCGCGCTGCTGCCCTCCGCCTCGGCAGCGCTCCGCTCCCCGGCGCGGCCCGGCTCGGCGCGGCGCCTCGCCTCCCCCGGAGCCGCGCGGCGGCGGCTGGAGGGGGAGCGCCCCAAGGAGCCGGAGCGGCGGCGGCCGCCCTCGGCGCCCGGGACAATGGTGCTGGACAAGGAGGACGGTAGGTGGGAGCGCGGGAGCGGGGCCGGTTCCGCCCGGGCGCCCTGGGCGCGGGAGGCGGCGGGCGGGGAGGGAGGGAGGGAGCTGCTCCGCGCAAGGGGCGTCCGAGCAGGGTGCTGCTGCCCGGCCTGTCCCGCACCGCCCCGCCGGTGCCGCGGGTAGCACAGCCCCCCACCCGTGTGCTGCCTCACAAAGGGGTGCTGGGGCCCGGCCGGCGCTCTCGGGACGGTGCCTCCTCGCTGTCCGCGGGTCGCTCCTTCGAGGGCCGCCGCCGCGTTTCAAGGCCGGGCGGTGCGGAGTCTCTGAGCCCGGGCGTGCCTGCCCGGCGCGGTGCGGCTGTGACCGCGCTGGGGACGCGGGCGGCGGCGGCGGCTTGCCCCGGCGAGCGCGGCGGCCGGCAGGGAAGTGCCTGACGCCGGCAGCCCTGTCACCGGGCCCGCCATCAGCTCTGGTGGCCTTGGCTGGTGTCGCCACCGGGCCAACTTCGGTGGCATCCGAGGCCGTGGCGTGCCGAAATGCCTCCGCGCACTCCCGTTGCAGTCAGTGCTGCCTTGCGTGATTGCGTAAATTGCCATAAAATGTCTCTGTGTCGGACTGGTGGGGGGCTTTAACTCTGAAAAGTGGATACCAGGTTAAAGAGGTGAGGGAGAGATGCTTTCCTTGCCTGTTTTTTCCCCCCTGTTTTTCTGCCTCTTTTCCCTCCACCCTCCCCTTCTCTTTTGATCTGGAGTTTCTGCTTCAGAAAGGTGAGAGTCCACCTGCCACGACCCTGCCGAGTCAGATGGGGCACGAAGAGAAATCAAGGCTCGCTTGTGCGATCCAGCAGTGTGGGAGGGGGCCACAGCGCAACAACTAGAAGGTTAAATGCTTGCTGCCCCAGAGAGGTGCTTGGGGAGGGAGTTCACTGCGAGCTTGTCACATGCCTCTGGGCCGAGAATCCCTCTCCCGGCGTCTTGTCTTTCTTCCAGTTTCTTGAAGCTCTCTGAAGTAAACTGATGTAGTGTTATTAATGGGGTTTGCAATGCTCCAGTCGAAAGCCCGTGTGTTGGAGAAGAGGGAATAAACTTATCTAACTGGTCAGCAAGACGTAACAGTAGAAACACTCTCCTCATCCCTCACCTCCTGTGTGCAAAGGTAAAAGGCTTAAGTAGTAACAGAAAATCTAATTGAGGGTAATGTCTTACTGGTATGCAGAACAAGGCTTGTGTTTCTCTCTGACCTCATTTTCGGGGGTGACCTGTGTTGCAAGGGTCCCCTGAATTTTGCTTGACTGCTGGACAAAGAGGGAGGAAGAGCTTTTAACATCTCCATTTATACCATTTAGTAGTAACAATAACTGAGTGATGTCTTAATCTCAGTGACTCTGTCAGAGGGTGCCTGCCAACCTGTAACCTTTCAATCTGATTGACGAGCTAACAGCAGGATGCTGCCTCCGTCACAGAAGTGAGAGGCACAGGTAAACTGAGAGGAAAAACTGAGATCTGAGGAGGGTTTCCTAATAGGGGTGTTTGTGTTCTTTTAAGTATCACAGGCATACTGGTTAAACACAAGGAGCTAGGGCCCGCATCATGGTGGTGTAAGGAAATGAAACTAGAACCATTGGTTATTCAGACAGTTCCCAATAGCCTCCTTCCAGGAGATCTCATGAGTGGTGGTATAAAAGGGAATGATGGTGACGATGGTAGAGGTAAAAAGGAAATTAGTGAGAGGTGCACTTAAAAAGGAGTAAAGTAGGAAACAAACCCCTGATGAGAGGGATGTGGAGAGCAGAGGAACAAACTGCAGTAACGCTTGGGAATCTCCTCTGCTGTTGATGGAATAGTTGTGCTTGAGGAGAGATTATGCTCACTTTTAAAAGTGTGTTGGGGAAATTGGGGACAGGAGGTGCAATTGAGAGAAGAAACTCTTTTTATGAAGAGGCTATTTTACCTTTGTACGTTTCTTTCTGCATGATTCAAATGGGTGCCACTTGCCTGCTCATCTGTGACTGTTAAAAGGGGATGCTGGACCTGCACAGGTTACAAATAGACTAAAATGGAAACTTTTGCTAACTAAACCAATTCCTTTTGAAATCAAGCTTGAATGAGCCTGTTAATAAAACTGGGTCTGTTTTACTCCCATAAATGGCTGTCATTTTAGGGTTTCCCCGCCCCCGAGACTGGTCTGATTTTGGCCATCTAAAAGGCATTGCGGCTAGTGTCCAGTTCTCCCCTTGATTTCAAGAGGCTTTGCCATGCAGGGGTTGGGGGTTGAAGGTTTTTTTTCTTTTGATGTCTCAGGCAGCAGTGGGGGTATTCTTAACTATTACTGCATGGAGAAGGCAGGATTTCAGAAAGATCTCCCCCTGGCCAGTAGCCCTGGTGCATCACAAGGAGGACATTTGCTTCCTGGTAGGTAGAGGTTGCAATGTGCTCCATGATTTTGCATTCCTGAAGGCTGCTTGGCAAGCCAGACCATGGCCATGGCCTCAGAGGGAGCTGCCCACTTTTCTGGCTCCAGGCTGGGGCTGTGTCAGTGCCTTGGGGGTGCATGCTAGCCCTAGTGTGACACCAGTATCACCCGTGAAGTCTGATAATGGCTTTGTGAGTGAAAAGCTTCTTGGCAAGCATGCTCCGTGGTGCCGAGAGTAGCACAGATGCAATAATACTTTTCTATGGTCTCTACAGGTATCACTGAGGATGAAGGAGCAGACTGAAAAATAACAATAATAGTGTTTTTGGCTTGATGCGTTACGGCATCACATCAAGTTATGGCAGGGAGGTAAAATCATTTTGCATGTTTGAAGTGACATGATATAACTTGACTGATGCAACATGATTTGATATTAGAAAATACCGTTTAACAGTGGAACTTTGGCAAATATTTTCCTAAAAAAAAATGTTAGGAGCTGAGAGGTGGGGGTAGAGAAGAGAAAGATTGAGAGTGAAAAGCTTCAAGGCTTGCATTTTAGTCAATTCCACTGCGTAAATCACTGCTGAATTTGCTGTGGGCAAGCCAACCTACGCACCGTGCAGCGCATTTATAAATTTCAAGATAATGAGAGTTAAGATATTTATCAAATACATAAATGTTTTGATTGCAAAGACCAGATTTCTGCTTAAAAAGTAAACTGACATCAGGTACCATGATTAATTCCAACAGATTGTGTTAATTGTAGTTGACTTTAATTACTGTACGAACGTGTTGGGGGTTAGAAAACTCTTTTTATTGTTGGCATGTGGGATAAGTAAGCAGATAAAGTGTTTCAAAATATCCATTTGCAAAGTGAGTAATTCAGCCTCTGTGACATTATGAAGAAATAAAGGAATAAAACATACATTGATCTGGTACTTCATATATTTTTACAAGCGCGTTATGTCTGCTAGTTTGCTCTGCCACGGAACTCAGCTGCAATAGTCAATGTCTGACTTCATTTTTATCAAAACCTGCCTTTCTTGCAGTTGCCAAATAGCGTTAGTTTAAATGTACCATATATTTTGGGGTAAGTTTGTCCTTTTGGGGGTAATAGTGTTGAAAAGTACGCAGACAGAAAGGTGGAACATTGAGTTCGCCATTTTCTAATGGAGGCCAGTAGTATATTTGAAGTATAAAAATACCTCCAGTTTAGAAAAGCTTGTATTTCTGTAAGTTTTTTGCACTGATGCTTTTAACTATTAGACTTTAATCTTTAGGATAAAGTCCTCTTCCTTTTTAGCTTGCGATACTTCTTAAAAGAAAATGATTATTTATGGTGGTTGCACTCTCCTGCTAAAATACTTATTCAACACTTGCAAACTAGTATCACTAGGAAAGAGGAGTTGTTGAAAGTACTAGATGAAAACGGTTCAATGTAAAATGATACATCTAACATCAAATATGCTCAAGGACTGTTAGGATTAAGTATTCAGAATGAAAGGGGAATGAAAAACCACTTCAGCTGGGGATAAGGAATCTAATTAAAAATAGGTATTAAGGATATATAACTTGAGCCCGTTATCACGTTGTTTAGAGTACCATTGTATCAGTTGTAAAGGGGAGGAAGAAGTGTCATTAAAGCAGGAAGGAAATGTTTTCTCGGATTAAAAGACAGAGATGAGTGAAATGGTGCTGTTGATCTTGGTCCTGAAGAGCCTGATCCCACCGTCCTTCGGAGACCACAGATGACATGTCTGAATAAGGGCTGTGCATTGCAAGAAGAAGGATAAAAGATGTGGGCCCCAAACTCGCCGATTTACATTTGGGAATCGATGGCATTTCTGAAAAGTAAGCAAACCTGTAAGGGTCTGCACTGCATTTGATAAATTCATTTTAGCATCAACCTAGTGAAAGTGGAGCTAGTATTCTCTAGAGCATTCCCTGAAACTAATATGTAGGTGTGAAAACAAACCAAAAATGTTTGTACAGAAAATTAGTATCAAGTTTTAGGTCACAACAGAGGTGTGAAATCTAGCTCTGAGTAGCAGGGCTGGTGTAAGGCAGCATCAAGTCACTGGCATCAGCTGTGGGGAGTTTTGAGTCTCTGACCTGCCAGAAGCTACTGGCTGGTTTCAAACAGAATCCCCGTTTTTACGGGCACAAATCTAGAATAAACGCTCTGGACAGAGGCGTTTATAAAGGGAGAGGGAGCAGGGCTGGTTTCAGAAGCAGGCTGCGAGGCTCCGCGCTGGCGCTCTCCCCACCGCGCTGCGGCTCCGTTCCCAGGAGGAGGGTGCCGGGCCCGGGGCTACCTACGGGTGTGGGTCCGGGTCCCGGTCCTGGTGCGGGCGGCGACTCCGGGCTGCAGGTGGTGCTGCCGAGCTGGGAAGGCTGCTGCTTGCCAGGAAACCCTGACGGGAGAATGAGAGGAGAGGGGTCCCTGGGAAATACGTTCGTTTATTCAATAGCAAGTGTGCAAATCTCGCAAATTGAGAGACGGAGGCAGCAGTAGTCGGGCTTAGGTATTGCACCCTCTCTGAATATAATTTTAGATTTAGATTCAGCTTAAATCCAACGGGAAAACCACTTTATAAGGTTGAAAGCTGTGTAGTTGCAACAGCCAGGGTTATGAGCTATCAAATGCAATTACACTAAAATAGATTATACTGTGTAAATTGAGCCATTTAGAAGGTGAGAACCAAAGAAACAGCTCTGATCCCCCTTCTCTCTAAATTGCAGTTTTAGTTCCTTGCAATTCTGAGGCACAAAAGTAGGTGAGACTGCATTTGTATCTGCAAAGTGCTTTATTTCTGAGTGTAATTCTAACTGAGCGCAATCTAGGTTAAAAGCTGGACAACTGGGTAATTAGAGCTCACTTGCTGCTAAAGGACGATCAGCTGTACCGTAGCTCATTTGTGTTCCCAGAGACTTGTTCTCTTCTCCCCTGAGCGGTGGCTGCTGGAGAAGAAGCATCTGTCCCTGGACTTTTCTTGATTGCGGAGATGATGGTGCTGGACAAGGAGGACGGTAGGTGGGCTGAGATTGTATAAGCCTGTGCTCGGTGTCTTCTGTATGCTGCTAACATGGAAATAAATAGTTTTGAAACAGATGCACACTGTGCATATCAGCGTGCTCTGCTTTCAGCTTCTGATATTTTTCTCTTGTGTTGGTAAAAGCATGCTTGCTCCTTTTTTTTTTTTTCTAATGTCTTCTCTGGCATGGTAGAACCAGTCAAGAAGGGTTTACCCCAGGCTCTGTCTGCTGAAGGACAGCAGAAACAACTGGATTTTGGGTTGTTTTCTGGTTTGTTGGGGTTTTTGTTTGGTTGGGTTTTGTTTGTATTTTTTAATACTTATTTAGATTTTGCTTTCTACGAGTTACCTCATACATCCTTTTTACCCTGCTTATTTTGATAGCTTTTATTGTAAATCTAATTTTGAGAATTTCCTTCCTTTCCATTGCATGTCATTTGGGTATCTTTAATATCAATTTCTCACAGCTTTTCTTCATAGCTATAAACATAATGACAATAAGCTAATAAGCTGCTCTGGCAAGAAAGCACTGGCTTATTCTAAGAATTTACTCCCTTCTATAAATGGAGGAAGTGGAGGTTCATTTGGGAGGTAATTTAAGGAATGAAGCTGAAGGAGAGCTTGACTTATTTTAGGACTTCACATATACTTATTTTTTTAAAGCTGCCTATTTCTTATCAAGGATGACTTAAGGGTACAGATTGATGTAAAGAATGATAGTGTTAGTTAGTTAATAATTTGAATGACCTGATGCCTTCTTTTGCATGTTGCCTACCAGGGCATGCAGCTTAACTGCACAGTCACCAGTAATTTCTAGGACAAATGTGGTAAGTTTGATCACAACTTTTTAATAAGGTTTTCTCAGGCTGCTTTTGGCTTAGGTCTTCCCTTATAGCTTGTGCACTGAAAGCAAAGACTAAAACTGAGGCAGCGCAGAACACTCCTGTAGCCATCCAGATGGACTTCCATCGACAGTGCTGCCTCTTACCAAGGACCTCCAACTTGGCGGCACTTTGTGCATTGAAAGCGGGAACCACATCTTTTAATGCACATTTGTAGCTATTTTCCCACTGTTTTATTTCACCTTCACACACGGATGAAGTGTGCTGTGTAATGGGCATGTTTCTGGATTCTCTGATCTTTAAAACTTCTTTTCTTCTTTTTTTTTTTTCCCTGAATTCTCTTTCTGCATTAAATCATAGGCAGTTGTCATTTGGAGGTAGCAGAAATTACTGAGTATTTGCAAGACTGTATACAAGAAATACCTTTTCACAGGGAGCCAAAGAGCTTGGAGAAATTGGAAGCTGAGCATTTTGGCAGTAACATTGGTTTTACTTGAACTTATGTATTGCTTTTAAAAATATGTGTGAGACAAATAACTTGTAATTTGAAGTTCTTGTGTCGGACTGGTGCTAATCTGGTATTGTGAATAGCACTGAAAGCTGCCCAATGCTAACAGGTTGGAGCCGTATGATTTTTTTGTTCCCCAACCCATATATGTCTTCTGGTATTTTAAAACTGAATTAAGACTGTACTGAAGAATAATTAGGAAAGAAAGCTTCACTCTTGAAAATAGTGGGTGGATGTTCACTTTTAACCAGAGGTTTTCTACTGAAGTTTCTATTCTCTTTCTCCCCTCCTCGCCTTCCGAAAAAGGGTGATGGGGGAGTACTACCCAGTATTTTGATCTAACATTTTGATGTCTTTATCTCATTATAAGTTTCATTTCTAAAATTACCATCATGCGGAGAATTTGGACCTAGATTCTGGGGTGGGTTCTGAGGATTTGTTTCATTCTGATAAGAAGCATTTGGGAGAATGAAAAAATGTGAGAGGACTTTTCAGAAAGATTTCACACCTTTAAAATATGAGACCAAACAGAAAGGCTTCAGTGCCCCCTTGTCTGCAGATTCAATCCAGTTTTGACTAAGAGTTGACGCAGTGGGAGGTCTGTGGCCATGTATAAGTTGTCTTGCCCTTTTGAATAAGTTGGCATCCTAAAACTGTGAAATAATCTTATTCAAGGAAAAAAAGATAAATACTTCCTGGGCTTTATTTTTGTTGAGATTTCATCATAAGTTTCTTTGTTAACACAGTAGAACTTTAAAGAAAAAAAAAAGAGAGAGACTTGAAGCATCTGTTACGCATCTTCTGGATCAGTTTTGGAGTTGACTGGACTGTGGATAAAAGACATGCTAAGTGGTTGAGTATTGCTTAAGCTGGGAAAACGAAGTTAACAGGGTTTCAAAGGCTTTGAAGTAGTGTCGCTCTCAAAGGTGTTCAGTTGTTTTCTTTGGCAATAGAAGTTGAAGCAGCTAGTTTACTTTATTAGAAGTAAAAGGCTACTCTTGTAACCTTCCTCTGACGAAGATGAATTTGGCTGACTGACCTGATTTCTTTCTGGACCACATGTGTTGTGCTGGGTTTGGGTTTTTTTTTGTTTTTTCTCCTCTTTAGGACTCAACTTTTTTAAAGGACAGCCGCATTTTCTGTATTAATTCTTCCTTTTCAATTTGTGTTTCCCTATAGAACTATGTTCTGCTATGATAGAGCAATGCAAATCAAGTAGAATAGCCTGAATTAATTCTTCACATTGGCGGCAGTATGATTGCCTGCATGGAATCAATAATGCATCATGGAGGGATCAAATTTTGGAGTATAATGTGTGAATAATGCTTGACACAAAACAAAAATTCAGTCATCATAATAGCAATTAGCAAAAAGCTGCAGCTTATCCCAGCTGTAATCTCTGCTAACAATGAAGCACAGCCTGGTAATCAGCATGTATGGTATGAAACGCACTAATAGAAATCATGGCTCTTTGTTATGTGTGTGGGGGGTGAAAGTTTCCTTTTAGCTAACTTGTACTGTGTTAACTAGACATAGTATCCTTCAACCAAATTACAGTGTGTGTGCACTTGTAAGAACACTGATCAGCTGTGTGTTTGTCCCGATGTTTGCATAGGCAGTAGCACCCCAAATCACAGATCCTTAGTGTTTTCAAGCAGAATTCTGATTAAGGAGATAGCAAGAGTAAGCCAAGTAAATAATATATCAGAGGATTCCATTAAACCTGTACCCATATATGAACCATGGGGTTTATTTTAAAACATTTACATAGTTCTTTAAAAATGAAAAGAAGAATTCAGATATTCTGTGGTTGTGTGCATTGGGATTGGAGAGTGGGTCTTAGGTTGATGGGAGGTATTTAGGGCAAGTGAATATTAGGTAATTTGAAACTGTATTAGTAGCAGCAGTTGGGTTCCCTGTTGTGTAAGAGCCCATCTTACCCTGCACAGAAGGAAAGAAAAGCAACATTTGGAATTAGAAAAGCAGTGAAATTGATTGTATAATGGCAGTTACAGGAATGGTGCCACAAGGGCCCTAGCCAGGACAGCAGAGCTGTGGATTGGCTTCACTAATGAGTACGCCAGCTGCCATATGGAAGTACCTACGGACAGGTAGATGGATATGGAGAGAGATCTACCTCTAGCAAGATGGGTCTTGATGATTCTTTTCCGTTGATAAAAATTTTTACACACAAAAATGAGGCACATACAGGTTGTACACAGGCCCAATATATATAGTGCCTTACAGGAAGAAGAGCCTTGCTATGAGCTGCTGGTAACTTGTGTTTTCTTTATAACATACCTCTCTTGGGTATACCTATTGAGGAATCACACAAAGAGAAAGGAGGTGAAATGGCAGGGTGGAATTTTCCTCACATGATGTGGACTTTAATTTGTTTTTGTTGCCTAATATTCCCGAAGCTGCCTCTTTTTTTTTTTTTTTTATTTTTTTTCTTCTTTTTTTCTGCTTCTTGTGTTCCTCTACCTTGGATCTTCTCCATGTTCCATCATTGTTTAACTTTCCATGTAAAATGAACCGCTGCACATCTTCCCAGACATCAGCTTATTCAAAGAATGCTTGATTCAGGTCACCATAGATCCTGTCTTTACCTATTTAGCTGGGTTACCTGTTGATTTTTTGAGGGCTTGATCTTGATACACGTGGTCTTGCTGTAATTTCAGAGGTTTGGTCTGGCTTTAGTTCATGATACGGTGTCCTTTTGTGACTCAAATGTATAACAATGGATTAATATATTTATGAAGAGGAGATGGAAGGTTGTGAAAGCGAGGATTTGAATAAGACCAGAGCACATTTGGCAGCAAAATAAACCATGAGACTTTGGTTTCACAAGAAATGACTAAAGAGTAAAGCTAGAGGTAGTCTTCCTAGAGGTGCCCCTGCCCCTGGAAATGGCAGAGAATGAAAGAACCATGAGATAGTAAAGTAATTGCTTAAACCTTTTCAAGAAATAGAATGTAATGTAGTTGGAGCACTGATAAGCTAGTTCTCTATTTAATGAAATCTCATCCTATGGGAAGTATATGAGTGAAAGGAGTTAGCAGGCCTAATATGAGCAAGCTATTTTGCATAGGAGTATTCCTGCCACGCAGTCATAATAGTTCTTAGTGTTTGGTCGGACTCCGTAGCTGAAGGATCTGAGTAGGTATCTGTATAAGATGTCATTGTTCTTCATTCCCAGATACTGGTGACACGTGATGGTTGTTTCATTGACATAGCAAGCATTAAAGCAGTGTAAGAACACTTTTCAGCTTGGTTAATGTGGCAAAAGAAGAAGCTGGTTCCTGGAAACTAGTTTGCTCTAATTTTGGTTTAATACAGTAGATAGTATGTTTGATACTCTGGCAGCGGAACATAATTTGTCTTCTTTTGAGTTAGTGTTAAATTTTATTGTCTTTAATAGATACAATGTGAGCATGGCAGCCTGTTTGTCATAGCCATTCCAAAAATGCTCTCTTATGGTAGAATCTTCAGAAAAATTCCTTTTAAGAGCAGTGCATTATTAATAAAGTAATCCATTAAGTCTGGTGATAAAGGGTCACAGCAGAGTCTGAAATAGGTTTCTTAAATGGTTAAGAAATTTATCATGGTTGGAGGATTAATTGATTTCATTTGGAGGCTTTCTTAAGGTTTTTAGGCTTTGTGTGTAGAGATGGTTTTACTGTCTTTGGAAATGTGCTTGCTGCTCAAAGTTTTGGTTTGCTGTCATTAGCATGAACTATTACATTTCTACTAAAGGCAAACTGTTCTTTTAGCATTGACTGATTGCATCTGTGAGGAGTCTTACTTAGGTAAAGAATATGAAAGTTTATGGCGAATAAAGTTTTTTACTTGAAATCAATTCAAAATCAGAGTAATGGTATCAAGCATTAAGTGTTGCAGTGTAAGAATAAAAAAGGCACTGTAGATGCTGCTGAATGCTGAACTATAAAACTCTAATGGGTCCATATCTTTTAAAAATTGGACAGAACTGTCATCATTTAGAATACATAGACATTGTTTTAAACGGTATAGAAATCACTGCCCGCAACTTCAATAATGTGCGTAACTGTTGCCAGGGAGTGATTTATTCAGTGAATGTAGTTCCTATTCACTGAAGACTTGGGGGTGGAGGGAAGGGCGATTTAAAATGAAAGTTGTTCACTATTAGATTAGCATAATTAAACCTATAGATGGTCTGAGAACAATTCAGCGTAGCCACTGTTGTTTAATTCCCAGTGTGTGTGTTTTCTCTGTCCTCCAACAGGATGCCTCCCGAGCCCAAGTTTTCAAGCGTGATGTTGGGTGCTATCTGTGCAAACAGATGCTCAGTTCTCCAGTGAATGTTCTTGCAAACTTGTTTCTTCATATATTGCACATCAAAACAGATAATGGATTCTATTTTCCAAATTTAGAGGGTTTTTTTAATTTCATTGAACATTTCTGAATTCTTTATACCGGTGTTCAGAGTTCCTTGCATGCTAATCAAACTCTGAAAGGGTGATTTGAGCAGTGAAAGTATTATTTGCCTTATTTTTAAACTATTGATTTCAACAGTTCTAGTTTCTCTTCAAGAAAAAGTGGATGATTGTTGCCTATTCATGACTGAACTGCAGAGAACTTGGACCAGAATTAAACAATTAACCCTCTCGCCAATGTAAACATCCATTTGAGTAGAAGCCAGGGATGTTCCTACTTGGTTTATTATGGATCTCAGATATAGAAATGTATTCCGGAGGACTGTGTTTCTAATAAATAAAAAGGCATAATGAGAATGTAACTGGGAAGGAAGACAAAAGCAGCCATGCTTTAAATTGTTAATGATGGTGCCAGTGGCTGCAGCTTTACCACAGCTGTTTAAATTGATCAGCTAGTGAAAATGTTTTGTTTTGGCATTTTCCCTGCATGTGCAACTCTTTCGAAGGGACTTCTGGAAGCTTTTCAAAGGAATCATGATTTTCTTTTTTTTCTTTTTTCTTTTTCCTTTAACCAGGCTTAGAACACCAGAGTTTCCAGTATCTTGGAATCCTGTATTTAAGGATACAGTTCAGCTTTTTTCTTTTGTAAAGTTTTTGTCTGATAAGCCATTGCTTCGCCTGAATTTTTTCTTTCCCCTCCAAAAGTATTGCAAATTACTCGCTGCCCTTAAGAGATGAGGCAATAGCACAGTTCCTAGCTGTCCTTTTTTCCTCATCTCCTCTATTTTCCTGGTGCTACTGAGCTTGATCAGAAAAGCAGAAAGGTGTGATGTCAATTTGTTATGCATCTTTTGGTCAAGCATCCAGTGTGAAATTGTTCTGTAAAATGTACTTTGTCAGAGGGAACTTGCTACTAATTTGTTTCCTGGTTGGCTCTACCTTGCAGCTGATGTGGGTTAACCAATGCCTCTTTAATTCTTCTATCATTTTCTCCCGTTCCAGAGAGATGGCTATACGTTTCAAAACAATGCAGTCCCTTTGAGTCAAGGAGGTAGGGGAAGGTCGAACTTTCTGTATATTGACAAGTGACATGGTAGAGATGTATGGGTGGATGACTGGCTTGAGCCAGTGTGCTTGCTGGTTGAGCTGGTGAGTTGTGGTGTGTTTTGCAGAGCACCTCCTGCTGTGGGCTTCCACCTGAAAGAGCTCATGAGCAGACCTCCCTGGGACCTTGTGTGAAGCCTCTTCCTGGCACTCTTGATGTCAGGTGTCTTGTGGATAGGCCAAGCCTTAGATAATGTTGAACAACCTGGTTTATGCCTAATGTACTTGCAGTGGGGGAGGGTATTGGACATTATTCAGAATCCATTATGTATTTATCTTTATACTCCTTTGTGGAAAGTGATTTCTGTAAGTAGGCTGTTATGGTTATGAAAGCCCAAACAAGCATCAGTCTCAAACCCTTTGACCTGTCTGCACAGAATGGAGATCTGTTTTGAAAAGGACTCCTTTATATCTGTTTTTACTCCATGCCCTTCCATTCATTTGCCTATACAAAGCAATAAAGGGTAAAACTAAAGTAACATAAATTGGTCTGTCTTCCTGAATCCATGTCTCGCTAATGTACCCAGATTAACTCAACTGTAAATTGTCTCCTTTGGATGTCGTGTCTTGCTAAAAGTTTCCTATATGATTCATGATTTGGATTGCTTTTAACAGCTATTGGCTAAGCAATATGGTAAATGTACAAGGTGATGCAATTGGCATTAGTGAGAGGATGCACAGGAGCATGTAATGCAGTCAATACTACATTAACTACTGATGCCCAATTACAGAAACTGGAAGAGTGGCTTTTAGGAGCATTAGGACTTGCAGAAGAGCTGAGATCACCTGCCGCTCCTTGCCTAAAAGCTTCACCCTTTATGCGCTGGGATCAAAGCAAACATTTAGTTGTTATTTTGTCATTTATAACAACGAAGGTATTTTTCCCCCTTTTTTTCCAAAAAGTGTCACACTGATGCTTTTAGCACATGTAAAATCCTATCTCCATATTTCAAGATTCTACTTCTATCTCCTGGGGCAAGACTTTATTTGAATAAAAACTCTTTAACCACCCCTGCACTTACTGTTTCTCTGAACCTTGCTACTTTAGCCATTTTTTCTTTTAAATAAATACTAAGTGCAATTTAGAGTGTCCTATTTCAGTTTGTCAGACAAGGCTTCCCTTCGCTCCCCCCACCTCCTTCCCTTTTCTAATCTGTGTATGATTGTCTGTGACCTCTGCTGGCTTGAAGTCTCTAGAAAGAGCGTTTTAAAATACAACCAGATACCGCATAAAACAGGATATTTGAGTGTGTGACCTCTCTGCAGTCCGCGTTCAGATTAAGCACACATTGTTTCCACCATTGCTTTTAAAACCCATTTGCAGTAGACAGCAAAGGACCACATTGCACTAAAAGACAGCGCATACTTCTAGATTGAGCTGAGTGTGATCACAGCTACTAAATCTATTTGAAAAATAATGAGCAATGTCACTGCTACACGGCAATACTAACAACCCACAAAGTTCCTCTGGACTTGGAGCAAGATGGGAAATTAAGCAGCTCTAAGAACACTGAAATATTTTGATATAAAAGACAGCTGGCAGGTGGTTTATTGCTCTTGCAGCAGCATTTGCCTTCACTTCTAGCTATGATACTTGGCACATTGCTGCTGCTTTTAATCCTCAAGGCATTTTGCCAGTATTAAGGAATTTGTGCACCCCAAGTTAGCATTCCATAAAACTAGGGCCTGGGTATCTGAGGGAATGTGCCTCATCCCTCTGAGGGTGAGCAGGCTTCTGTTCAAGTTGTTCCAGATTTGTTCTGGGTCTGTTTTCTCTCTGCACAGCCCTTGCTGCCCTGCCCAGCCAAAGAGGAGAGCAAGATCTGTGCTGCCGTCTCTTGTTATGGCACAGTACTAGGCCTGGGTCCCACCTTGCCTGCTCCCCCATGCCGTGTTTGGAGGTCAGCGCTCCACAGAAGAAGGGGAAAATAACTTGTGGATGTCATGCGAGGGATGGAGAGCTACTGCAACAGTTGCTCTCAGGGTGTTCTGACTGTTCTTACGGCATCTGTGTTGATACCCTCTCAGCAGCCTTTTTTTCTTTTTTGTTCTGACTTATGTCCCTGAGGTTTAGTCCAAGGATTTGCACATTTTTGAGGAAAGACTTTTGCCAGCCTATCTTCTTGCCGATAGACAATCATCTTCCTGCGATGATTGTGTTGGTTGTGTTCCCCTCTGCCATTTCATGTGTGCAACAGAAGGTAAGACTATACTGTAAAACATCCTGACAGTCTACAGATGCTTATTTGGCAATGCTGTTTTGGTAGATGGTGCCTTAACTTCTTAGGCAGCTGACGTGCTGGTACTCCTTCTGATTGCTCTAAGGACCTGTGGAGTTCAGCCCTGTTATCTACTGGCTGTTTGGATATCCAGCTGGTTTCAGGGCTGTTTGCTGTGGCCGGAGGAAGGAGGGACTGGAAGGGCAGAGGCAGAGGAGGAGCCCTGCTATTTTTAAGAGGACTGTTGCTTTCAGTTCCTGATCGATGCTCTTTTGAACGTCTGGCGGGAGGGAGCAGAAGGTAACCTGCTGGTTTTCTCCTTGCACTAATGTGTTTAAAAGGTGGCCCCAGCAGTGGAGGCGTGGGGGAACTTGACTGAGCTCTGCCTTTAGCGCAGCTTCAATGCAGACAAGTATCCTGTGCTTGATGCACTTTCCAAGCTGTACAAACAATGCTTGAAACGTCTGAAGTACCCAGCAGGGCAAGTCAAAACGTCCTTGAGCAACTTTGTATTTAGACAATGTTTTCTCTTTTTCTTTGATCCGGAGGGAACAGATGTGTCTCTTCTGTGTGTGTTTGCGCACGCCCCCGATGCACAGGCATTCCCTGTCCTTGTGCAGGGGGTGCAGTATTTAGGGTAGGCTGTTATTCCTCTTTGTTCTTTCCTATGGCTGTTTTTGTCCAGGGAATCTTACTTGGTATTTATAGAGGTCAGACTAAACAAGGTTTTAACTTACTCTCGTTCATCTCTTATCTCTAATTCGGAGAGTGTAATAAAAGAAAAAAGATATAATAAGGCTCCCTTTTAAAAAAAAGCATGCATATGTATAATCAATTCATTGACTAGTCTTTTGGGGGGGTTTTAAGCATTCAGTCTAAGTGGGCTGCTCAGTGAAATTTGTACATTCATAAAATAGCTGATTGAAAAGCAATATTTCAGATAAATACAAGCCAGCGATCTATCAGCAGTTGTAATAAAAGCTGGGCTTCAGGCTGTGATTTTATTTTGAAATAATAAGAATTGCTTTATTCTTTTTACTTGAGTTACCATGGTAATTCTGTCGTGTAGCAGTGTTATATTGATTTAGAAAGTGGACAGTAATATTTCTTTTGTGTTATTCTGTTTCTAGGGGTTGATTTCTAATTTCCACTTGGAGATTACTTTTATAAATTTCTTAAGTCCTTCCACTTTTTTCTCTAGCAGTGTAATTTTCCTCTCACACATTGCTATTTTCTGAGCTTATTGGTTTGCTCTTATTTTAAATTAAACTTGCTGGTTTCAAATATTGAAATGACATCTTTGTCTGTGTCTGTACTTTGGTTTAGCAAAATATTACAGTCTGCTGTTTTATGCTTAATAATTTAAGGGAAGCTTTATGTCTGCCATCAGTGGTTGTTGGTAACTCATGACTAAACCAACACAGAGCTTAAACCTCTGACATTTTAATACTCCATAATGATGCTTCCACCCTGCACAGTCTCTTTTTTTTTAATTTGCTCTGTGTGTGTGTATGCTAAAGAAAATGGCAAGTTAAATTCTGCAGAGATCAGGAGGAGTTTTTAGGTGGAGCTGGCTCTTTCGATCTCCGTTGCACTTGAGAGCTCCACTGGGTTTGTCCATCACACAGGTACCTGTTCCTGGTTACCCATCTTCCTCATGCAGTTAAGAAGCCTCAAGTTTTCTGTAAGCAAAACTTTGTCTTGTAGAAGTGTGTGTACATACCCCATGGCTGACAAAAAATAACACGCTTCTTTAGCTCTTACAGGATTGTTATACCTTAGCTACGGAGCACTGCTCTTAGATTGCTACTGCTCTAAGAAATGACAGCATCCGCAGGATGTGACTGTTCCTTGTGGCATCTCTTTCTTTTTTTGTGAATGAGAAATAATGCTTCTGATCCAAACCTGTGAGATGAGGGGAAATGAACCTCAAGCATCAGTTTTTTCAGAAGTGGTAGTTTAGGTCCTGAAACCAAAGCCATGAATTCTGGTTTCAAACAGAAGAGGGTCAGTTTACCTTTTAGTATAGAGGATGGGAAAGCTACTTTGCAAGCACTAAGTGCAGATTTTCTGATTTCATGAAAACACCACTGAAAGGTTTTGCAGTGCAGCTAACTGATGGGAGGGGAGCTGAAGTCTTGTTCTGTTGCCCTTTGGTTTCTTTCCCATGTGAAGCTCACAACCATAAGAGAAGGGATCCAGGAGCCCCGGCTGATCTCTGCTGGGATCGCTGCTACAAGCAGGAATTTCCATTGGCTGGAAATGGCCAAAGAAGGGAGAAAGGGTGTCATGGACAGGTGGTGGTTCACCTCAAAAGGACTGAGGTATGAGGTAGCTGGACAAAAGCAAATGCAATCCTGGAATGGATTGAACAATAAGCTGCTGATAATGATCACTGTTAATAATGCTAGAGAGAGGCACTGCTAGACCATGTCTTTCATGGGTAAACCACAGATTGCTCATTCTCAGGGACAGTAAATCCATGTGGAAACAGGAGCAGAGAGGATGCTCGTGAAAACTGAAGGGTCCACACTTTAACTTGTCTACCTCTACAAAACAAAGGCTGACTGGTCTTCCCTGTATGAGGACAGTGGGAGGGGAAACACCAGCCAGGAGGGAAATCAGACTTTTCACCCCAAAAGATTTTATCGTCTTTAGAACAACTAGTTGGAAATGGCTAAGAGTGTTTCTAGGCTAACAATTTGGAAGCTTCTGGGCTTCAGAACAGTTGGTCTCTATATCAGCTTTCCCCAAAGAATAGTGAAAGAATGAAGCTGGATCATTTGGGTTAGAGAAAGAGATGGCATGATAGCCTCTGGCTTCAGGAGGTGGGACTCGCTAGTCTTCCTCAGACATCAGTCCATGCTGAGGCATTTATGTCGCAGTGTATGAAGCTCTGTCAGTGTTTCCATATAAGACCTATATTTTCATGAACATTCATTTATGGTGAAAGTCTGCGCATAAGATCCTGCCTGAGGATACCTTTTTCTTTCCTATTAAAATTTTATAAACCCGTCACTTGGCTGGAATTTTTAGTTCCCTGTGAAAGTAAAATAGGAAGGGGGCCCTGATGGGGAAGCATGGAGGATATAGTGTCATTTTCTTCTTCAATGCTCCCTTAAAAAAAAGGTACCAGCTTACAGGTGAACTCCTAGGTGGGAAGGGCAAAAGCCATGTCTGTGGGTTCTGAACTTCTGTTCAGTTATGTGATTTGGTTTGATCTGAGTGTGAAAATGTATAAGCAGCTGCTGTTCCCTGAAGTCTCCCCTACCTTTTCTGCATGCAGGTGTTGCTTGTTCTGTTTGGCTTGAGAGCAGTGATCCACAAACTTAAAAACCTTCAAATAGGTCTTGACCTGCAAGGCTGTAATGGCCCTTGGAGCCTTTATGGCCCATTGGGTGATGTCTGTTACACATTAGTCTGTAATAGCTCCAGAATAAATAACTTGATTTTTTTAAAGTCAGTAATTATATCTCTCCACAATGGAAGTGCAACGGCTCCGCATGCTAAACTACAGTTTTAAAGTAATGCAACAAGAGACTTTAATGTATCTGGCAGTCTCGGTGCTAAGCACAAGTCCTCTGCTCTCTTTCTCCAGCATTTTCTTTGTCATTGCTTACTCATATTACAGCATATCCATGCTACCAGGAGCTGATATCTCACCCCACATTCTCTGTGATAGGGCAAACAAATACATGATGCTATGGGTCTCCGCAAAATAATGCTTTGGTTTTCCCCATCACACCTGCTTTTTTAGGAAGAGCTTCAGCTGATAATTTGCAGTCATCTTAGTAGGGCACTGTGCTCAAGAGAGCAATCTTGCCCTGGTAGGAGAAAGGAATAGATGAATTAATAGACTTTTTTTTTTATAAGCATTTCTGTCTGTAGATGATATTTTCACAGGATACAGTGCTTCCTGCATCCTAAGTTGGGATTTGTGTTTGCTACCCCCTACCTAAAATATATTTTCTTTCCCTATGGTTCATTCAATTATAACTCTAGGATATATCTTCTGAGACTGAGTAATTGGCTAGGTCAGAAGTAATCTTTATTTTCACTAGAGAGATGTTTACAAACTGATGCTGTAGTATCTCTTTAAAACCCACTGAGAATCTGATTAAAGGCCTGAGGATCTTCTGCAAAGATTGCCTGCTCCCAGTTGACTTGAAAGGGTCAGCATGCTGTCACAGTTTCGACGACTAAGAATTAACTTAAGGCTGATTCAAATACTGCTCTCTGTGTACAGCATTGATTGGACTGCTTTCAGATGGCAAGAGGTAACTTTATCCTGTAGCATGTGTGAACTCCATTTAGTTAAATAGGAAAGCTGAATGAATATGGTTGCTTGTGGCGCAGGAGCTCAAAGGTGAATGCGTTATACCCCTTCTGCCCTGAATTAAATACTTTGGGGAAGGTGGGAGAGAAACATAATGCTCTCCCATAGGTAACATACTTGGGATACTGACTGCTGCAGCTGCTCTTCGCCAAGTGCAGCTCCTAAGTTTCACATAATCTTTTCTTCTTATCTTCTGCTATACATGGTCCACCCTGTAGGCTTGACCATAATGAGATGGGATTGCTTGTAGCGGCAACGGCAACAGAGTGCTTTTGAATGGGAGAAGAAATGCAGACCAAATAAAATTGGTTTGATGCAGTATTATCACTGCTCCTTTTTCAGGAATTGGTAGTAGCACTAAGGTTTTTAACCTGGTTTCATGGGAGCATTGATACTCAAAGGCATGGTGCGTTGATATGAGAAACAGCTGGTTCTGGCTCGCACAAAGCTGTGCGGTTTGTGGTGCCACACTTCCAGTCGTGACCCTTAGAGTAGCTTTTATAAAGGCCCTGCTGACGTAATGATGTGCTCTGTGGGGAGCAATGCCAGGCTGCAAACTGGCACATTTTAGCACTGTCAGTGTGTGGACCAAAGCAGGCGGCACTGTTGCTCCTGCTGCAGCCGCGTCCATCATGTGTAAGTTCTGCTGAGCACCTTATGGAAAGAAAATGGTCTGGGCTGAAGTGCACTCCTGAGGGCCCGCTTCTGCTGCCTTCTCCTTCTTGCTCCATCAAGCCAGTGGGTGCCTCTAGCTGATGGAGCTACCAGGGAAGGTGCCCCACCAGCATCAAACCTTCAGGCAGGATGCAGGGGCAAGTGGGTCAACGAGCATCTTGCTGCTTCAAAGCAAAGATGGGGATTCCTGATTTATTTCCTCATGTTTCCGTATGAAGACAGGCTGAGAAAGTTGGGGCTGTTGAGCCTGGAGAAGAGAAGGCTGCATGGAGACCTCCTAGCAGCCTTCCAGTATCTGAAGGGGGGCTATGAGGATGCTGGTGAGGGACTCTTCATGAGGGACTGTAGTGATAGGACAAGGGGTAGTGGGTTCAAACTTAAAAAGGGGAAGTTTAGATTGGATATAAGGAGGAAGTTCTTTACTGTAAGAGTGGTGAGGCAGTGGAATGGGTTCCCCAAGTAAGTTGTGAATGCTCCATCCCTGGCAGTGTTCAAAGCCAGGCTGGCCAGGGCCTTGGATGGCATGGTTTAGTGGGAGGTGTCCCTGCCCATGGCAGGGGGGTTGAAACTAGATGATCTTAAGGTCCTTTCCGGCCCTAACTATTCTATGATTCTATGTGATGTATGGTCAGCTCAAGGCCCTTTTGGTGGTGATGTCACAGCATCTAGGCTCATCTTGTGGTTTCATAGCTGCATCATTGCTGTTCATGAGTGAACAATCTCAAGGGTTTGGTACATCTATATTAAAAGGGTTCAGATTTCCCTGGGTAATTTCTTGAGGATTCTTCCTAGTCCTGCAGTAAGTGCGGTGTAGCTGTAGGCTGAGATTTTAGGCTAACCTAAAGCATTGGTGTGAGGTTTTGATCTTTCTTGCCTTTCTTTTTCTTTTGTCTTGTAACTTGTAATAAGTCCAGAAGGAAGAGGTGCTGGAAATGATGACAAGCTCTGAGTTAGAGTAACCAGAGAGGCCATGCTGCAGTAATGTACTGCTCAGCTTTAATTGTGCCCAGCGCAATTTCTGCATCCTCATGGGCAGTTACTGTGGGGTGCTCCTGCATGGTGGCCACACTTGCATCCAGAGTTGCAATTTGCCACTGGTCTCTCTCAGAAGAAAAATATGTCTGGCAGGATGCTGTGTGAGCTGAAGGCAGTAGCAACTGTGCCAGCCAAAGCAGAGGATTTTGACATCTCCTGTCGGTGACCAGCCATGAAGTCAGGCAGTTTCGATCTGCGAGACTTGAAAAATGACACCAGAGACTGACAGTCTCGTCCCTTCACCCTTCCCAGGCTGGAGAAGCCGCTCCCTCGTGGTCAGGGTAGTTTGGTTGTTGCATGTTTCACTGTACACAACTGGTTTCTTTTTCTGTGCAGTAAACAAAGCTCTGATTGCTGCTTGGGGCAAATTTTTTTTACTGTCTTTTGTCATTATAAGCTTTTTATCAAATTCAGCAGTGCATTCAATTAAAGAATTGCGGATGTGTCATGGTAGTCCCTGTGCTACACTTGATGGATACTCAGTGTTCACTTTTTCTTCTTTTCATCCTGTCTCCTTTCTGCTCAGAATGATTGGCTCTTTTGTCATCAATGATCAAGATCCGTGTGTTTAAGTCTGAAATGATGACTTGTTTCCCACCCCCCTCCCATCCCAAGGAACTAGAGAAAGAATTGAGCTCAACAAAACCTTTACGAAACCCTGGTCTATACTTAGGGTTTCTCAATGTGCGCTGTTCTCATTTAGCTTGTAAGCTTATTGCAGTGACTCTCCCAAGAGGACTCCTTGGTGATGTGTAGTCAAAGAAAGCAAATATTTCCTGGTCTTGGCTTAAATTTCCATTAGATCTACAGGGCAAGCCAGTTGTGAAGATTATTATGCTGCTTCCTATTACACGAGTCCTGAGTTGTTACTACAGTACCAGCTGTGAAAAGCGTGGCAAGTCTCATTTTGTTTCAATTAAATGAATACTTTTCAAATGGTATTATACTGGTTAAAATGCTTATCAAAGCAAGATCTGTAAAGCAAGCTAGGTAGGTGTGTATTACTGTTTGAAGTTGTATGAGAATGCAGGAGGAGGAGTTGATTTTGAACTTTCCTCACGCTGCATATCATGATCAAGTGCGTGAGGCAACTTTTATCATCTGAATGAGTCTGTCATTAAAGGAGTAGTGTTGATAGCAGGGCTATGTTTACTCAGCATTTCCCTGCAAGCTCTCAGAGCTCTGCTTCCACTTAAGTGTTTACCCTTGAGTTTAGCAGAGATGCCTACCCAGTGAAGGAAAGGTCTTACACATCCCGTGGATGAAATAAATGCTAAAAATGCTTTTTATGTCTTGGAAGAAATCGCTAAAAAATCATGCAGGAAAAAAAGGGCAAACCCACAGGACTTGACCCTGCATGTGTTTGTATTTGGTTGATACTCTGCTATGTAAGACAAAGTACACATGCAGAATAGCAAAACGTAATCTCTTAAATTTAAATGTTTGAATTAAGCATCCAAAAAAAGGTTGAAAAGAGTAATATAAGTAAAGTAGCTTTACCAAAGAATTGCATTGTGGAATCTGTGGTGGGATGAAGTTCTGGTCTCCACATCTCAGCCCTTAACACTATGTGTTGAATTGCAAAATGACAGGTAAATTCATGCCATTCTTGCTTCGGTACCGTACCCAAGGGCAGATCAGTGTGGGTGCTGGCTACCAGTCTGTTTCCAGTTTACTTTGAGAGTAAGATTTTGTGTTACACTGTGTCAAATGCTAATCTGGCTAAGGATTTCTGTATTGCTTATGCAATTTAATATGTCATCCTCGCCTCTCCCCTTGTTGGATTTACGTTACTGTATAACACTCATTATGGCAAAGTGGTTTTCCCCTAAAATAGAGAGAAACAATTTGGGAACAATGTGCAAACCAAATGAAACATGCTTTACTGGAGGGATGGTTGACAGAGATGTTTTAAAAATGTTAGCAAGGAGATACACAATAAAGCATGAAAGTATCTTTGGAAATGTTAAAGTAAACTCGGTCTTCATGTATAGGAGAAGTGTAGTCCCCTCGTAAGGGAAGAGAAAGAAAAGGGCATGCATGATTTGGAAGCAGGACACATACTAGGGGTTTATTTGTGGGCATTTCTGGCTCCAAGTCAGAAGAACTGGTAGAGAGGTAAACAGAACTTGTGTGGAACCTGCCATTTTTTAAATGTACACAGAAAAATATCTCAAACTAGTTAAGGGTTTCTCAATCTTTAGTCTTTATTCTGCATGATGACTGATCAACCTGCCTTCTTGTGGGTCTTGTGTGGTTTTGTCTGGTTTTGCATAGGTTGCCCTGTAGGCACCAGATCCAAAGAGAGAAATGGGAGGTGGCAAGTGATCCTCTTTGCGCTGCAGTCCTGTGCAGAAGGCTTAAAAGGGTGATTGCATGGCCAGCTCTGCTGTGGGGCAGCAGGGTGCTTGCAAGCACTCAGTGTCTTAGGCCCCTGGTAGCTGCTCTGCAGGACACAACACAGAGGGAGTTGGTAGTACTTCCTAGCACAGAGCTGGAGATAGGACCTGTGGCTGCAAGCCACGGGCAACTGAAGAGCCACCATGGGCGGCCCCCAGCCATGGTTTCTTCATGGTTTCTTCATGGTTTCTTCAGCTCTACCTCACCTGAGGTGCTTGGCACAGAGGCTGTGTCTTCTTCAGGTGTGAGAATGCATGGCTGAAAGGCATGGTTTGATGTGTGGAATGAAGAAGGGAAGAGCAGAGACCTTCCCAAGTGCTGTGTCAGAGCAGCACTCCTGTTTGCCCCTGTGCTGGTTGTGGTGCAAACCTACCATCTGTGCTTCATCTGGAGCTGCAGCCATATGCCTTCTGCATCTGAAGAGCACATCCTCCTTTATGCCTCCATCTTCCTGATTTCTTTCAGGCATCCATGTGGCTCTGTACTCATCCTGCCTCTTAAAAAGATAGAAATCTTCATTTCTCCCTCCATTTTTGAAGAACTGAGATTCTTGAGTTCTTGAATCATTTGACTTTCCCTCTGCTATGCTGCCTTCACAGCATACCTTTTATATAATCACCACTGCTCACAGTATTCTATAATACAGCCCCACTCTGCTCTCTAATAGACTGCAATGATGTCCATGACTTACATCCCTGAATTTTCATTACTGCTACAAAGACTTCTATGCACTTTAAAAGGGAATAGACGGATTCTTCCCTATTTTGGAAGAGATCATTCGTGCCTGTCCACCTTCTTAAGTTCACCTATTTTCATTACGTTAACTTAAAATGATTTGTGGAGCCTTCTGAGCTCTCAAAATTAAGCTGGAGCCTGAATAAGATTTGAACCTAGATTTTCCTCATCTAACCTGAAGTAGATGATCGCTTCAAGGGAAGACCTAGAGAACAGTTCTTTTTGGGTATAGTTCAAAACAGTAGTCAGTCTGTTCTATCCCACTGTGCTCTTTCAGAGTTGCTCCAAGGAAGCTTACAAAGAGCCCTTCTGAGATTGAAGTGGGAACAAAGTGCTAATTGTTAAATTATCTTTTGTCCCCGCAAACCTAAGGAAAATCATCTGAAGGATGTTAGTTGCATACAGAGTATTTCTGTCTCCATCCAGTGTTAAGTAGTCTGTTTTAGAAAACCTTTATGTTTTGTCCTTTGCAGTTCTCAATAGGCTTTTGCGCTCAATATGGACTCTAGCAGGTGGCATTTTTGGCAAATGACCTCTTCTCAATGCCAGGATGTTCAGAAGTTGGCCTTTCTCATCTCTTTCAGAGCTATTCAAATAGGAGGTGAAGGGCAAATGTACTACTAATAGGGTGAAGATGCACTAAGATCTTAGACAGGAAGAAAATCAAAATATCGGTTTCCAAAGAACTCAGTAACTGGTGAAGAGCGTGGTCTAATAGCTGGGTACAGTAACTAGCAGCACTTCTCTCTAGAAATAAATGATGCAAGCTCACTAAGAGCGGGTCTTCTGCTGTGGCAGAGGTTAATTATACAAGTGGTTCTGCAACTTGAAGGCTTTTTCTTCCTTGCTCTGCTCCCATTTGCCTTTCTGGCGTGAACTGCAGTAATATGCACAATTTATGTGTCTTTGTCTGATTTTGGTTAATTGTAGTAGTAATTACTAATTTCCAACCCTTGACCTGCTCTTTTAATCGCATTTTTTAAACGATCTTTTTGTGCCATTTTAGAATTTGGTGTTTGGTTTTTAATTTAGATAAATTATGCTAAAATGTTCTTGAGAGAGCTGCACGCTAAGGTCAAAAGCTTTATCTGCGCAGTGCCCATTTTCTTTAACCTATTTTAATAATTGTGGCTGCTTTCTTTAATGGGTAGCTTTTGTCTGAACTATGCTAAAACTGTCCTGTTTAGATCAGTCTGCTGATGTAGCAGTAAAACAAAGTGCTGCAGAGCGGTCCTGAGGCTCTGAGTTCGCTGCCTGGATCTGGGAGACCTGGGTCTGGGTTTCCCTCCCTTCCTCCGTTTCTCCAGCATACCCCTCAGCCCCACAGCTCCCCTAACCTGCACCTCTACAAAGTGCCCAGAGATGGGCTATGGGTCTGTAGTGCTCGGCAGCCACCGCAGACTGTATCTTCAGCTTCCCACCATCAGTTCAGCTATACTTGCACCTTGCCAACCTTTCTTGAAAGCCTTTCCCTCCCCTTTTGCCCATAAGCTGTAGGCAAATGGCGGTTGTTGCTGGCACCAGCCAGGGTCCCTTTCTATGCCAACTGCTCCATGAGCACACATGAGCTGTGGGAGAGCGGTCTGGGATGGTCAGTAACATCAGCAGAGTGAGCACCTCCCTGCCCCACAGACTGCTGCATCCTCTGAGCTGGGCAGGTTACAAGAAGTTGGTATTCAATCCATAGCAGAGCCACAGCCGGATCTCATCACGGACAGCATTTGGAAACCTTCTTGTGGGAGGGCTGTCAGTGTCTTTAGGAGGGACACCCTTCTGATCCCTCTGATGTACAAAAGGGTTTATGTGTTCACAAGTAGAGAGGCAGTTTGCTTTGGCTGTTTGTGTTAAAATAAACTGTGCTAGGTTTTACACAGACCAGTTTTCCTACCTTTCTCTCCTCCTCCTTTTGCTTTCAGTGGGAAAAGTTTAACAGGGTGTGACGTTTTCAAGTTTGGAAACAGGTATTAAAGAGCAATTAGCTCGCCAGCCTCCCTGGATAGAGCAGAGAAAGCTTGCCAAAGATGATCTTGTCTTCAAACATTTGTACAAATCTTTTGTCAAACATAGAAGTAATTGCCTTTTCCCTCCTTTCTTTTTCCTCTCTCCTCAACCACTTTCAGTCCCGTATCTGGTTTAATATAATGGGTGTTTGCATGAATGGCTTAGTTAGCCAGGGTGATAATAAAACACTTTAAATTTATGGTGACATTTGGATTTAATTAAAAAGTACACACTTAGAAGAGTAAAATATAATGTGTAGAGGGAGTCAGGAAGGTTTTTCTCCTTTTCTTCCAAAAAGCTAATTAGAGTTGTATTTTAAATTGTTTATGTGCTGCTAATCATTATAATAAATCATTTATACTGAGAAAGACACACTCTAATGTGCTTGTGTAACTGTTTATGCTCTCAAGTTTCTATCATGAACGAATTGATCTGGAAGTGAATTTATTAACCACTAGGGAAGGAATCATTAGTGCTTTCTCTAAATATTCCCCAGGTACACTTTTATTATAGTAGTTTACTGTTTTAACTAAAAGTAACATTACAAAGCCTTGGTTGCAATTATGATGCAAATTGACTTTCCATCATTTAAAAGGAGGGAAAACTGCCTTTTTGTGGTGATATATATCTATGTTGTATATTTCAGAGTGCCTCACAGGTTCCAAAGAGGTTTTGCTGAAAAGAAAATGTAAATTCCTGTGTTCAGAGGAACTAATTGTGGGAACTTTATGGAAGTTTTAAAATAATCCAGTGGAAAGTTTAATCTCTTTAATCTACCTATCTACCTGGCCTTTGCTAAGGTAAGCATAGCCTGTCCCGTTAAATCTTTTGCATCTGGCAGCACATGATGCAACATGATGCTTTCAGAGTGCTGGAGACCGTAGAAACATAGAATAGTTAGGCTTGGAAAGGACCATAAGATCATCAAGGTCCAACCCCCTTGCCATGGGCAGGGACGCCTCGCACTAGACCGTGTCACCCAAGGCTCTGTCCAACCCATCCTTGAGCACTGCCAGGGATGCAGCATTCCCAGCTTTCTTGGACAGCCTGTTCCAATGCCTCACCACCCACACAGTAAAGAACTTTCTCCTTATATCTAACCTGTACTTCCCCTGTTTAAGTTTTAACCCATTACCCCTTGTCCTATCACTGCAGTAATGAAGAATCCCTTCCCAGCATCCTTGTAGGCCCCCTTCAGGTATTGGAAGGCTGCTATGAGGTGTCCGTGCAGCCACTTGAAATGTCTTAGAGATAACTGGCGTGGATGGTCCCCTGTCACCGTTGAAGACACCAATGTAGAGATTTTCACGCAGAAAATCAATAGCAGAGTGGCAGTTCTAATCTGAGATTTTCTGGTTCATGGTGCAGTTCTTCATCCCAACTGAGGAGCTGCTGGCATCAACCCTTGGGTTTTTAAAGTGAGCTTGTCCTGTGAGTCTGGAGGTGGTCATGGAGCTGTGTGTGAGGGTGTAGGGAGCTGAAGTCCATGGGGATTTGCAGCCCATTGGCTAAGGCTGAGGAACAACTTTTATATCTGGAGGTGTTGCTGGACTAGTTTTCAATGCTCATACTTCCCCTGTGGTAGTAAACTGCATTTCCCACCCTGCCCAAGAAACCAAATCTGACCGTTGAAACTCCAGTTAATGCTAGTAGGTTTTGTGGGTGCCTTTTAAATTTAGCTGCTATTATTTGCTATTATTATTACTGAATTATTTATTTACAGGTCTAGCATCAGGCCACCAGGCGGGAATACCCACAACATGTAGATTTATATAGCTGAATAGGTGGTTAGGCACTTTTATTTGAACTCCTCAAAACTACAGTGTAATTTGACAGGGAGGTTTCATTTTCTATGGGATATTCTTAATTAAAATAAACAAACAAGCAAAAAAACCCCAACAAGCAAAGATCCCAAACAACAACCCTCCCACAAAACTAACCAATGTTCCAATTTCTGCTAAAGCAAACGGTGTGCAGCTATTTCCAGCAGAGAAAGGAGAGAAATACAAGTAAAATTATTCTTTTTAATGCATGTATTATTTGGAGGAGATGACTTAAAGGAGAGCCAGGAGGATGCATTTGAAGTCCATGAGACGCAGCTGCAGAATGCTATAGCACCAGGAGAGGAACAGAGACAGGATTAAGCTGGAACCAGAAACCAGAGCTGCTTCCGCCTTCACAAAGGAGCTTTCCAAAATCACTTGCTGTAGAAGCTGCAAACCACCATGCAGAATTGCATCTGGGATTTCAGCTTGGGCTACATGTGCGCTCCCACCCTTCCCATTTAAAGGTTATGTTGGTCCAGGTGAGCTGTCTCTGTGCTAGGTGGAGGTGTATTGACTGCTTAACAGTTCGCATCAGCATTTCCATGGATGAGTGTTTGAAGGGTTTGATGACCATGCCTAAGTGCAGGTATGTGAGAAAGACCTCCTGTTGCCTCGGGGAGTTAGGCACTGGAATAGCCTTGGGCATTAAGAGTCTGCAGTTTTATTTTCAATTATTTGTTTTTCAACATGGTCCTTAGCTTCTCACAGTTGAGTTAATGTAATTTTTTCTCTTTAGCCTTAGGGGGGTTTAAAAGTGACAAACACTCATGTAACAGCCCTGGCCATATGCATGCTATGCCACCTGTGGACATGCATGTGTACGTATGAAGAGTTTATTGGTGCTTCAATTACAAAAACGTCACTGAAGTGGTTTCCATTTCTAGGTTTTCCCCCAAATAGTCTTCTTTCACAAGATCAAGGGTTTATTCCCTGTCTCCTTTTAGACAGTACTTCTGATGTGTCGGTTTAAAATCCAGAAACAATATGCACATTTTACTTGCAAAGTGTGAATTTTTTTGAAACTTCTAGCTGTTCATTCTTTTTCCAGAAACCTACAATACAGTGTTCTGCCACATTAGGTTTCCCTAATAATCCATGGGAGGATGTGATCAAGATCTATTACTGCCTCTCAATGTGGAAATCACTGAATTCTGTGAAGGAGCTGTAGTGGCAATTCACTTTGCTGTTTGCAGGCATTTAAATCTGTATTTGGAAAGCCTTGTTGTACTAACCAGGCTTCAGAACTGTAAAGAATATCAAAGGACATCTTCTGCCTTCTGGAAAATGTAGGGTTTTTTTTCTTTTGTCGTCTTTAGATCCTTTTATGGCGATTTTCAGAGGTCTTCAGTCATTTTGTATTCTGCTGAATCTGACACTTAGAAATGTAAACGTGTCTATCAGAATGCCATTAATTGAGAATAATAAATGTCCCTTTATATGCAAAGTCTTTATATAGAGGTGACTCCTGCTGCGATTCCTGAATGCATTTTTCCTTCAAAGCACAAATATATCAGCACTTAAAGCAGCATTTGATATCCTCTTGCCGTTACTGTGGCTGCTGCGGCTTATTTTTCTTCTCTCGACACCTTGTAAAAGGTGTGCCGGATCGAGGTGGACCTTCCCTGCAGAAGTGTCCGCGAATTAATGGAACTCAAAAATAGCCAGTGGCAGTTTTACAGAGAGGCACAATTCAGAACTGGCTTCTTCTTTGGCAAAGAGAGGGAAAGGGACCAGCACAGCCATGTAATGATTGTCGTTAGAGGAACAAAGTTGGTGCCCATTTACCCCAATGGAGCTGATGAGGGCAAGTTGTTCTCTGCCATCACTTGCTGTGTAAGTGTGCTTTTTGTCTGCAGTGTGTTTATGCAGACTTGTGGGTTTGTGTAAAAGTGTTAAAGCATCTTGAATGATACAAACTGTATCTTCAAGCTGCTTAAATGTGTAGCCTTGGAGAACGAGGTATGTAGGTTTTTAAGTAGAGCTCTGTTGCAGTTTCAGACTTTCCTAATAGCCTTGGCACATAGTGGCCTTGTAAGGTTTAATACCTCCTGTGTAAGCTTCCTTTTGTCTCCTTGTTAAAAATTTCTTTAAGCTGGGCAAGAAATTACCCAGGTTGACCCTTCTACTTGTAGGGCTTTTAAGATGCTGGCATCCTGAAACAGGGGGACAGTGGCTCTTGTGTGACATGGCAGGAGCTTTTCCTGGGTGTGCAGGAGTGGTTCTGGATTACAGAAGCACCAGGGGAAATAGACACTTCACAGTTCATGATGAAAATGAGTTAAATCCTGTTCATCATGAGTAAGAGAGTAACGATTTTGATAAATTAAGGCCGTGTAAAAGGTAGGGGGATAGGGTTGTTCCAGTTTTATCATGTGGAATGGGAAGAAGTGATCCATTGGTTTAACTCTTTGCCACCTTCAAAAGTGGATAATGTGCAGGTGCCCATGCTGATCCAGACCTTAAAAGGGTGATGTATTGTCTTGCAATGTATTGGTTCAAGTAAACCCACCAAATTAAACTGTGATGAAGCCATCCATGAACTGCATATCAAAGACAGATCGTTCTCTGGTGTTGATAATGCAGAGCATCTGTCTTAAATGCTAACTTCCAAAATATTTCCCTGTGTGCTGATAATGTGATGCTAACTGTGGGATGCAGTTTTACTATTTTTCATGCTCTGTAACAAAAATAATGAGCTCAGGGGTATATTATGATAATACATTAATGTAAAGTACAACTTCTTCCTGAAAAATAGACATTCTTCCCACCACAGCTGAAGAGCAGAGAGGATATTGTCTGTGGAGGTTTGCATATTGTACTGCAAGTGTATTTTGACACTAGAAACTGAAGAAACGGGAAACTAGATGTGTCTGGGGAGTAACTACTAATCTAAGTGTCAGGTTTGATACTGTCAGACACTGTGGAACCAGTAGGTCAAATCCCCAGAGGAATGGCAGAGCCCTTGACCTTCGTAGCAGCAGATGAACTGTTGCTGAGGGTTGATCTTGGAGAAGAGGGATGGGCAAATCTTAAGCATGTAAGTGGTGCCTGTTTTGTGTACATACAGGATGTCTCAGAGCATTAATACATAGGAAGGGTTTCCCCTGATTTTCTTGGCTGCTTAAACAGAGCTCTCTGCATGCTCTCCGTTGGCTTCACTTCCCGCTGGAGATGGCCGTGTTTCACCCCTCTGGTTGTCCATGGTTGCAGGAAGGAAGTATCTAGGCAAAAGACATGAAGTGTCAGCACATATTCTTAAAAAAATCAAATTTTCTGATTGCCCAGGCCACAGAAATAGCTTGTGATGAAGCTCATAAAAAAAAAAAAAGAAAAAGTAAGTATTTTGGAGGTGTCTGATTTGTGTCGTTGGTGATATAGAAAAGTGACGAGCTTTCGCTTTCCAGGGGTGAGCGTGTCAATTGTGAAATCAGCTGTAGGCCTTTGAACACAAAGGTAAGCGTTCGTCCCTTGAAGTTGGCCAGCTGTTCTACTGGCAGACTAGAGAGAGCCTGGCAAGTCCAGTGTCACCCCAGCACCATCTTAGTGGCAGTACTTTACAGGGAAAGGCTCAAGGAATTGGGTTTTCCAGCCTGGAGGGGAGAAGGCCGCAGGGAGTTATCACCCTGGGGGTTGAGAGATAACTCAGCCAAATTCTTCTCAGGGTAGAACAGAGGCTCTTACCTGGGAGAGGAATTCAGACCAAGCACTTCCATGGGGGAGTAACCCACTGGATACAGTGATGGGCTTGCCACAACGCTGAGTGGAGAAACAAGCCATCAGCTTCCTGGGCTGCACTGGCTTTCAGAGCAGATCTGCCACTCTTGCATTGCCTGATGGACCTGTTTGGGACTGGGGCCCAATTTCAGCTGTGGTAGGTTTAGGAATAAAGCGAAAATAAGGCTGAGCCTGCATAAAAAGTGGGAAGTCTCTGGAGAAGTCTTCTGCTGTTTAATTCTGCAGAAACAGAGTGGCAATTGCTCATCTGGCAGTTGCTGTGAAATTGCTGCTATGGATAACAAAAAATGGGATAGTTTTTTTTGCTTGAACTTTGGGGTGCCTGAAATGTAGATATCTATTCTTTTCCACCCAATTCCTGTTTGTGAGCAGGTCAGTTCAGGACTCAAGTGAATCTTGAGTTTTGCAAATACTCATTCACACACTTCTATTAGGTACTACATCTGGAACAGATGTTGGTTTTCCTCATCAGATTTTCATTCACTGTGAATTGGGGATAAGTACACTAGTGGTATATAAGGATGAAGCAGAATTAAATTAAGATTTCTATGTGCACGTTACCCCTTCAAATACTGTTTGCACTCAAAAAAAGAAAAAAGAAAAAAGACCTCCTAGCACTTGAAGTAACAAATTACTCATCTTACACTTTGCTGTGGTGGATCATGGATTGCTTTAAAGTAGCGTTCTTTTTTCCTGAGCTTAGATAATTTAGACACTCCTCTGAAAAGAGGCACCACATGGAGTGCAGTACAGTTGAGGTAGATTGGAGAAAAGGATTATATTTTGCATGTGGAAGCAATGAATGTAAGCTGTAGATAAACAACATGGGTTTAGAGCAATCACTGCTGCTACAGCTTGATTATTTTTCTCAGGGCCAGGTGCTGGCTCTCTCCTTCCTTTGAAGTACTACTGTACTTGTGTCTACACCATATTTTATATAACGTTCATGCTGACTTCTGTTCTTCCACTTCCTGTCTGCTTCCCTTTCTCACCCAAAAATAGGATGCTGTGATCCTGTTTGAATTTTCAGCAGTGGCAACAGGCTGCTGCAGCAGGTTATGGCACCCTATGGCCTATGGAAATACCCATAGTACGTACTTCAAGCTTATAAAAGCATCTGTTCCAGAGCTTTAAATATTAGGGTTACAGGGAGGTTGATGTGGTCTTGGGAGCAATCGGAGGTAGGAATGGCATAGAGTTGTTTAGGCGTGCTTTCGGTTGATAGGGAAATGTTAGTACCTCTTTCTTCACTGAAAGGTATGCTAAGAGTAAGCTGGGATTGTTCCCTTGACATGTGCAGCAGAAGAGATCAAGGCAGATCTGGAGATGTGTGCTGGGAAACCGGAGCTTGCTTTTTGTGTCCCAACTAGATGTCAAAACACATTTCTCAAGTGCAGCATTCTAGGAAAAGGTGAGTCAGGGAAAGAAGGCATCTAACATGATTTGGAAGTAATAAGGTGGACTCTGTAGCAGCCCTGCCCTTAATGACTTTTATTCTCAGAAACCTGGTTTACAGATGTTTATAGTCTGTGAACTTTTTCTTGAAATATCAAAATATTTGTAGCTATTTTCCTTTTTTTCTTTTGAGCAGAAATAAATTACCTGGTGTCATTTGACATTGGCGGATATGTTTGTTTCTTTGATAAAGAACAAATTTTCTTTAGATTCAGTTTCTTCAGCTCATAGGAAAATTGTATAGGTTGAAATGTTAAGAATTAATCTAAATAGCCAGTGTGAGGTGAGAACACTCCCTCTGCTTTAATTGGTGTGGCCTGGTGAAAGCCAGCTCTTCGGCTGCCTCCCTTCTGAACTGCCCAGCCTGGTGGTGGGTTGACATAATTCCCCCATCCCTGTGGAACCATCATAGAGCACTCCCTGAAGTGCTCAAAATCCTGAAGGAATATAAGGACTTTTTTTTTTTTAAGGGGTCTCTGAAGTGCTTGTGTTCATCCAAAGCACTGTGGCTATTAAATAGAGGGGATTTTGAAGGTTTTTCTAATTGCCACACTTCCTCCCTCTCCCCCTTTTTAAGCGTCTTTGGACAGTTGCAGAACTTTGATTTAAATTTGTCTAATCTCTTGAGATATCTGGGTAGGGAAAACTATTGTAACTGAAAATGGCTCTGAGTTTTTTTTTTTTTCCTTTCTTCCATTTTAATAGATATGTTTAGTCTACTTTAAAAGCTTTCTGGAGAACCTTTTGTAAATGGCTAATTTAAGCTTGTCAGGTTTTAATTATAATCTCTCTACACACAAGTTAAAATGGTAATACTAGTGAAAAGTTCTGAATACAAAGCAAACCTGTGTGAAGTTGCAGAGCACTCTTACCCATCTTAATTGCTTCTGGTCTGAACTTTAACCTTAACTCTCCCATCTGTCTTACACATTCCCTTCTCTCATCACAACCACTTTCTTTCTGTAGCGCGCTGAGGGTCTGTCTTAATTCTGCAGGTTTTTTAGTCCAGCAAAAAAGTGCCATCAGGCTGTGGATGTTCAGCTCCTTCCTTATCCCACTGCAGCATGATACATGGTCCTGGAATGCAGCCCTACTGCCCTGGGTAGCCCAGAGCATGCTCTTACCCTGCCACAATGGTACTGCTTGTGGAAGATGGAGGACCTCAGCTACAGAAGTGCCTTGGATCCCAAATGTTGTGACAATTTTTGGTCTCATTTAAAAATCTCTTCCCAACAGTATCCCCAGAACTTTTTGTTTGCAGTTTTACCGGGATTTTTTTTCTTTAGGTAGTTTATTCCCTCTTAGGACTGTTGTCTGCCTAATTTTCTAGCTATGACCCATTCTTTGTGGCAAAGGTTAGTTGCATCTTTTTCTTGGACAAGAATGAGTTTCATTCAAGCTTAGAAAATTAGCCTTGAAAATACTCAGTCAGTGCAGATTTTTTCTGGAGAGTGCATTTAAAAGTTTGAATCCAAAATTGATTTGGAAGTACTCTAATCTAAAATAACCCTGATGTTAGCATTGCTGTCTGCAACTCCTGCTAACCCTGGCGTTCCGGTTCAGTGTGTTGGCACACAGTTCCCTGATGCTGTGAAATTGAGACTCATCTGGAGATACAGACTTTTCTAAAAAGGATTGGAAGGCACTTAAGACACCTTATTTCATTAGTTCAGTGAAGGAGTTCTTTTCAGTGGTCAGGAACCTCATGATGAGG
Source organism: Myiopsitta monachus (assembly GCA_017639245.1). Lineage (NCBI taxonomy): Eukaryota > Metazoa > Chordata > Aves > Psittaciformes > Psittacidae > Myiopsitta > Myiopsitta monachus. Next base: position 13,248,725 of record CM029924.1, on the reverse strand, counting down.
TGAACAAAAACTGGGCAAATCAAGCCATAGAGACTCCCATGGAAAAGCTGCTCAGTAAGTTTGTTGGCAGAAAATCATAGGATTTTTGGAACTGAAGGTTACTGGTTTAGAATTTCTTTTTAGTCTGAGGTTTCAGGCAAAGCATTAGTAGATACATATCCAGGCCAGGCTTCAGGAGGTGCATTTCAGGAGCCTTTCAGGTCTGCACACTGGGCTAGGTCATATGATTATTTTTTTTCCCATTGTTTTTAACCAAGTGCAGCTATCAGCATCTTCACATATGTTGGTGAGAATTAAATGGAGCATAAATAACTGAGCTGAAGAGCAGACTTCCACTTTGAGGGGATTGGTTGCTGCACAAAGCAGTGGTAATGATCCAGAGATGCAGGATGCATTGAGGAAGAGAGTAAAGTGTGAGTACAATCCAAAGTGCAGGCAGCAGGTCGTAAATTCTTGCAGTGGTGGTGGTCTGAAATTCAAGGAATAGGATTAGAGAGCTACTGAAGGTTAATGAAAACAGCTCCCTTAGGATCAGCTTGAATTCAACTCAGTGGTCAACCGTAAGAAGAGGAATGTCGTGTGCAATTCCAACTTCTCATCCATATGCTGAATACTGCATTGCTCCTGAATGCTTAATAGAGTAGAATATGCTCTGTTACAGTATATTTCATATGACTTCTAAGACGCTTTAATGCAAACTAAATGTCATGCTAACTTGCCCCAGACCTTTACTGCTCACTTTATTCTGGAATATATGGTGAATTGCAGCAGAGTTCTCAAAGCCTTCTGAGGCATTTCACAAAAAAAATAGAAACAAAAAGAAAAAAAAAAAGTCTTGCAATTTTATTTGGGTCTTTCCTGTTGTCCAGGGTAATAGTGCTCAGATCTGCCTCTCTGCGTCACCTCAAAGGAACTCATTATAGAATGAGTATACAACAGCTAATGCCAAGAAAGCACTTTTAATTCTTATCAGCGTAGTTTCTTGTAAAGAGGGGTAGCATTAATGGCCAGCTGTGGCTTGTGAGCCCTGACTTAATCAGTTGTGGATAGCGAAAATTAGTTTGAGGCATATAGTTACTAGCCAACTGCAGCAATAACAAATGTTTAATGAACAGTGTTGTGCTGGGGTCTGTATGTCTTTCCCTGTGAACAAAAGGGGAAATGGCCAAGAGCAGGACTTTCTCTGTCCTAATTGTACTAGTAAATTGTAGAGTAAAATCTGTTCATGGAAGCAAACTGTGGCAAAGTAAGGCTTAAGCTAGAACCCAGTAAACAGAACAGAAGCAACGAAAAGTATTTAGCCTGTTTTCTCTGTCTTCTCTGTCTTCTCTTTGTGGTATTGAGAAAACAGCAACTTTGGTTGGTATTATTTGCAAGATACAGAAAGTTCTTTCTGACAGACTTCACCCTATCCTTTTTCTAGTCTTGAAGTACTAAGTTGCCTTTGCCAGAGCAGTTGAGTGAGAAGAAGGGTGCTGGGCTTTGTAGGGTCAGTAGTGGGATGGGAAGGATTGTTCCAATTGTTAGTGGGCTATGCTTTGTATAAGCATCCAGGGTCTTTGTTAAACTGCACATCAAGACAGAATATCCAGGAACCTCCTATTGCCTGAGCTTTTGCATCAGAGAAGCAGTGGACTTTTGTCCAGTCGTCCTCAGACAGGAGCTGAAACTGAGCAGAGCACCCTCTTTTCCCCTTTCTGCTGGAAAAGGCAAGACAGTGCTGGCTTACTGTCGAGCTCAAACTGTCCTCTGCTTCTGAACCACCTCTGGGTGGGCAGAGGAGTTTGGAAGGGAGCAAAGCAAGACCTTTAGGAGCTGGTAGTAGAACTTTCAAGGTAATTTCAGACCCCTGAAGCTTTGCTAGGCATTGCTGTGTTGACTGCACATGTGGTTCAGATAAATCCAGTGAAACTGCACTAGATGTGAACTGGTTCTGGCACCTCTTCTGAGAGTTGCTCATGTACAGCTGAAGCTTACCAAAGCAACTCCAAAAATTGCATGGCTTATGTTGCCAGCCGTTCAGGAGGTTGCATGCTGTCATTCCAAACTTCAGGGCTTGCAAAAGGTTAGGGTATTGTATATATCCACAATGATACAAATTACGCTTCCTAAATCTGTAATTATTTATTAGTTGCTTGTGCAGTGATCACCAGTACAAAACTGGAATTGAGAATGTTCACAGCCAGAGACTTAACACAGACACTTGGAACGGTGATCACCTCAGGCCCCCTCTTATGCAACAGGAAAAACATACCACTTTGAAATACTGGGGCCGGAGGGGTGACAGGATGCTCTCTTAACCTTGGTTTTTCTTCACTACTTTCATGAGACAAAATTCCAGTCTGCTTTATTTTTTTAAGTCAGGAAACTGATTATATATTGTAAAAGATCAGTGTTTTCATGGGTGAGTAGTAATTACTGAGTAATGGCTTAAAACATTTCCTGAAGGAACATAAAGCTGTTTTTAAAAGTCAAGAGTACATTAAAAGGATTACCATGTAGATTTGATTTTTAGATAACACTAAAATGGATCCCAAATGGACTTATGAAAAGGGATGCTATCTCTTTAATGGAAAGTGCATGGTCTGACAGCTCAGCATGCAAATGGTCCTGCAAAGGACTGTCTGTTGTGTTTTTCCCTTTCAACAGGAAGAGAAGGAAATAGCTCTCCTTGCCCTTCTTCTTTCAACTTTTAATAGCAGATGGGTTGGTCTGGTTTTGCTAGGAAAGGGAGAAGAGGCTAGATTTGGGGAATAACTGCATCTTTCAGAATCACTAGGGAGGTGTATTTCACAACTTCTAGAAGGTCAGCAGCAATTGTATCCCTTACATGGGTTGCATTAAGTAGATAGAGTGCCTCTGCATTCTCACTAAGGCTGCATCTTTACTTGTCTCTTGGAAATGAAGAAAATATGCAAATAAACTACAATCCTTGTATATTTATTGTATTACTCTTGTGCAGTGTATGAGCATCAGTGCCTGGCTTTGCAGCAAATTTGGAGAGGGGCAGGAGAGGCTGTTATTTTCATACTACAATAACTTGCAATCACTTTAGTATTTGCTATTTCAGAGTTGCCAGCAGAACTTTCTGGTGATTGATGGTGTAAAATATGCTTTTGGCCTGAGTAGGATTTCTTCTAGAAACATTTAAAAGAGTATATTCATATTTCATTAAATGCAGAGCACTAGGATTCCAAATTCTTTTGTGGTATTGCACAAATTATTATAGGCTCCAAAAGTCTTGAGAAATTTCTATAAGCCTGTGAAAGCTTTAGATTGGATAGTCATCATTGCCTGCATTAAGGCTTGTGACAGATTGCTTCATCAGTGTACACAGAGCAGAACATCAAATGGCCATTTGGCAGTGGGCACTGAAATTCTATTAAGGTTGCCGAAAGCTTAGGTTGACATTGTATATGTCTACAAAGAGGCAGAAGAAAAGATGATGATTATGAGCATGCAATGATATAGTTCTATTCTCCTTAAAATATTCACATATATAGCAGACCAAATCCGTCAGGGTGATGTTAATGTTTTGCTGCTAAACCTGAGCTCTGCTGCATCGCACATCTTTGCCTATGTCTTGAATACTCGGTAGTAATATGTTAAATCGTGCATTTTAACTGGAAGGTGAGAATTGTGTAGTATTACAGGTGTACCTGGAAAGTATTGACTTGAGTTTTTACTTCCTAACACTGTTTGTGATTTTTAACTTGCTACTGGGTCTTTCTGTTTGATTTTCTTTGCTTTTTGGAAAAGGGAGGGATGGGAAACTCCCTGTAATTTCAAATCAGAAAACAAGTTATTCTTAAATGAGCTGAAAAGTAAGGGATGAGTTCTTACCTTTGTGACCATTTGACTCAGAGACTATTCTCCCATTGGTTTGCTTTGACACCCAAACCCCCTGAACATAAATCTTTTGAGCTTAGTGTCTTTTCAGTGGTCACCTGCAAATTGGTGGAATATTGAGGAATATGGGACAAATTCCAGGCTACTCATCCATAATACTGATTTTTCTCATCTATGATGTTCTTATGCTACTGGAAAGGTGGTCTGAAGGTAGTCTCTCTATTGCGAGATGTTTTTGTAGTACAGACACTGGAGGAGAGAACTGGCCACCTAAAATCAGAGCCTTTGCTAGGTTGTAGGGTGCTAAATTGTGACTGATTGAGAAAACTTCATCAGAATGTTCTCAGACTAGGTTGAAGGTGGAAGAAATCTGTGCGTCTTTTTACTGTTCCCAGGGCTTCAAACAGTAAAAATGGATTTTACTGACACACTGCATGTGCTAAGGATAAGCTTTGGACATATGCCAATTATGAGCAATTAAAGCTCAAACAAGCGTATTTTATGAGCACAGGGAAAATGCTGCTTACCAGAATGATTTATAGAAACTGTTTTGCAGCAACAATTATTATGGTTTGTGTTTAGTCCTGCTGCCATGTGTTCCTTTATAGCTACAGGTTGTCCTCTGGTAAAAGCAACTCTGTAATAGAGAGAGTCTTAAAGCAGGTAGTGGCAGACTCAAAACTTTTGGGAAGTTGAAATCTAGATTCTAACTCTAAACCTTATGTGCTGAATCAGGACCTATGTTAGTACAGATACAAATGATGTGAATGATTATTTTTTGATATCTTGGTCTATATGAGTAAATGCCTTGAAAACAGAGTCTCTGCATGTGAGATTGGAGGGGGGTTTAAGCCACTCGTTCAGCTTTGGGTCACTTTTAGGCAGCTGAAACTGCCCAGGGGGCACTAGAATCTAAAACGTGTTTCTCTAAAGCTTGTTCTGAACTATAGGGTAAAAAATTTTGCTGTGTTACTGGGATCAGGACTATAGCATAGTTGAAATAGAAGTACTGATCAAAATGTTGCTTCTCCTACTAACTGCCCTCTCCAACTACTTTCTTTGCCGTGCTTGGGCAATCTGTTCAGTAATGATTCAGAAGAGAGAATACCACAAATAAATTGCTAGAGCCACTGTAAAAATCACCTGCTGTATATTGCAGCATGAAACTGAAAAATGAAAAGATTGTTGTTACCCATTGAATAATTCTGATGAATGATCTAAGTCTTGTTCATAAGCTTCAGCTGCAAGTACTCGGTGTTCTAAATGTAACGTTTTAATTGGATATACAGATGATACAGAGTTTCACCCTGCTGGCTGTAATTCTTCAGATGAAATTCTTGGTGAAGATACCGGAGACAGTGTACTCTCAGTTCAGTGGAAGTGCATGGTTTAACTTGTTTCACAGGGTGTAATATTCATAGAAGGTGAGTAATAGAATACTGGGAACGCGAAGTGAGTTTCTTTTTAAGGGAATAAAATTCACTGCATCTCTTTGGCAATGACTGTCTGCATTTACTTAAATGGGTGATGCAGGACTGTAATGCTTTTAAATGATATCAGATCTTCTGATAAAAGACATAAGACTGCAGCTTATTTATTGTGATGAGACAGGAGTTAATAAGATTACTCCTACTCTTCAGTTACTTTTTCATCTTTTACAGCCAAGTGCTGGGGATTTTGTTAGCAGGCAAAAGGAGGTCAGCTCATTTAAAGAGTGTTGATGCTAGAAATAAACGTATTTTCCCTCAAGTGGAACTCTGAAACCCATGCTCAATTTCCCAACTGCCAAAAATGCAGTCTTCACACCGGAACTGCTTCTAGCGCTGGAATGTTGCATCCCTACAATAGCCACTTACGTACATTAAAAAAAAATGAAGTGTAATACTTGGGGTCTTTGGCAGAGAGGCTGTTCAAGAAATGTGGTAGCTGTGTCTGAAAGGCATTGCTCGGGAAACGGCTTGTGGTAGAGAATATAAACGTTATTCCAGTACTATGTCGTGCAAGGTGCTGTACAACTGCACAGGAAGCACGGTGCTGGAGTGGTTGTCACAAACCTTTCAGAGAGCAGATGCATTTTGTGTGTGTGCAGTTATTTGCTTTGTTGTTGAGCAAGCTTTTATGGTGAAAGTAGCTAATCTGAGGAAGAAGTTTGGGGTTTTTTTTAAAACAACAGCAACAACAGAAAAGCAATCCCCCCTGAAAACTCCATCCAAAAACTTGCAGAGGGAAAGAGTTAAAGCCATCTGCCTGAAAGCATTGTGTAAAACATACACACAATGTTGGGGAAATAAGCCAATTATGTGTGCTTCACAGGAGGTGGGGGACTGACCTTTGTGTATAATTAGTTCTTTTATTTAAAGCAAAGATTTTGAATAGAATAACTAATTAGCTGTCATAACTGGCAAATTGAAGATTTTGGCCAGATTCCTTGGGGAGTGTGGGAGGACATCCCTCCTCCCAGCCAGTACTGTATGCTCTGGCTCTCCTCCTCATTAGGGTTGTTTTTAGTTCTCTGCAGCGGTAATGAGCAGTTCAGTGGCGGCACTTCTCAGGGCCCCCTTAACAAGGCATGAAATGCAGGTGGAGGAGAACCACCTTCAGCTCCTGCTGCTTTCACTTGGTACATGTGGATATAAGCAGAGGGGTTGGGTGGGAGAAAGGGAGGCCAAGGGGGGGCCTAAAAAGTCGTGGTGATATCACCTGTGTTTTATGCTCTGGACTTGACTGTATGAAACACAGGCAAGCTGCAAAGCCTCGAGGCATGTATCATTAGCTACCAGTCCCGCATTACTCTTTCAGACCAATTAACCTTTAGAGTTGCATTAAAGAAATTACGTGGTGAACTTCTATGCTTTCAGAGGGGTCCAATAGTTCTCTTGCAGACCAGAGCACTGTGGAGCTGTACACCATAGGACCACTGCAGATAACTGTTATTTAAAAGGTCTACCATTTATAAAAAGTTCCCAGGCTCTCTTGGAAACGAGGCTTTATGAACAGAGCCCTTAGAGGAACTGCAGCTGATTGCCATGTGAATAGAAATATCAGTAAAATGGCTTGGAAAAATGGAGAGGTGTACTTAGTGGACACTTGTGTTACAAAGCCAGCTGAATAATTTTACAGAAAGACCCTGACTGAGAAGATATGGGCTGATTAAAGCTTGTTTGTCTGACTGTGAATAGAGGTAAAGTTTAGATTACTCACTACAATAACAGCCTCTTTAGACATAGCCATAAATTTCAGTATGTCCAGAGGTGGTGTCTATAATTTTTTAATGTGCACTGGAGCTCCGAGCACTCAGAGCAGGTTTTGTTTTGTATTTACCAGCAGCAAGTCTATTAAGTTGTAAAGGGCAAAGAAGGGACTGTAGGTAGCCAGAAATAGAAAGGCTTCATCTACTGCTTCTAAGAAAAGCTGGCAATATGGATGGCTAGCAACAGAAGAGGAGAGAGCAACTTGATGAAACTTTCAAAATTTGGCAATCAAATAGTACTGAGTACTGTGTTCAGCTCTGGGACCCCCAACATGAGAAGTACCTGGACCTGCTTCAGTGGGTCCAGAGGAGGGCCACAAGGATGATCAGACGACTGGAGCACCTCTGCTATGGAGACAGGCGGAGAGAGGTTGGCTTGTTCAGCCTGGAGAAGACAAGGTTCTGTGGAGACCTTTGAGCAGCTTCCAGTGCCTAACCGCGGGCCTGAAAGAAATCTGGAGAGGGACTTCTGACAAGGGCATGTAGTGACAGGTCAAGGGGTAATGGCTTTGAACTGAAAGAGGGGAGATTTAGGTTAGATATGAGGAAGAAAATCTTCCCTGTGAGGTTGGTGAGGCACTGGCACAGGTTGCCCAGGGAAGCTGTGTCAGCCCCATCCTTGGGAGTGTTCAAGGCCAGGTTGCACAAGGCTTTGAGCAGCCTGGTCTAGTGGAAGGTGTTCTTGTCCATGGCAGGGGGGTTAGGACTGGATGACCTTTAAGGTCCCTTCCAACCCAAACCATTGCGTGATTCTGTGATTCCCTTTGTGATCACACATTGAAACAGGTGAGTGTTCAGATGTTACTTTTTCTACTTCTGCAACACTACTTCTCATTCCCTAATCCCCTCACCCACACACACAGAATGGTGAGCACTTTATTTCTTGACAGCCCTGGTTAGACATCACATGCCTTTGATCAAATGGAACTAGGTACCTTGGCATTTTTTTGCAAGAACTGGGGAAAAATCTACATGGAGAAATGAAGCAGCATCGCAGTCTTACAGTGGGGAAATTTCCCAACAGAAAGAGATCTTTCCAGGTGGTTGCTGCCTGCAAAGCGCCGGCAGAAACCACCTGGTTGGGGTTTGCTGGAAGCAAGGCAGGAGGAGGAAAGTGAGGTTTGGTGTTTGCTGTGTCCTCTCTGTGCCAGCCTCTGTCGATGGAAAGGGTTAAGCTTCTGAGATGCCGCTCTCCTGTTGCTTGGAAATGACGTGGCAGGCGTTGGAGGAACCTTGCTGATCAAGTTTGGCAGTTTTTGAAATTTTGTTTCACGCCTTGCCTGCTGTGTCACCTCACCAGCTAATTGCAGCTGCAGCTCTCTGTAGTGGCGCGTGTGCTCTGTGCAGGCTGGTTGGTTGGGATGTCAGGGGGAAGCCTCACAGCCCAAAATGTAATTTCAAAACACTGAACCTGACCAGCAGAGGCTGACCTTGCTCATTATTATCTGAGTGGGAATAGCAGCTTTGAACATTATATGATCTCTGAAATGGTACCTTTTTTCATTAGAAAGCCCCCTGCTGAACACTGACCAAATACATAGCTTTTTTCCTTGCTTAAGGTACTGTTTAAAAATATATATATCTGTTCCTTTGCTAGTTATTAGAAGAAAATCAAAGTGTTACATTCCCCTTATTCATGGAAGCCTCTCATAAGACAATGGTATGCTTGCATTCCTGGAGAACTGAGATAGCTGCGGTGAGTGAGGGCTTCCAGGGCCACAAATGGAACAAGAACCACCTCTACAGCCAGCCCACAGCTGTACAGGTCAGCTTGCCACCTCAGCAGACCCTCCTGACCTGCCATCTTGCCTTTACTGATCACACCAACCTCTCCTAATGGTACAGCAAGGGTTTCATACCTAGGCGACTGCCCTTGTGCTTGACCATGCAGCTGTTACAGTGGACCCCTCACTCCAGGTGAAAGCAGCTGTAATTCTGGATGTGCACTGGTTTCAAAGGCACTCAGGGGTCTTGGGAAGTCCCATCCAGCTGAAGATCTTGTATTTCTGAATCACAGAGATAATCTCAAACCCCACCCATGCAGCAGTTCCCTTGAAAGGGGTTTTAAGGGGCTCTGGTTATCTAGAATCTGCATTTTGAAATCCACAGCTGCTCCAGATGCAGGATCCTCAAGAGTCAGGATCCTGAACAGTACAAAACCATTGTATGATGACCCTCCTAGTAAGAAATCCTCTTCTGCCTTTAAGGGTACGCAGCTCACATTTAGAGATGCTGTTTGGGAGGTGGGTAGTGACTCACTGGTGTCTAGGCCTATCTTAAAGTATAATTCGCACATCTAGGTCTTAGTTTTCATAGGTGTGAACTATTTTCTTTCATCACTGGTGCTGAATCTCACACAGTTTGCAAATGCAAATTCATGTATTCACCCTTTCCTGCCTCAGAATAAGCCAGTATCTTCTCACGATGTGCTGTTTTCCTGGCATGGAGCTGGAGAGAACACGGAATGAAGGCTTTAGGTTTTCTGAGAAAGATATCACTCAAAAAGTGAAGCTTCTCTTTGCTCCTGAAATGTACCTTAAAAATAAATAACTAAATAGAGTGGTTCGGTGTCCAGAACCATGGAGCTACTTTCCTTGTTCTTACAAGAAACTGTCACCAAGATCACAGGACTTGTGTGGTCTGACCCCCAGCACCTTCAGTACATTACGCTTCTGACACCTCCCTGTCTTTTCCCTTTCCAAACTTGTGGGTGTTTCTCTGTGGCTGTGTATGTAGAATTTCTCTCAGAAGCATTATGAGTTGCATATGTGACAGTCAAACAGAGATTTAAGTTTTCACTTAATTATCGCATATTTGTTGCTGGCATCAGAAGTTTGCTTGTATTGACTTTGCAAGTGGGTTTCAAGTGTGCTGCAGCAAAAGGCAGGGGGCTCTTTAAGCCTCAAGAGTTTTTGAATGTTACTTGACCTGTCTCTGCGCTGCTGAGACCACTTTGATAACAAATGGATCAATACCTCACTGTTTGTGTAGAGGTGTCTTAAGTGCTATTGTCAGTCGTCTTGAAGCTCTGACAAAGCAATTATTACTGTAGGAGTGGTGGGTTTTACATGTGCCACTGTCAGGTCACTCTGGTTTTTAAGGAAAGCAGCAAATGTCACTTATTACAGTGGCACTGACTCAGTCCTCTCTGGTTAAGGACTGTTAATAATTCCATTATCAAGCTGCTACTTTCCAGGACAACCAATGCTTCTTACAGAGATGGTGGCTTCACTTGTGCACAAGTATATAACCAGGAGCACGTGCTACTACAGGCACTGTTCCCTCTGCTCTGCATTGGTTATACTCATGGCATGCTTGTTACAGGCCCAGCATTGTCACTTTTAGTGGTTGACACCAGTAAAAATGAAAATCAAGGTTCTAGAGAAAATGGGATTCTGGCGTCTCAGTGAGTTTGTGTCTTCTTTCCTCATCTTCTGTCCCCTTCCCCCCTACAGTACATCCTTGTTAATTTTTCTGCCTTGCCTGTTGATTCCATAAAATTCTTCCCTACCTCCCTCTTAAACTGAGAAGGACAAGAGGTCTCACAGCCATGGAAGCGTGCACCATGGGAGGCGCTATCTGCTTGGAGGAGCGGAAAAAGCTGGAGACAGCAGTGGACAGCAGGAAGGTAGACATAGCAAGTCTGCTCCAGCCTAGTGACTTCTCTCCTGTCACCACCTCGCACCTATAGCACATAGCATGTTTGCTTTGCAATCTTAGCAGGGGTTTCCAGGGAGGAAAAAAACTGGCTCTTTACTACCTTCTCCAGTGGTACAAGAGAAGGAAAACTCTGCTTTGTTTAAGGAGCATGGCTTCACTAGTGGTAGTGGGGCACTAGTTGGGTTATTCTAAGCGATCCTCATTAGCTTTTGAATGACATTTCTTTTAGAGCAGCCTCTGGGCTGTTCTAGCTTTCACTGAGGCCTCTATGAACCTTAGATTTCACAAGAGAGGAAAACCAGTGGCATACCACATCTTTTTATGTCCACTCCTTTCCCCATCAAACTTGATCCATCCAAGATGTTGGACTGGGGGTACGTACAGTGATAGCCCTTCTGATCTTCACAATTGCCTGTGGCAGGTAATTAACCACACAAGGGTACTGGTAATGAGGGAAAAAGCAAATGTTGAAATTGCAGCTAGTTTATTCTCCTGCAATATGCTAACTAAAAAAAAATGTATGGTGCTTTGTGTCAGTCCTACCTTTAGGGGAAAAAAGGGCTGTGTTCCTGTTGCACTCCCACTTAACCTGCAACAGCAGATGAAGTTTAAATTCCTTTGACTATCAGCTTCTTGCAGCATGAACTCCTTGTAATGAAACCAACAGCAGTGGTTGCTCACAGCGGTGTTTGCTCACAGATCTACCTATAGCTCACATAGCTACCCCAAACGCAGGTAACCTCTTCAGGCTGTTTGGATATCTTCTAAAGAAAATGCTTTGTTTGCATGCAGGTGTGCCGATGTTATCTGTACAGCCCAAAGGGAAGCAGAAGGGCTGCGCTGGCTGCAACCGGAAGATCAAGGACCGGTACCTGCTGAAGGCTCTGGATAAGTATTGGCATGAAGATTGTCTAAAGTGCGCCTGCTGTGACTGTCGTCTTGGAGAGGTTGGATCAACTCTTTACACAAAAGCAAATCTCATTCTTTGCCGCAGAGATTACCTGAGGTAAATAGAGGAACGTACTGTGGGCTCTTCCCAAAGCCTCTCAGTTTGCTGCCGACTGTTTATCTTTCTAAACCTCTACTATGAAAACATGTACTTGTGCATGGTCAGCCCTGTCCAGAAGTGGCTGGAGTTTCTTTCTCTGTCTAAGCAGGCTTCTTATTTGCAGTTAATGTCAGGGAGGTTGAATCCTATTTTGGGGATAAAGGTAAAAGGAGGGAGGCATGGCTTCACTGTTTATTGTTATGAACCAAGGAGAACAAACAGTGCTTCTGAAAAAATTAGGACAAGACTGTTAATTCTTCTTGCATGCCTTTGATGTTACACTTCTGTATATTGACTGAGGCCTGACCAAACGTTTACCTTTTCTAGTGATAGCTTTTAGATAGATTTCTAGTGCTTGTATTGAGTAAAGTTTCTCCCAAGGGGCTCTCGTCTCTTCACTAAGTGACCAGAGCAAAAGACTCCAAAATTGCAGTTCAACTTCAGAAATTTTTTTCTGCATGGGGAAGTCTGCAGAAACCATCACTAACTTTGAGTTAGAACTGCCCTGTCAGTGTGTGTCTGCAATATGTTACAACACGTGGCATTTTTTGCTTGGTGGTGGTGGGGTGTTGTGCAAAATACTGCATATAAATGCAAATGGATTTTGATAAGATGGCAGGTTTGATGCAAAGCACTTCAAATTTTGCTTTGGTTTTCCTTTGGAAGAATGAACTTAATTCCAGTTAATGTTTATGTCTTCTTTTTTTTTTTACCTGAAGCACTGATAGCATTTCCTATGCAACCTCAGCCAGCAAACGCACCTGAAGCAAAACAAAAACAGACCACTGTTTTAAGACAGGGAGGTAAAATGTCATCTAACCTTGCAGTCTCAATGATCAGATGCTTCAAGTGTTTCAATATAAAACATATCCCTGAAAAGACTTAGTATTTTCTTAGTAAACTTGAACAAACAAGTTTATCCTTGTAAAGAAGAGATATTGATTGCTGAGTCAAACAGAAGAAAAGTCTAGTAGTGCCATGTGAGAGCTGCCACCTTGCCTTTCAGCCAGGCAGTGTGCAAGAGCATCCTGACCATGGGAGGGTTTTTGCTCCTGTTTGAGATGAAATTCTCCAGGGCAGACAGGAATGTCTCAGCTGAAATTCTGCCACACAGGCCACAGTTGCAGTCCATACCTGCTTAGGTGGGATGCGTCCCCAAAACATAAGCAGGGAGGCAGCTTGGATAAGGGTGGAACAATTCTGAGGGGGAACAGACAGGATAAGCAGCCTTTGGAAAGGTGGAAACAATGCGGTGAGGAGTTAACTGTATCACTATCATGAAATAATTGTTGTACCTTGCTCAAGCCTGGGTATTTACTAATGCTACAGGTCACTTGCTGTAGAAGTATCCTTAGCCCTGTCTGTGCTACGCTGAAAACCCTGAGCTTCAGAAAGTTCTTTAACAACAGATTTCTAACTCTAAATTAGAATTTTGGTTCTTCACTGACCCTCTTTCAGCTGTCCTCTTTCTGTGTTGTGGACATAATTCTAAGGTGTCAATGAAGAATATAACAGTTCTTGATCTCTTGTGAAGGATTGCATAATTTCTTTTCATCTTAGTATCACAATTGGGCCAAGCTAGGTACTAATCACAAGGACCCCAAAATCTCTCAGGTTTTCTTCCAGGAATAGTCTTTCTCCCAGAAAGCATAAGCTGGTTTCGTTTCTGGAGTGTTTCTTTATCTTGTTTGTGCCTTATTTTTTTCTTTATTTTTATGTTGTTTGCACCCAGCTTGCCAAGCAATCCAGGTCTCTCCATCAGTCATCCTCCTCTTCATTATTTATCACTTCTCTAGACTTGTCATTTGTGCACTTGATAAACAGTGTGGTGTTTGTTTGGGTTTGATGGGGTTTTTTTCAATCTGACCTGAAAGATAGATATTCAGTGTTATTCTGCATGTTACAGAGCCCTACTAGAAATACTAATCTGGGAAGTGATTCCCATTCACATTTGCTTTTTGAGACCTAAGAGCTACCCCATGTTTTGTCCGTTTAATAAGCACTGTATTGACTTTTGTTTGGTTTAGTTTAATAACAAAAATAACAGGTGGCATCAAATCAGACACTTTATAGTGCCGAAGGACAGCAGTATTGATGCTGTTAAACTTAGACGAAACTATTTATTACTGCAGTTGTAGAGCATTTCTTCCCTTGATTTGTCCTGACAGTGCGGCTTTAAGGTGGAAAAGCTTAATCTGTCATCTTCTCACTGGTCTCTAGACAGCACGACTTTCTGGGGCACACCAGAACCCTGTGCTAGAGATGGGAAACAATCCAGGAGTGGTAGACCACAGGAAACGTTTGAGAAGAGAAAGCAATTTGCAGCATAAAACATGGAAGGCAATAGTTTGGGCTAGTGTTTGCCCATGTCCATACAGCTTCTGTCACAGCAAGCAGTTAAGCGTGGTCTCTGAAACAAACCTGTTCTGTGCCTGAAAGGGGTCTTGTAGCCCTTCTGCCTCCGTTTGTTGAGTTAGAATAGTCCCCGGCCCACCACGGGGGAAGTCTGTTGCTATTTGTGCAGCACAGTTAAATTGTAATGGGAAGACTTATGTGGACTTTACTTCAAATATTTGTTCTCTATCTGAGTTTAGTCCATTATAGCAGCTTTGTCCGCTAGAAATATTTCTTTCTTGTTTTTGTTGGAAAGAACAATGTTATTGTCATATCCCAGGAAATCTGACAGGACTCAGCTAGGAAGGAAGTACACTAATTCTGTAGCACAGTTGTTAACTAGCATTCAGCTCCTTAGCCAGCTTTACAGCTATGGTGTTTTGTGTTCTTGCTAATAAATAAATTTAGCTTTACAGTATGTTTGGGTGGGTTCTCCTAAACTCCTGGGTTCTGCTCTCCTGATGCTAAGGAGCCCTTCCAGCTTAGGAGTAAGGGCATTGCTATGCAGTCCCATATTTTATGGAAGTATAAAGCTGTATTTTTTCTTTAAAACATCTTCTGTTGCCTTCTGCACATAGTATTTCTTTCTCAATTTTAACTGTTAATTCTACTAACAGAAGGAGTTAAAGTTGCCATTACCATTTCTCTACTGTTTATTCACTCCTGTTAATTTGATTTTTTCTTCTTGGAGAATTATGCATTCTCATCATTATGTAATGCCTTCACTTAAATAGTTTTAGAGCCCTTATCTGCATCCCTGTCTTTCCTCATTAAACAACTCATACTATTTGATCTAGTAGTCAAATTTGAGTAGAATTCATTCCTAAAAATAAGTTGTCATACTTCACACTGTACTTGTACCAGAAAGGGAGTACTTTACCTGGATGACAGTCAAAGGAATTTGTTGTTGGCCACTTCCTCTATATGCATTTGAATAAGAACAGGGTTAATATCGCACTGGTATTTAGTAGGTCAGCCATCATGTGAAAATCAAAAAGCTAGACTGATTCTCCACCCATAACTGTAAATATATGCATCTTTTATGTCTGAAACCCAAAAGGAATATTGCTGTGTAATGACAGGAGAAAAAATTGGTGTTTCATGATACATTTGTAGACTGATGTTTCTTTCAATTTGACTGTGAACTGATTGTGTCATTTGGGAATATGTGCTCCATTACCTGGTCAGATGTGCTTTCTCCCATCTATCAGCCTGCAGCAGGCCTGTTCCTGCCCACAGCTCCAAAGACCTAGCCATTACCACTCAGCACCAGGCTTCACTTGCCTCATAACTGGGCAGGCAGCAATGTATAGGTGCTTACCTGTAGACAGAAAGGGCTCCTGGATTATTTTGGACAGCTTAGAAATTCAACTGAAGTTGTTGCCAACTTGCAGATCTGAGACCCTCCTTGTGCCACCCCTCCTGCAGGTAGGTGCTCTTGGGCTTCAGCCACTTCAGGGACTGGGGACAGAGATGAGCTTCTGGACTTCTATCATTGGCGTGGGGCAGAGCGCTGGGATGGGAGGGTGGCTGGCTCCTGCCCCACTGTGCCGGTGTTGCTTTGGAGCCAGCTTTGTCTGCAGCACTGGCAGCATGGTGGGCTGCTGGCCGTATGCACTAGTCCTCAGTGGGTTTTTAGAAGAAGTCTTTCAAATGTATTTCAGGAGCTGCTAGCAGACCATAGCCCGATCATTTGTTTCAAAAGATAAACTGTCGTCATTGCTTGTGAAGGAACATTTGTTAACCTTCACATTTCATAAAACACTTTCTTGCTCATTTTTTAATCATGAAAGATGAAATTGGATCTCGAGTTGTTATCCTTGCGGTATCACCTCGGTCTCCAGCTGTGTCTAGATGTATCTTTCGATACATTTCTTCTGAGCAAATAGGTTTACCATTTGTTTCATAATCACAGTTCCAGCATTCCTACCTCTAATTATTTTTGATAGGCAAATGCTATTGAAGAAGCCGCTTCTGGGACTGAGCAGCTTAGCATGCAGCTTGGATGGCTCCTCGCAGCCCCCACGCAGCAATATGTGTTTGTTCCTGGGCGTAATTAAACATTCACCAAGCTTCGGTTCACAGGGACGGTTTGGGTGTTACATCAGGATTTCCCGTGAGGAGCTGACAACTTAAATTTCACTGTGAAGTGCTGATGAAGAATGTGATTTTTCCTTTTTACTCAGCATGGTGCCCTAGCACAAGCAAAGGCGAGTCAGGATCGCTATGACAGGAGCAGAACTGTCGCTTCTGCATGCTTGATATGCTGGTGTTGGGAAGGTTTTTCGTCATTTAAACTGGTAAGGGCTTTAATTAGACTCCAAAGAAAACCCCAAACCTGTATTAAAAAATGATGGTGAATCAGTAAAAGAGAAGGGCTTCTTGGAGAACCCTAATGCTGTTCGCAATGGATTTCATGGAAATTCTTTTTATCCAACTTCCCACATGTTTTGATCAGTCCCGCAACCTGCGCGCAGTGTTGGTGCCTCTGGTGGGTGGATTGATGAGCCCTGTGTACCCCGTCTGAGGGACAGAGAGGTCCCAGCAGGACTGCCATCCCCTGCCACTGGCACCCGTCAGTGTCAGCGCTGTTTGTATCATGGAGGCTTGAACTCCGCCCTTAGCAGCTCTTATTCCAAATGAGTGACATGCCTGGTGCGGGGCTTTCCAGTTGTTGGATACTGGTTTTTGCTCTGCCCCAGCAGGTTCATTCTGTTAGCCCTTCCGATGAAGTGTTCTGTGTCTGGCAGATGTGCAGGGTTTGGCAGATGTGCAGGGTTTAATTCTGGTGTGGGATATGAAAAGCAGTCTTGCTCAAACACAGACACCGTGCTCTCTGGCATATTCTGGTGGGCTTCCCCACGTCAGTAACAAAGGTCCTAAACCAAGCCATTAAATCACAGCTGGATGTGTAAGCACAAGTCTTCAGGAACTGAGGAGTGCATGCCACAGCTAGCAGAATTCAAGTTAATTTACCAGAAGCATCACTGGGTGATGACATGACTACTCTTGAGCGTAGCTCTAGCCTGTGGAAGCTGGGATTCTTTTCCACCAGAGAAGCGTAGTGTGCATGCATGCCCCGAGAGCATGTCCTGCTTGCTTTTCAAGGGACATGTTTAGCGTGGGCAGGAGAGGTATACATGCAGTGTAGCTGAACAAATGGTGTCTGCTCAGAGCCTAAAATGTTGCTAAATTGAAGTGCTGTTCTTGCGTCACAACAGGGAGCTTCTTGCATGCTATGTAGGATACCCTCACTTCTACACTTAGTATCTATACATATTAAGGAGGATTAATTAGACTGAAAATACAATGTGTCTTGGCAACATTGCTGTGCTTTGTGATGTTAAAGTACAGATTGTTTTTTCTTTTTGCATAGTAGCTGGTCCAGGAGTTTCTCATGGCCTATGCTTTTCAGGACAAACAAGCAATGTTTGGCTTGTTCATTTGCTTTTTCTACCCTCTTTTTCCTTCTCCACAACCTCCCAGTGAAGCAGAAAGCTTCTGGGGAGTAATTCAGCCTGGCTGTGATATACTAGCATGCCTCTAGCACTTTCAACCTTTCAGTTTTATGACTGCTGCTTTTAAAGTACCCTAAGAGGACGTGGTTGTGTAGGTGTTCAGCAGGGCCAGAGACAGCCAAGTTGGGTTTTAGGTCAGTGGCTTCAGTTATACCTTAAGAAAGACTGGAACAGGGAAGGAAGACTTGGACTTCTCCCTCCTTAAGAGTTCCAGTCCCACTGTAACTATCTGCTGAAAATAGGGAGGCAGAGGCCAAACAAGTAAAACCAAGTGAACATTCAGATGCATTCTTCAACTGAAAATGGTTGCCCTTGAGGAACCTTGAAGTTTATTCCCAGTAATCTCTGAACTAGTGTGGTCACCTGACCAGAGGGCTTTTTTGTACCGCACTGGTTCAACTCCTCCTGCTATGCTATCCATGACTTCCAAACCCTTTGGCATGCGAGATGTAAATTCTTTGGGATTGAACTTGAAGGCTTCATGGGAGGACAGCTTGACCAACTTCATTAGTATCAAAATGTGTTTTCTTTCCTTCAGCTGACATGACTTCCCACTGCAGCACTGACAAGGGGTGGTATCCTGGGTAGGAGGGTGCACCAGCTAATATGTATTTACCGTGCTGAAACTGCCTGTCAGCTTTCTCTGAATATTACACAAAGGCTGATTACAGGGAATTTGGGAACCTCAAGTCTGAAGTCGCTTTTAAGCTTACTCTTTTTATCTTTTTAAGTGATGTTCAGGCTGCAATTATTAGCATGTTCAGTACTTTGGTCAAATCAGATTTTTAGCTCAGTGTATGTCTAATATCCACAGATGGAAAAGATAATGATTGCAAGGTGTTAAGAGCCATCCTCACTCAACGATTAGTCGTTGGTTTGTTTCAAACAGTAGGGGCAAAACCCTTTCTTCTGATGTCAGTAAGTTTCAGGCACATAAAGCAAGTCTTGTCCTACAGCAGGTCCTGATGGAGCTAGGAAATACAGTGCAGCAGGCATATAGGCAAGGTGTATGGGAAAACCTATTTCATCAACTAGCTAGTGAGGATACGAGCCTGAGGTTTGGTAGCTCTTCCAAAACTTGTATATCCAGATAATCTGGGTATACAAATACAGACAGAAATACATAGTTGTATACAATATATACGAATGTAGATATTTATCTGTAGACAAGTGCCTAGTCCTTTTTCAACTCACAGTTCTTATCCTTCAATGTTGATGAAGCCTCCTCTTTGGGGGAATTATCAATCTCAGCTCAGCTGTTTAATTTTGAACTTATCTTGTTCTTGTGCTGTTTAAAAAAACTGTGGTTGACACTCCTAACCTACCTTTCGGTACCACTCATTATTTATACGTGCTTGTCCTGCTTCCTCTTTTTTTGTCTTGTGAAGCCAACAGCTCCAAAATTTTCACTCTTTCTGTGGATTTTCTCCCTCTTTCTTGATTGCAAGCTGCTAGCTAGTCAGACACCAGGCTAAGGCGAAAAAGAAACGGGGACTCTCTCCTTTGTAGGCAATGATGGAAACAGACTTGTTTCTAGTGGTGACAGAAATAGGTAATTTGGTTCTCAGTTTAACCACCCTGCACATTTTGGTTGGAGAAGGAGAAATCTGTTAAAAGGTGCTAAACTTAATGTGTTCACAGTGAGAAGTTTCTGACTGTTTTCCCTACAGTAAAGACCCTTAACCATTCCTTTTTCCAAAAAAAAAAAAATCTGCAGGGTGCTGTGACTTTGCTATTATTTGAATTAACTTCAGGTGTATTCACAGAGCTGGTGAGGTCTGGGCCATCATGCAGAAGGCTACCCTTCAGCCCAGACAAGACTACATAGAAAGCATCTTTCGACAGTTGCCTCCTGCTTCCAGGAGCACTCCCTTCTTTTCCTATTAATTCATTTGCATTCACTGCTGCTGCTATATGCCAATTAGCTTTAATTTTTACTATACACACTGACATCAATGGCCAATGAGAACAGAGCATAGCGGGGGTTTTAGTGTGCCTATAAACTACAGAAAATTGTCCTTGGACAAACTCCTGCTTTTAGACTGGCTGACAACAATAGGCATGGTTAAGTTCAGGCTAAGAGCCATTAAACATAATTACTACCACAGGGTAAAAGTTTAATTGTGCTGAATTTTAAATCTGCATAGTCTATGCCTATTTGCAAGCTGGCTAGGTCTTCCTGTTACGTAAGGGGGAATAAATCTGTGCTTAAAAATTGTTGCCTTTTAACTTCAAAGGGAGATGAAAAAAATGGGTTTTAAGAAGCAGCAAAACAACTCTAAACTGAAACTTTTCTGTATTCTCCGCTTCTTTTATGCCAATGGCTCCAAGCTGGTAAGTAGATGCTGAGCATCTTCTGATAGATTTTTTTTTTTTAATGTGCTTCAACTTTGTGTGCGTGAATGTGCAAGAGAGCATTGCATCTGTTATGAAGGTGTCTGGGGGACAGAATGCAGAGCAGTTTGTTCTTGTGGGGTTATTTTAAATTTAACCACGGATGAGGCTTGGGGTGGAATATTTTCCTCCTGCGTCTTGTCTTCTCTCCCTCCTCCAACAATGTTAAGGTCTCCACCAAAGAAAGTTTCAGCTCAAGTGACTTCTGGGTAAGTAGGTATCAGAGGAGGCAGGTTTTTTACAAGCAAACAAGAAAAGGTAAAAGTCTGTGTTCCTTTTGCTGTTTCTTCAGTAGGCTAAAAAAGAAAATAAAATCATGTTCACTGAGCTACAAGTTACAGCGTATTTTTAGAAGTATAGTGAATACACAAGGCTCTAAATCACTCACTGAAGAGCAGATCAAAATTAGGCGGTGCTAGAGTAAGTGTGAAATGCTCATCTGTTGGAAGAGGGATGGTATGGAGGACTGCAAAACTTGATAGAAGAGAAAAAGATTAGCACGCTGACTAGCTGGAAGCTACATTTATGTAGACATTAGAAGGCAACACGATTTCATCTGGACAGAACATAAGCTTCAGATCTTATGCAAACAGTCAAAGCTGTCTAACAATTGGTTTACCCCCAGAACCCCTGAAAGGAGACAGGTGAATACGATGCCAAATACATTTTTCATGTTTCTTAAGCTAACTGTTTAAATAGTTAAGTGAACATCTGTCCAAATTTCCCCATCATTTCCATTTAGAAAAGTCTCCTATTTGAAGGCTGAAGAAAAGCGCCTGCTTAACAATGCAAATGGTGCTGTCTGGGGCCCCTTTATTTTGTTTAATCTAGATTGAGCTCCACACTACTGTGATGCTAATGAATAATGGATATTTTATACTTGTGCATGTAGCAGTGCTGGGCACAGAGCAAATCTAGGATTAACCTCCCAGTTTCCCTGCCTAACGTATTGGACTCATTTTTTTTAGTTTACTGTGACTTGGGTACTCTAAAAACAAATGCCTGGTTTTATGGAAAATGGCAAAACCCTGGCAAAAGCTGTCAGGTTTTGCCATGCCCAAGTGAGGTACTGTAGGAGAGGGAAGCTGTGCT
The DNA here is from genome assembly GCA_017639245.1 of Myiopsitta monachus. Classification (NCBI taxonomy): domain Eukaryota; kingdom Metazoa; phylum Chordata; class Aves; order Psittaciformes; family Psittacidae; genus Myiopsitta; species Myiopsitta monachus. The sequence goes on along the minus strand of CM029924.1, from coordinate 13,227,520 downwards.
GGGGGAGGAAAAGAGGGATGTCTGTATTAATGACTTGATTTGTGAGTGGGTGCTGAATGAGAGCCAGGGCTTTTTGGGGTGGAGACCTGTATGCTTTTCAGTGCCGCATTTTTTCAGTCCAGTCTGTTGATGTTAGGCAGCCAAGTACCATGCTCAGCTGCCTCTGCTGCCTGCCTGCCTGTGGGAGCAGGAGCAAGCCCCAGTCAGCTTGCAGGGAGAAATTGGTAACGGAGCAGCCTCTTACATGGTCTGAGTTTGCTGTATAGCAAACTATATAGGTGAGATTTTCCTCTGCCTTTCAGCCCTCATATGATGGAGTCGTAGGGGAAGAAATTTTGGTACTCCCTTTGCAATTTTTCAGTCCTGCACAAGTGTTTCCTGTTTGGTTTGCATTGTTTGGCTTTCAGGACAAACGTAGTGCTGTTTCTTCATAGGAAGTCTTGGGGTTTTCCAGCCAGGCCTAATGAAAGACCACTGACTGATACCACTTCTAATGAAAAATGATGGTAGCCTTTTTTCTAGCTGAAAAGCAAGCTGACTTCAGGAGCACGGCGCTGTGGGAGGGTGGGAGAGTTGTGTGGAGGTTTCTATAACATTGCTGGGTGCTTTAATTCACAATTACTGGCCAGTAATAATTAGTATTGATTAGCTTGGCAAATTGCAGGTTTAGAAATTGGTTATAGATTTTCCTATGCTTCTCATCTGTGTTGTGGAATCAGCCAGACCCAATGGCTTGAAACAAACCAGGAGCCCAAATCTGTCTGCAGTAAGCGAAACGTTGCATGCATAGAGATAATGGTCAGCAGGAATCCTATGTCTTGAGGCTCATCCCCCCAAGAATACAATTTTTATTGTCTCCTAAGCGAAGTAACTAACCACATGTGTACTGACCACAGTCTTTGGTGAAACTTGGCTTTGTCGGCCTGTTGATCCATGCCCCAGCTGGTTCATGTGGCTTTAACATTGCAGTGGCGTGCTGCCCCTGGCATGCACAGGGGTCTGCACAGACATCTCAGATAAGGCACTTGGGGGAAGGATGCTGCAGTCTTGGTTGAGTCCCCCGGCGGGAGCTGTAACAGCAGCAGACATCTGGGGAGACAGATAGTGAAAGCCAAGATGAAAATGGCAAAGCCTCCAGTGCTGAAGGGCTGTCCTCAAGGATCGGGGAGCTGAAGTGGAACGGCTGAGCATGCTGTTCAGGCCACAGTGGAAGGGCTTAGCTGGCTCCCAGGAGGGACATTGAGGTGGGAGGAGGGGGGCGCAGCCGTGGAAGAGGGCTTGCTCTCTGAGGTGCCTTGCAAAATGGTTGTGTACTCGTTGCAAGAGAAACTGTGTTTTTGCATTGTAAACAGCAGGTAAGTGAGGCTCTTCCTGAGCTGTATGATAGCATTGCCTGCCAGGGTTGGCGAAGTTTGCAGGTCTTGTGTCTCGCTGTCAGAGGCTGCCGGACTCTTCCTCTGTTAGGTTTCTGCTGAGCTCAGATGGGGCAAGCACCCGTGGAGGAGGATGGGTGGCTCGGAGCACCTACTCCACTGCTGCAGAGGGGCAGATAGGTTTTGACTGAAATTTTGTGAGCCCCAGAATAGTGCTGTAAGTGTTTAATGCTTTTCTCCATTAGACAGCAAATTAGCCCTAGGCTCACGAACCAAATGAAGTTTCATCTCGACAATCAGAGCCTGCTCACCAGGCAGTTTTATCCCAAGTTCCTGCACACTGGTTGGTCAGCGAAATGGAGACTGCAACTTCTATTTATTGGTGCAATACAGTATTTGATACTGCTAATTACACTTAATTAGTCCTTCCACCATTTAATTAAAATGGCTTCTAATGATTGTGCTTCTTTGGCAGGCTCTTTGGTACCACTGGGAATTGTGCTGCCTGCAGTAAACTGATCCCTGCCTTTGAGATGGTGATGAGGGCCAGAGATAATGTTTACCATTTGGACTGCTTTGCCTGTCAGCTCTGCAACCAGCGGTAAGGACACAGTTATTATACACACAAGCACAAATTAATTTATACCTTTGCCCGCAAAACAGGGGGAAATTTTTGATTCATGCTACCTGTCTGGGGCTCGCAGCCTGCTGGCGTGGCTCAGGCTGGTTTGTTAGGCTGACCTGGGTGATGTATGTAAGTACCTGTAGCCCCTTTACTGCAAATCCCCTTGGAGCTGGTGGGAGTTTGAGGGGTGAGGGGTAGCACACAGACTGCAGATTGGGCCACAATTGTACACAGCACATCTGCTGCTGAATAAAAGAAACTGCTTCAGTGTCCTTTCAGGAAATACTCCCCTTGCAAAACAGAGACTATGGAGAATGGACTTCCTCTGCCAAACTGATGTTATTTTGCTTCAGTTAGGTTTCTCAGAGGCTCAAAACTGGGGATAGCAAAGGAGGAGACAAGGGGCAGGAAGGAGACAAATACTCTAGATAACTGTTTTCAGGACTAAGAACAAATGTTCATAATTAATAGGGGATCTCATGTGGCTTAATATTTACTGGGCTGGTGTATTTCTTCTGGGTTTTACCCAGTGGAAAATGCACATCAAGGGATATAATAAAGAATCATTCACAAAGTTTCACTTGGGCTACCTGTAGCCAGCTGAATTTGGGAAGGCTGTGAAAAATCTTCCCAGCCCCCAGAACCAGACGCGGCACTGTCACAGTCGCTTCTGATGCATCCATTCATGTCTAAGACAGGTCTGAAGGTGCTTGCTGTTCTTACTGCTTGTTTAGTCAGGCTTTAGTGACTGCCCAGGGCTCAAGGGCTGTGCTGGGGTATTCCAGTACCTGACTTGTGGTTGTGTTTCCCAAAAATGAAACTAGGAGGCAGTGCTTCATCGCAGAATCACAGAATGCTTCAGATTGGAAGGGATGTTAAAGACCATCCAGTTCCAGCCCCCCTGCCACGGACAGGAATACCTTCCACTGGAACAGGTTGCTCCAAGCCCCGTCCAACCTGGCCTTGAACACTGCCAGGGAGGGGGCAGTCACAGCCTCTCTGGGCACCCTGTGCCAGTGCCTCACCACCCTCACATGGAAGAACTTCTTCCCTTGTGAAGGTGTGAGAGAGATGACAAAACTTGCAGGAAAATGGAGAACTCAGGTAATGGAGAACCCTGTAAACACCAAGCTAAAAGCCTGACTTAAAAAACTCATTGCCCTCCCTAGACCAAAAGACACAGCGGAGTCTATAATGAAGCACCCATGCACAGTGTGTGTTTATGTGAATGCAAACCCGTGCCCCCTCTCCCACTAAACTTAGACTGTGCAAACTGGGGTCTGATTCTCCTCCCATGCCCTCGGGCCGTGGCTTCGTTCACGGGGATGAATGGGGCCGGAGTGGGTTGGTGCCCCCGCATGGAGGAGGAGAACCAGGCGAGCCGTTAGTAGCGGCGGTGGCTTTACCCCGTCCCGTTGCGGAGGGCATTGGCGCTGTTCGCCGGCGGTGCAGCGCCGGGCCGGCAGTGACATCTAGTGGCTCCGGGCCTTGGGCTCCTTCCCGCAGCCCTGCTCCAGCTTGCGGTTGCCCGCTTCTGTTTTGCCGCTCTTAACCACGCTCCTGCAGCAGCCGTAGCTCCCGGTCAGCAGCGTGGGACTGTCCGCAGAGCTGAAACCTTCCTTCCGCGGGACGGTCTCTCTCCACACCTCTGGAATTGCTGGTGGTTTGTGGGGTTTTTCTCCAGACTCGGAGGCACGTCTGGATGCTGCCGGGCTCAGCCCTTTACCGCAGCTTGCTTCAGCCTGCCTATGAAGGCCAGGCAGGAGAGGGATGCTCCCAGACTCCGTGTAACTAGGGCTAGAGCAACCCAAGTGTCCCTTGCAGAGGCGAGTCACAGCTCTGGGCTGTACAGGCAGGAGCGCTGGGTTGGCCCTGGAGTCTGTAGAATGAGTATTGGTTATTGACAGCATATCTGTTGGTGCTAGCTTCTCTCATGGAAAAGCCTCGTTGTGCTGGTTTTTGTTTTCAGGAATTTCTTTTAAATGTCACCCTTTATTACAAAGGCTCCAAAGCACCTCTTTTCCTCTCTTCCCTCCGCAATTGCTAGCACTGTTACTGTGCTCAGGGCAAAGTGCCGTTCTACTCTTCCTTTAAAATGATCTCCAGGCACTGCTGCGGCCTGGCTGGAAAACACTCTGTTCTGGCAGAGGTGCACTTTGATGCACAAGGGATTTGCCCAGTTTGGGAGCAGCTGAATTTTTCTGAAAGATGGACTGAGCAGACAGAATAGAGCTATGTGGGCATTGTTATTTTGGGATGAGATTAGAAGGCTACAAACTTTTATGGCTTACCCTCTTACCCCTGCATGAAAAGGGCAGAATGGAAGTGCTCCTGTTACAGACAATATTGGAAGCTGAACTGAGAACAGTGAGTTTAACCCTATCATCAAAATTGCAGAGGTAGATGCCAAAACTAGTTCTGATTAGAAACACCACTTGAACCACTACCTTGTTCTCCAGCCACAAAAATATTTGATCATGAAAACCTTTCTGTAGTTCCCTTCCAGCTTATTTGTCCTTCCATAGCTAGAATCTGTGTAGAGGGTTAAATACCAGAGCAAAATCTCTTAATATTTTTACCATGTGTGCAGTGTTTTCATTAGCTTCATTCTCCAAAGCATCAGGTTTGCATCAAGTCCTACAACATTATTCGGCCTGCCATGCTTTAAACTGTTATGAAGTCGACGTTGCTTATCACAATACTGAATAAAGGTTTGTCACTGCTGTAACTGGCTAATAGGATAGTATTACAAGGGTTGCAGGAAATCCAGCTGTTCATGTTGCCATTATCTAAAATGTAGTTTAGCTCAGAAGAAAATTCACCCTGTAGAAATGTCAGGGTGCATTTTAGTTCCCATGTGCTCATATACATGCGGACACCTCTCAATTCCCTAGTTCTCCAGCTCTTCCTTGGGCTCCTTTAGACTTAAGCCAGACTTGGCAAGAGACAGCTGTCGATGATGCTGGTGGCAGGAGTAATGTTTGCATTTCTCTTCCTAGAGATTTGTATTGTGCTTAAAGTAGATATAAGTAGCAAAAAGCAAGCATCTGTGTTTATATATTTAGAGTGAGTAAACCTGCTGGTGGGGAAGGTGGTGTTGAGGAGAGTGTGCAGTACAGGTTTTGGCATAAAAGCTTTTAATTTAAAATGAGATTAATTTTTAGCTGTTTGAATATACAAAAAAGGTTGAGTTTCGGAACTACTGTAGCATGTGCCACAGAGGGAAGACGATGGAGAGTCTCCAGTGAAATCATAGAAAGTGAGAACCAAAGCCCAGTTCTCTCTGTACTGACACGGCAAATTAATCAGCGTATTTGCAGATGGAGAAAACTTGTGCCCATGTTGGACCTATAAAGAAGCTCTAAAATTACCAGTCCTGTTGTTGTAGCAGAAAATACTCGGTTTCATGGAGATGCTCTGCCTAAAGCTGCCCGCGTTACAAATCTAAAAAACATTCTAGACAAGGAGTAGGCAATGTCCCTGCCAAATCTCTGCCAGGGAGCAGAGAGACCTTCTGCTAAGGTCTGCTAGGTCTCCTGAGGATGGGGTCATCTCCACTGATCTTTCTTCAAAGCCCAGTAAAGACTCGTCCTTACCAGAGGCTGGTACATACCTGTTCCCCTCTATTCAGAGCTGCCTTTTGGTGTGGTGGCTGGGGTGCCTCTCTTCTTTAGGGACCTGGGCTGAGTCAAGATTCAGTGCTGGATCAGGGAGACACAGCCTTGTGCTCTGGTTTGTCATTGCCCCACTAGTGAGATGGATAGAAAAAAAGACCCTGAATTGGGTGCAAAGAGCATTATTTGTTCTCTTGAGAAATAAAGATTAGCTTCTGGTTCTTGAGCAAGCAGGAAGGGCAGAAAAAGCTATTGGCTGTCAATTCATGCCTCTCAGATCTTATATCTGGAACTTTTTTGACCTTAATGGTCAAATAAAATTGTTAAATATCACAAGCTTCTCTGTCAACTTCAAGACAAACAGAACAATTTACATGGTATATAGAGAGCAGTGCCCTTCGCTCAATGAAGATAAAGGTTAGGAGTCCAGCCACCAGGAATTTTCTATTTATTGTTCAGCACTGTACACAAGGGGGTGAGGAAGGACTTAATAGCCAGTCCTGGCCTGAAAATTAGTGTAAATACTGCCTCACCTGAGGGAACTGTGGAAATGTGGATACCAGCAAAAAACTTCAAATAGTCTCTGTGTAACATTGCCCGTTTGATTTCCTGTTGTAGAGCTGACACCTCTCTTCCGCAGGGACAAATTCCTTAACTGTTCCTGGTCTCCTCCCGCTGTTGGCACAGGGCCTGGCAGAGACCTGCTCCCTCAGCTGCTTTGTACAACCACGGCCTGGGAGCCAAGCGCCACAGTGCCAGGAAAAGTGGCAGCAAAACCCCAGAGCATGTTTAGGGAAGGAGAGAAGCGGCTTTCCCAGGGTTCGGCACCACCGGCAGAGCTGGAAATCAAACACCGGTCCCCAGAGTTGCCTTCAGACCCAAATGGCTTCAAAGTCCCCTGTTCTAAGTTCTGTTCACACTTACACCCATTAACTCTTTTTCTCTTCCAGATTCTGTGTGGGAGACAAATTCTTCCTGAAGAACAACATGATCTTGTGTCAGATGGACTATGAGGAAGGGCAGCTGAATGGGAGCTTCGAGTCCCAGGTTCAATAACAAACCCTGCTTGGCGGAAGCACTGTGGGATGGGCGCTCGGCCGCCTGTCAGCTTGCCTGCAATATTTTTTTAATTCTCGGTCCAGAGAGGACTATATACATTGTAGTACTTTCCCCCCAACACCAAGCAGTTACAATTTTAGATGTACAGTTGTGCCTGCTTAGCTGAGCACTGCATTGCCTGTATGTTTGTGAGTTTCCGGGGTCTGGGGGAGGGCTCTGTACAGTCTGTTTTCTGTATATAAACTGGAACATTTATTTTATGAAAAATGTAATGCAATTTTATTACTGGTGTGAATTAAAAATTATGAATGTTTCCTGGTCATCTTAGCTGTGGTTTGTTCCCCGTGTGGTGAAAGCCTGTATTTCATGTGCTTGATGGGGAACAGACTGCTAGAAATACATACACCGATCCCTGGACACTGCATGAATAAAAGCAGAGCCGGGATCGCACACACACAAACTGGGGGAAGATATGCTGCTGCAGTTAGACCTCTCCACCTGAACTGTGCAGAGAATCGTGCCAAAACCCCTGCTGCACATGCTGTGGGAGGGAATGAGCTGTGGGAGGGTGATGGCTGGGAATCGCCGGTGTCGGTGACCAGGTCCCACCAAGGCCACTGTGCATGCCTTGCTGGCTGGGAGGCACCTCACTTTGCACCTCTATGGATTTAGACAGAGCATCTCCACAGCCAGGAGTGCTTGTTGGCCAGCTGGTCTGGTGTCTCCAGTCTAGGCTGTGAGAAACGGGCTCCCTCCAGCCCTGCCAGCAGGTGCCCAGGCATTGATCAGAGCATTCATTTCAAGGCTTTGATGGGCACAGGGGTTTTCCTGTGGGGCATTTGCTTCCTCCAGGTCTAAGCTGCTGCGAGAGCTGATGTCAGGGTTCGAGCATGGTTGGGTGCTGATGCAGCAGCCCTTTTGCAGCCCTTTTTGCTTACTCTGTGCCAGATGCTTTGACCTCCCATGTTACGAAAGTGATCGGATCTCAAGTGTCTCCTGCAGACAAGCTCTGAACTGTGTTCCTGCTGTGATGCTTTGTGCAATGATTTTCAAGGTTATGCAGTTCATGTGCAACCCACTGGACTGTGCCAAACGCATTTCTCTGCATGGTGAGTGTCGCTTTAATACAGTGCACCAGTAGCTGTAAAGGATGGCTGCAATTCTATTTATTTTGTCTTCTAGCTTTTTCTTAGATATACTTCTCTTTCCTCTAATAAAGAGACACCGAGTACTTTTTCTCTGATGTGACTTAATCGGTTACTGGTCCTGGGTCGTGTGCATGTTCTCTGAATTGCAAATGCCAAATGCAGTGCAGCTGGTCCTGTTGCATGAGATGCTTTTATGTACATTTGTGTTGAATAGCGGCTAAACAGAAGCAAAACACCACTAGATGCTTAACATGCTTCAAAATATTACCTGACATCTGAAGTTACCTCAGACAGGTGGGTTAATTGAGTGATTTTTGTTCATAAACAGATGTGTTGGGTTGGGAGACCCATTATAAAATACGTGGCCCCATCTCCTTTTATTCCTGTAAAAATGGAATAGCCATTAAAAAGCCACCTATAGCCACCTATGGGTAAGTGATAATTGCTATTCCATTTCAGTGCCAGTTGAGTTTGGGGGAGGGTGTCTTTTGAGTTGGTGTTCTTTTTGTAGAGGCTACTGCAAGCAGCCATGCTAGAGCTACTGAAGGAGCAGCTTGTTGCCTGAACCTTTTGATTCCTTGCTTCTAAATGGGCTGTTGGGTGGTGGCTGCCTCTGCCTGTGCTCCACAGTGATGGCTAACCACCTCCCCGTGGGGTTTTTAGGCAATGGCAGCGTGAGGGTGTCTTGTCCCATGGTGAGGATGGGAGCTCAGCAAACAAGCTGAGGGAGTTCTTCAGATTTAGTTCAGATTCTTAAGGAGTGTTTTGGTACCAGTTTAAAAGCTAAGTCCTTTGGAGAATGGTACTTAAACCTTCTGGAAACATGTTTTTCTTGGCTTAGGAGGTCTCCTTACTTTAGAAAGAAGGGAGGAAGAAAGTGTAGCTTTTCAGAGCTGCTTGGCTAATGCCAGCTAAAGGCTCTGCAGTTGCCAGATCACTCATACATACACTGGGAAGGCCGAGAAACGTCACCCCAGCCCAGAAGCAGGATGTAGAAGAGGGTTGTTAATGTGAGAAATCCGACTCTACCGTTGGATGACAGAAAATGGCACTTGGTTGGTGTGAACCATGTCTTGCTCTGCACATGAGTCCCCACATTGGCTCTGCAGGGGAGGCGTATCTGAGCTGGGCTCATTTGGATGTGTCTTGGGATAGCAGTGGTTTGGTGGGGATTCTTTTGCTATGTGCAGCAGGCTGAGCCAGCAGAACGATGGAGCAGAAGATAGCCTGGGATCTTGGGGAAAAAAATAGGTGATAGATTGGTAAATGGGACAAAATAGGCAGGAAGTTACAACAGTTATGGTAAGGTACAGTCTCAGTGGCTGCCATCTATATGGTACTGGCAGCATGGTGGTGTGGTGTAAAAGAAGCCAAGGATGAAACATTAGCAACATTACCTGGGAGCAGGTAGCACATGTGAGAGCAGGGAGCACGCAGAGGTCCAGCGATCACAGGGGATATAGTCAGAACACAAGTCTCTCCTCATGGGGTGGTAAACGTCAGGGTGGTGTATGACCAGAGACTGAACCCCCGTCTGAAGAGCACCCCTGCCTTCAGGGCAAGGCAGGAGCTGAGCCAGGGAGGTTCAGCCAGTACCAACCATGTGAACTGCAGGCAGTGCTCTCCCGTCAGGGTGAAGGGGCTTCTGATGGGCAGCACCCTTGATTTGTCGCCATGGCTGTAGATCCAACGCCTGATACCTGACAAGGAATTTCATTAAGCTGTTTCATGCAAAAGTCCTGGCTGATGGCTGGCTGGTTGGGAGGAAAGCCTGGGACAAGGTACGGTTGCTGGCTGTTGAGTGGAGTACGGCAAATGTTCAGTTGTCTTATCCTAAAACAAAATACAAAGGAGAAATTGTGTAGCGTCTGTATCCTTCTTTTCAGTCTGTGAACATCAGACAAGGCCCACCCGCCCCAGCCCCTACCCCAGAGAGCACTGGAAGTGGGATTTCTTTAAAAATAAAAATCCCAGGAGGACAAAGCAATCAGGAATTTTTGTCTGAATGCTTCAAATTTGCTTAATAGAAACAAGTGCTGGAGTGCAGACCTGCTGTTGAATAATCACTTCCACTCTATGGAGCAGAGCACGAAAACCTTTTGATGGTGTTATAGTCATCACTTGGCATAAATATTCATTCAAGGAATCAGAGCAGAGTAAATGGCATTTTAGACTCTAATCATTTAGTATTAGCAGATAGCCCTTTTACTGCTAAAGATAACCACTGCTTAATCAGTTTAGTGACCACTGGCATATAGTATGACATTTAAGCTTGTGCCTTAGTGCCCGCGTTGAGGACACAGCTGTCAGTGACCTCTCTGCCCTATTCTTCATCTTTCCCAAAGTCAACCCAGCCACTGCCAGCTGCCAACGACACGCAACTGGCTTTAACTTCTGAATTATCTGCCATTTGCCTCCTTATCTTAGATCAAAGCAATATTTTAAGTTCATAATACAAATGCTAAAATCTAGGATCTCTCTTTTTTTGCAGTCAGGGCTAATGGCTGATCACAGTGCAGTCTGATTTTGAGATTAAAAACCAGCCAGTATTTAAAGGCAATCAAAATCTCAAGCTGCTTCTCCATTCATCTTTAATGCTGGTGTAATTGCTGCACAGATCCTGGCTCTTCCTCCAGTCTTAATTTCATTTTTTTCTGGTGCGTGCCTGTCTTTCAGAGGGATGTTATCCTTCCCTGAGCAGCATTAGCGCTATTGAGCACTCTGCTATCGACAATCCAGCTCACCCGATTTCATATCTTGCCAAACAAGTTAATCTAATATTAACAGCGGCTTGTTGCCTCGCTGTTAGCTTAATTTACTTTACAAGAAGTGCGATATTTGCATTTCATCCCTCTGTCATTGGCTTGCAAACCGTGCTTCCCAACGCCAAGAAGGGGTGTCTCACATGGCTTTGCATGAGCCTCTCGGTGTGGCATTGCCACATGGAGGAGGGGCCATCACCCCAACCAGGCACTTTTTGCTAATTGGCCAGGGCAGATGTGGATTGGAAGGAGGATTTCAAAAACCATAGAGCAGGTCCTGGAAATGCAATATTCAGAACAGCACAAATACTGCTGCTGCTCTTCCAGTAATATAGCTGAGTCGTAGACAGTAGTTTTCCCTGGTGGCAAACATATACAGTAAATGTCTTTAGGATGGAAATCAGCAGACATATGGGCACAGAGGCAGACGTTTGCAACACCAACAGGTTCCTGAGGCTTTTAGGGGGTGCTTCCACACCAGACCCTGTGGCACACCAGGGGCTTGCCAAGGTCTTGCCTGCCAGCACTGCAGAGGCCCTGCACCTCACTTCCGACTTGCTGCAATGGGGGAACTACGAGCAAAGTCCTCCAAGCAATCTCTCAATAGGCATTTCCCCCAGCAGCCCAGCTCCAGGCCCTCTCAGACAGGAAGGCTCTTCCCCTGCAGTCACCCGGAGTCATGCGGGCTGCGAGCAGCAGGACAGGGCTGGGAATGCCACGCGCTAGCAGTAGGTGACATCGGTGACTTGGTGTCTGGGCCTGGGCCCCCCAGGTTAAGGGATGTGGCGCTGCTGGAGGTGGAGGTGGCTTTTGTGAGTGTTAGCTTCTGGCTTAGTTCTTGATTAGCTCACTATGTGTCACACTGTTAAACCCTGTCCCAGTTTATGGGGCACTGGCTTTCTCTCTGCTCTAGCAATCACTGCCTTCACCTGTGACAGCCAGCAAGCAGCGGGGCTGCCTACACTGAGTTTGCAATATTTCCAGAAGGGAAGGGACAGCAGTGGGGTGATGCCACTCTCCTTGTCCCTTCACGCCCTGTGTCCCCATGTCCCAGACATCAGCCTCTCACACAAAAATGGGCTTTTAGCAGAGAGGGCGGCAAACATTTTGCCAGGGGGACCATAGATTCAGACATGGGGCTGGTCCGTGGTCCTCAGTCCTACTGTGTCCCAACTCACCACATCACTCCAGCTTCTCCTCCACTGGCACTTGTCTCTCCAGTTGAGCCACGCTTGAACTGACCCAGTGAGGAGAAGTTGGGGGGTGCACCCCCATGCTCTCTGTAGGCTGTGAGCACCAGCCCCCAGGGCAAGGTACCCCCTGCTGCACCCTCTGATACACTAGCTTCAGGGGAAGCCTCAGTTTGCACCGCTCAATTTAGGTATCGCAGCTTACAGGAACTGAATGACTCCGTCCGTCTGTCCGTCTTGCTCTGGTTTTAATAGTAAAGCACTGAAGGAGGCCAAAGATGACTCTGGACAGGCTGAGATGCCTGCAGGGGCAGCCACTTCATGATGCTGAAGAGGGGTTTTAGTGAAGGTCTGAGAGAAAGTAGGACTGGAGGAGTAGCAGCTGCTGGGGGCAGAGTTTGGTCCTGGAGAAGAAGCAGGAGCCAGAGAGGGGGATCAAAGCAGGGGATCAGCTGCTGACAAAGTAGAGACAGTTGGGAGATTATTGTGAGCAACTGGAGGGCATGTGCCCAAAACAGAGATCAATTTTGCCGCAAAGCACTCTGAAACATCTCAGAAGTAAGGTAATCATTAGTATAAGTATAAATAACGTGAGTATTAATATATTGCAGTGACCACCAGTGCTGGGATGGGCAGCATTGCCCACTAGGCGCTGTTTGCTGGCTGCCTGCGGGCGGGCGGGCAGATGGGGCTTGCTGCTTGGTTTAGCCTTTGCTGGTAGTACTCATGGAAAGAAATGTTGCTAATGCAATCTGAGCTTTTATGGGCAATTTTACTAAGAAAATTACCTTGAGAATAGCTTTGTTATTATTAAATAGAATCAGGTATTTACTTAAAGGTCTTGACATCCCTGTAGAAACTGTAGGAAATTGTGGTTTTATTTAATGAAAACCTTGTTATTCAAAACCAATGTTTCAATTTTATCCACGGGGCTCACACTGTGTCCCCATGCACATCTGAGCAGTGGATGCCTATACACATGGCAGGAGCACCGAGGGAGGGAAAGCACCTATTCCCTCCAGTGTGCCACTCTCTCTCCAGCTCACCCGCCTTTTTTCACCCTTAAAATGCTTCCATATGCACTTTTCCATCCATGCCTACAGTAGTTACACGTAGCCTGTTGGTGGTAATAAGACCGCAATCAGTAGTGCTCAGAAACGTGCTGCCACCCTCCAAGGACAGCTTGGCAGCTGGTGGGTCTCTCTTTTCCCCTTGGCTTCAGGTCCCATTACAGCTGTGCCTCCTCCAGCCACAGCCTCCAGTCGGTGGCTCAAGGGCAATGGGTGGCCACAACACTATCTGCAGCATTCCTGTCCTGGTCCTTTGGCAGCAGCTGCGTAAAGGGGAGCACGGGCCCTGCTCACAGCTGGCTGCTGGGGTAGAGGACAGGCGTATGGCCGTGCTGCAACACCACAGTGCATTTGGGCACACATGCCAGCCACTAGAGACCGTGGCGCTGTTATCAATAGTCTTTGAGAATGGCTTTCCAGTAAGGCTATTATTTAACCGAAGTAACCCATGTAATGTTCAATGCTCAGGTTTGTAAGGGGGAGAATTTTTTTTGCAGTTTGTTTTTCCGAAGAGCATATCTTTGTCATAATTTAGGGAGTTTTAATTAATATTTCTTAAATTCTTGCCAAACACATCCCAGAGATGCAGTGAAGTGTCTTGCCTCGGTAGCAGATGTGGTTGCAGTAACAGGAGCCCTGGGGTGCTGAAGGCAATGCCATCCCTTCTGCTTGACACAGAGGACGGGGAAAAGTGTCCCAGAGGTCGCAATGGGAACACAAAGGCTCAGGACAGCAACATCCTCCGGAGCAGAATGTCTTGCCTCTGAGCCCCAGGGAAGGCTTCTGGAAACCCCAGCCTTTGGTAGGAAAGAAACATCAACTGATTACTGCTCATCTGTGGCCGCACTGGCAGGCCCAAGTGCTTCTGCTGGCCTTGCCGTACCTCGTCCCCTCACCCCAGTGGTGAGAAGCAGCAGCATCATCAATAATTCCTCAGTGTAATGGCAATGTTGTAAAACATGAATATTTAGTGCATGTGTAACGGTTGTTTATTCATACTTAAATGTCAGCTGGGGAAAACATATTTAAAAAGCTCTGTTCTTGGGAAGCACAAGCCACCGGAGGAGAGGAGCTGCAAAGGCAGCCCTGAGAAGTTACACTGCTTCTTGCCACAATGAAGCCCAAGGCTGCGGTGATGGACCCCTGCACTTTCTGGCTATATCATATCCCTGCTCACTGGGGACCATTCTACTTTCAGCAGGTCCATCTCCCATCAAGGGAGGGTTTTGCATTTGCGCCAGAGAGAAACTTGGCTAAAACTGTGCCGGTTCTCCTGGCCTGCTTGTGCAATCCACACAGTCAAGCCATGGAGATGCCAGTGGGGTGGGCTGGAGGTGTGTGCACTATGGGGAGGCCAACACTTTGCAGGGCAGGGCTGCTGTGATGGTAGGTGTGGGGATGCAGCCGAGGGCACAGGCAGTGAGAGGTAGGACAGCCTGACCGCTGCCTGCCCGCTTCGTGCTTACTGGTGCAAACTTACAACACTTGGGAAGGGGGGGGGGAAGAGAGAGAAACAAATTATCAGTAAAGTAACACAAACTTATGAAGGACAATATTTTTTTTGCTGTCAATATGCACAAAGAGGCAAAAATTGGAAGCTTTTGAGGAAAAGAAATGCGTCTGAACTTCTGAGCAAGCGAGAAAGTACTGAAAAGCCCCGCGTTGCTGAGCTCCTCTGAGGTAACTTCTGTGCTTGGAAAGAATATTTCAGAAGACATTTTATTCTTTAGAAGATGCCAAAAATGCAAGACTTGGCACTTTAACAAAACAGAAAAAGGAAAACACATAATCTTCTTAACTAGTAAGTCTTTGAGCCCAGGATCACATTGTTGCCATATAATAAAAAGGGATGTTATGCAGTAAATTGGGCAGTTACGAATTCCGTGCATACTTAAAATCGTGACATTTCAAGGACAATAAAGTTGGCTGGCTCGTGGCCATTGGCCATACGAAGAGAAAACAAAAAATGGATTGTCAGCTGGTTATTCATACCGCATTACAAAACCAGCCTCCCAACAGGCAAACGCTCTTTATTGCTTGTGGGTTTGCTCCAGAAATATATTTTTTTAATTAAAAAAAAACAACAGTTCTCGCAGCATCCGCCTTACAAATGTTAACCCCTTAAATGACAATTCTGACATACTTTGCCGCTGGCTTTTCCACTTTATAAATGTTTCGCAGACAAGGAGAAAATCAGAAAGAAAAATTTATTTCTCACTTGGCACAAGCTGTCTGTTTCTTTTTTGGGGGAAAGAAGAGAATCTAGACATTCAAGACAGCTTTCATGTTATTAATCATATGATGTGCGATTAATCATGTGCGATGTTTTGTTTTTTGGGGTCTCTGGCTTGATATAATGCCTATGGAGTCATTTTCCAGATAAAATATGTGAAATCCAATGAGTGTGTGACAATGGTGCCCCCAGCCTTGCAGCCAGGGTTGAAGACAGCCCCCAGTTTTGGGACAGTGGCACAATGGGTCGGCTCCTACTTATTCAGAGCTGGTGTCTGGGCAAGGCACAGCAGGGAAGGGCACCCACCATGAGTAAGGTGTTGTTTTGGTTTATGGTTGTATAATGTCACTTTACCATGATCTGCGGGGTCATTCAGGCTCCCCTACTGCTGTATTGTTACTACAGTATGTGCTCGTGCAAGAATGATGACTTTTTTACAGATGCTTTATGCACTTTTTTCTTTTACAGATGCCTCATGCACTGGCAGACAATACCACTTGCCTGTGCCTCTGCCCTTGCTTTCCAGAGGCCCTGCTTTGTTGAATATAGCCAGTAGACGAGAAAGGCAAGTTCTGAGCCCACACTGCTTAACCCCACATTTGTATCCATTCATGGCTCTTTACTTTCATGATTTAATTTCTCCCCAAAGAACTTTATTCTGGTTTTTAAATAAAGGATGAGCTTCCTAATGATTTCTCTCCTTGCAGCATCACTGTTCTTTTTAGAAACAGCTGAAGCACCATGATTATTACATTGCTGGTTAAAACTGTGAAGCATGAAATCCTGAAAAACTACCTCGAGCTTGATCAAAACCCTGACTACCCCTCTGTGAGACTCACTGAGACACCGGAGAGGGTGGAGAGTTTCCCCAATGTACATGGGCATGTGCTGCGGCATGCCCAGAGCCATGGCATGAAGGTGAGATGCTGCTCTATGGGTGTGACAACCCATGTGCTCCCAGTCACTGGTGGGTCTCATTGACAAGCATTTATAAAAATAAGAGTTATCAGCAGTGCAGCTCACCCTGATGATCCTTGAACTGTATTCAATCTTTTATTTTTAGAGGCAGGCAGTCCAGGGAAATTAAACAGAAGCATTCCTTGTTGATGGGGGGAAAAGCCAGTAGGCAGGTTTCTGACAAGCTGCTTCCCAGAGATGGTTATCCTGCCTCCTTAATTGTCCTGAGGGGCTGTGCTGGAACAGCAGTAGGTTGTTTGCAGCAAGATAGTCAGGACTACTTATTCTGCAGTGGTGGGGAGCTGCTGGCTTGGGTATTGATGCTAGGAGCACCCTGTGGGGGCAGGTATGGCAGTGGGACAGTCAAGGCTTTTGTTTGGGCTGAAGAAAGTGCAGAAGACGTCTGCAGTTCTTCTCGAGAATGAGGTGAGCCTTGTAAGGAGGGAGGTGGTGGGCATGTGGTGTGTAAAGGTGTCATGTAATTCTGATCTCTTGGCAAGAGCTGCAACGGTATTCTTGGGAAAGAAATGCCAAAGCACTGGTGAAAGCAAATCCCCTTGGTCAAAGGACAGATCTTTTCTGTCTCATGGCTCTTCTTCCCTGAATTTCCAGGCCATCTATCATTTTTACCACTTTAAACTGTGGCTACTGGAAGATGATGGTGCTGGGCCCTCTTGACTGTGCTCCTCACTATGCCGAGCCTCCCTGCAGCTCTGGTGAACCGGGGTAAGCCTCTTCACCTGCCTTGCACTGTGCAGCAAGGAGTGGCACCCTGTTTTGTTGTGGGGCTCCTGCCTCTCCTCTTAGGGGCAGGGGCTCTGGCAGAGACCGAGCCTTGCTGTTGTGGTGGGAGCTCCCCCCATCGTTTAAGTAAGTCTTTTCCTGACCACAGCTTGGGGGAGGCTTGGCCAACAAACTTTTGTAAGTGCTTTTTGGGGAATTGCTTGTTATTTGTTTGTGGAAATGTACCAGGGGTAGATCCTGAACTGATGCAAACAGGCTTATCAAATCGCTATTTTTCTCATCCTCTGAGTCCTGGGTTGGTTCCCTACTCCTCTGTACTAGCTCCCATTCTGTATGCTGTTGGTTTCCACCCACTGTCATGCTTGCTCATTGCATTTCTCTGTCTCTTCCCAAGTCCTTGTGCGCCTTTATTGCCAGTGTGACCTGCTCAACTTTTGTGCTGTGTTTTATTTCACATCGGTCTCCCTCCTGACTCTGCCTCTGTACCTGTTGTTGCCCATATTTACCTTGTTTTGGTTACACATTCCCTGCAACAAAGTGCAGTAACGTTATTTTGTGGGTAATTAAATCTTCCTGGTTGCGGTACAGCCATCAGGATAACTGTGCCGCATCGTGCAGGAGGGTATAAACTGCCTGAATCTGCTTGCAGAGTCTGTCATCTGCTGTGAATCATTTTGGGACGCTTCTGCATGAGCGAAGCTTTTTAAAAATAAATTGTATTGTATTAGACTAATGGAAGACAATAAATTCCACTGGTCTTTTAGCTTAAAATTCATCAATGTCTGGGGCTGGAAGGGGGGAAGGAGCCAGAGGACATTGAGCCACTGGGCAATTAATGGCCAGAAGCTCAGCACTTGCCAGGCTGCTGCAAAGCCCGGCTGTGTCACAGTGCTCTGACAGCATGAGGACAGTGTGGACATTAAACCCCTCTTAAAAAGGCAAAAACTAAAAAAAAAAGCCCCTCTTTAAAACACCAGTTAATAAGATATCACTTAATCAAAGTCTGCTCAAAGTGGCACTACGCAAAGGAATTATTGCAAGATCAACCCCCTTTGAATTACCGAAGACTTTCAACCCTGATGGCATTTTCTCTCCCTTCCTTGTCCTCTGTGCTACTGGTTTTTGGGTGTGTAATTTCCCCAAGGCCAGAATGTGTCGGCTCCCTCCTGATTTTGGCCAGCTGTGTGGGAGAGGAATTGAAGAATCAAGCCCAAAGCTGATGCAAACTTTCACTGAGCAGTTCTGGGGAGACAGCATACAGTGCCAGACAGTGCCACATTGCAGGGCTTGTCCTGCAGCCCCATCCTGGTGGTGAGGGTACCACAGGGAACAAACTCATGGTGGGGATGATTCACATCCTTTAGGAAAAAACACAGTGGTTGTAAAGTCAGCTTTATGGTTATGTCTGGGCATCGTCACCTGCTGTGAGCATCGGCGTCCTGCTGCCCCGTCCCCTCATATCCCCCTGGCATATGCTCTCTTTGGTTTCCCACTGTTTAATGCTGCAGACAGACTGTGGCACCAGGTGGCTCCAGCATTACTCCAGAAGAGCATCCCTGTGGCATGACAGTCCTAGAATGCTAAGCCAGGGCTGCAGCAGAGGCTCCTTCTTGCTTGCATTAAGTTCTGGGGTTTTCCCCTCAGCCCCCATGTATGGGTGATGCCTCCTCATCTCAGCACTGGGGTAAATTTTGGGTGATTCTGGTAATATCTGCAGGGCAAGGCCTGACTGATACCCACGTATGTGTGAGGAGAGGTGAACGCGAGATATGGAGGGAAAGCAGTTTATTAGTAGAGCATCTAACTCACAGTGAATAATTACTTTAACAAGCACAGCTCCTGCTTTGAATGCCTGTGAAGGGGCTGTGCTGTTCCCAAATCTGTTTGAGTCCAGAATTAATGTATTTTACTTTTTTTCTTCTTGGTTTGGGATAGGTGAGAGCATTCTGGCTGTGCTTGGTCTGTCCTGGTGAGCTGTGGCAGCTCACACCAGTTGCCACTCTGGTACCTCATCTGGGTACCCTGGCATTCTCCCTCTGCCCAGCCACAGCAAACGTCCTAGAAACACCTCATTTCCCCTAAAATACAACAAACGCAGGGACTTGTGTGGACAGGCATAATGTTCACCTCACACAAAAGGCTGTGTAGGCAAGCCTTGCTCTTTGATGGCAGATGAAGACAAAAGCCATCTAAGCAGGGTTGCTGCATCCTTGTGTTTAAACTCACCTACGTGTCTGAGAAAATGCCCTGGCTACATTTGCCCCTTAATTTTTAATCTTGTATGACTGACCCAGTACAACTGGTAGTCATCTTCTGCATCTTCAGTGCAGGGCAGAAGGACGCAGAGAGGGAAGCCAAGAATATAATGTATGGGAGGAAAAGCTGCAGGAATCATACAGTTTTACCCTCTGTAAAGTACTCCTGCCACTTAAGTGCCCACTTGTTGAATGGCACTTGTGGGTGATGTCGTTTGCAGGCTTCATGAGCCGCTGCTTCCAAAAGCCTGCTTTGAGGAAAAGCATATTTTAAAAACATGCATGTGTATGATCTGGTGTGTGCTGTTACAAGTGGTGAGGCTCAAGGTCTTGGAAACTCCACTGCCTTACTGCTGGTAATGTGAGTGAGCTGCATTCCCGAAACCTGCCTCCTCACACTCCCAAAATGTTGCATTTACAGCAGGAAATATGGTCCATGGGTAGGGTAAAGGCTATAAGAAAGCTCCAGGTACAAATATGCTGTGCTTTGAACTGTTGTCTTTCCTCACATACAGATCACTGGTGATGCTGATCTGGCCAAAGTTAACCCTGCCCATTGGTGCCTACCCCATCCCAAACAAGCATCCCAACGTGAGCAGATGCTTATTCAGCAGGAAGGTGTGATGCGCAACACCTACTTGTGTATATGGTGATGGCCAGCTACACTGAATTAGTAAAATAAGCTCAGATTTCATCCCCATTAGCAATAGCTCAAACCAGCCCAGCTTCCCTGTGGCTGGTGATAGGCTGACACAGGAGTGAGCTCTAGAGCTAGCTGCCTGCCTGCTGCAGCTGCCAAGAAGGGAGATTTGGGATTAGAGTCTTGTCCCCTCAGCATCCTGCTTGGAGCCTGCCTTCCCTCACATCACCTCTGCTATAGGTTTTGCAGAGGCTTTTGTGCAGAGTCATTCCTGGTGACTTCTCTGTTGTAGAGCAACACTCAGTAGTGTGGCTGCTCCTCACCAGTGCCATGGTGGCTCTCCCAGTGCAACTGCAGGGGCCATACCCAAGGGTTGTGCTCAGCGTTGCGCTGCAGATAAATTGCAGAGACACAGGGAGAAGCACAAGAATCAGTGCCCTTGTGATTCCTTGTGCCCTTGTGTGCCCTTGAACTTCTGCTTGCTCAGAAGTTCAGTAGATTAACTTCCGAGTCATCCCGGGTCTTTTAAAGGGCTCTTCTTTTTTTTTTTGATTTATTATTATACAATTAACTATACATGTTAATGAGATTTTTTTCTGTATGTAAAACTAAGTAAACTTTTTTCTCTGCCTGGAGTGACATAAACAGACTTTTTGACATATACCTTCAGTGTCCCGGGACTGATTTGTGGATATATATTGCTGCTTAGAAAGGCTGTAATTTACAGGTGATTGGAGTACTTCAAATTACCATCACTTATATGCATGGATATAAAAATTAAAAACGAAGCTTCTTGGGACATTCTGCATTAACAATTTTCTTGGTAAGAAAAAGGATCCTCAATAAGAAAAACCCCACAGCCAATGGTATTTTTTATATCAATGCCACTGCAAAAAGTATGAGTAAGAATATTTCAGTCCTTCATTTCTATTTCAGCATTTCTGGACCATTTCCTCTAACATTTTATCTTCTTTAGTTCCATCACATAAACCCCCCTATATTCCACTCCCAAAGGAATGGGCAGGTTTGGGGTCTGCCTACCCATGCTGCCTCAAAGAATAGGGATGGGAAGGATTAGCTCTGGCTACTTTAATGAAATATCTCTTCAGCTCCTAAGTCTCTCTCACAGAAAAATACACACATGCACAAAGAGCAATTCTTTTGGAAGATGCTTCTGATTTTATTGCCTTGCTGCTGGTGAAGCCCAGCTGGCAGCAGCTCACAGGCACCTCTGCTGCTGGGAGATGCTGACAGTGCCTGCTCCCAGGAAACAGGCTTTCGGTTGGAGCTGTCTTCCCTAAGTCACTATTTCACTTTGGAAGATATTTATACAAAGTCTCTTGGCTTTCCTACCCCATGACAGAGCCATGGTTCACCCAAAACAGGACGCAGCAGCAGCTGAGGGCACGTTTGTAATGCAGCCTTGCAGCAATGTTAGACAAGCGCCCAGGGCTGTGCATCTCCTCATGTTTCTCCAGTCTCCAGTGTCTCTGCTGCAGGGGCAGCTGTAAGGGAGAGTCGTGTCTTAGCCCTTGAGGGCCCTTTTCTGCTATACATTTGTCCAGGCATCTGCAACATCCTGTGCCAAGGGTTTGTGACTTTTTTTTCCCAAAGTTATGAACAGAATAATGTAGATTTAGATGACTTTACATGACCTGAAAGTAGACCAGTCAGCGATAGTTAATGCTTCTTCTCGCCCAACAGAAAACAAGTCATTTCTAGTCCTTTTATTAAAGCCAGCAGCAAAATCTGGCTTCAGCTGCCACTGTGCATTTCCAGTAGAATTAAGCTGTTTAAAAATATGCATGACTTGCGTGGAGGAAAGGGGATCGCTATGTAAAAAGGACATGCTTTTAATTGAGATTAGTTGGTCCATATTCCACTAACAAATCTTGGCCTGTGGACACTGTCCCCATGCGCCCAGGTGGGATTCATTGGTCTTGGCACTCTCAGGCTCCCTTGTGCTGCTGCTCTCCCAGGGAGCCGCAAAAGGAGCGAGGACTGGACGGGCTGCTGTATATCACCCATCTCTTGGTCGCCAGATGATGATTCAGATTCACACAGAGATCTATAAAAGTCAGTGGTTTATAGCTGTCTTGTATTTCTGTATTAACCACCTCATTATCATCCCAAATGGAGTATAAATCCAAGGGTATCCAGTTGCTCAAGCCTGTGTGCTTGTGCTCCCCCGCCTGCTGCCATATAAATCTTGGCTCTGGGTAATGGGAGGGATCCTGTGGTTTCCCAGCTCTGGAGCAGGCAGCGTTTATAAAGGATGAGTTTCCTCTGCTTGGGGGCAGTCCAGGCAGAGCACTATACTTCTGACCATGTGTCTCTGCTCCCACAGCTGAGAGTGATCCCTAGGTAACCTGTGGGCACAAAGCTGTGCTTGCTTCAGAGCCACGTGTCTTGCCCCTGTGCGTCTGGGAGATGTGCTGGTCTCTTGGAGAATGGTCTGTCTTTGGGGTCTTGTTTGTTTTTGTGGTGGTGGTTTTGCTGAGTCCTGTGGTTACCGATTCAAGACCAGTTGCCAAGTGGTTGGGAACCAGTTGGGACAAGTCCATGTACTCTGGCCTCACACCATCTTGCTCTTGACGTGGAGAAAGCCTGAAATAATTAACTAGGCTGGAGAAGGCTGGGTCAGATCACGTCACAGGCAGCTGCTGCTAGCTAAGAACAGGGAGCTCTCCAGGATGCCCCAAGGTGCATGGGGGATTTGCTGCTTTGGAAAGCCCTGAGGATGGCCAGTCAACCCTGCCCCAATACATTAAAAAAAGCTTTTATGCCAGGTCCATAGTTCACTGTGTGTCAGAGTCAGAAATAATTGCCAAAAGAGGTGCATGATCTTTTGAGCTTTGCTGTGATCATGAGGTCTCATCCCTGGCAGTACATGCCATTAGCAGGAGACAACTTTTCCTGTAGTTCAAGGCTAATAATGTGCTCTTAAGCATCAGTGAGGAATGTTACTGTTAACGAGGTATAATGCTCCTAAAATAAATCAAGAAAATAATTAAACCTTTGGACCAAGATCTCCCAAAGGCAGCAGCTCTGTTGCCCTCAATAGGGTGACATAGGGGTGCATCAGCCAGGACGCTTGTCCTGCAAATGAGAGCTCATGCATTTATTGCTCAGCTATAAACCTTTTGAGGACAGGCCAGCTTACACCACTATGAATTGGGGCAGCTCAGATGGAGTTCATGCAATCTGGAATCACTGCTTTGTATTTCATTGTCTGATGTCAAAGCTGCAATTCCACACATTTTACTAAATGAATCCTTCTTTTTTTCTGTCTGGTTTTCATTATGAAATAACAAACTAATTGTTTAACCTCTCCAAAGCAGTTCCACTGAGCTACCACAAATCTGGTACAACGCTTAAAACATTACTTCTTAAATATTCCTTCTCTTCCCAATGAGGTGTGAGACCTTTCCCTTCAGGTTAGCGCTAGCCACAGAAAAGCTCACATTGGTGCAGGAGCTTCATTCGCTGTCCCTCCTTCAGCCCAGGTACTTGACGTTTGCATCACTACAACTTGATGTGATGGAAACTACAGGCAGAGAGTAAGACTAAAGGCTGAAGTTGCTGGTGTTAAAACTACACTAATCTATATGATCCTGTATGTAAACAGTGGGTCAAGGTGCATTGCTTTTCTCTGTTGTTTGACTAGTTCATTTAGTGAGAAGGGACCAAATGAACGATGGGGAAAGCAAAATTAGTTTTAAAATTATTTCATTTTTCTGTGTAGCACAGGGCACTTTCTGAGCTGCTGCATCTTTTAAAACACAGACATCAGCACTGGCTGGTTTTGCTGCAAGTTCCCATCCAACGCGACATGAAGAGCTTCAGAGACTTTGATAAATTACACCCCTCCATCCCAAATTATTCTCCTTCAGTCTTACACCACCTCTGCTCCTGACACGTGTGCTGGAGAGGGTGACAAGCTTTTAAAGCTCATTTTATGCTCATACCCAGAGCTGCAGTTTTCCGTGTTTCTCAGAGGTCTGGTGCACTTCCCGCATGCTGAATGCATGTCTTTTTTTAATTGTTAGTATTTTAATCTCAGGGCTGCTGCTCCTGAGCTGATTCATGCACCTGGGTCATGCATACTCTAAAGCAAAGCTTTTGGAGGGGGAAAAATGTCAGAGACAGATACATTAGGGACATAATAAAGAGCCTATTTGATGCTATGACCAATGCTGGGGCTGCCATGAGGAGGTGCAGCTTTTCTCCTCTTCTTCCTCCTCCTCCATGAGCTGCTGAATGCCCGTTGTTGCCTTCCTTCTAGCACCTGATTACCCTTCCTCTGCTCTTCATCGTTGGGCACTGGAACATCACTCAGCTGCACAGGCGGCTTGTTCTGTGCCTCTTTTTTACCCCTTTTGAATCTCTTTCCCCCACAGAAACAGTCTTTTCTCTTGTTTGGCGTGTTCTGGGCTGTCGGCTTCAGGCAGGTTTTCCCTCGTTAGCACCCTTTGAAGATACATTGGTAAAATGTCAGTGTCATACTTCATCATATGATGAGCACTATTAAGTGCACATTGTTATTCCTGGATTCATACCTACACCGTCTCTCTTTGTCTCTCTGGGAGCTTCATGTAAAGATCAATTATGATGTTACGGATGATGGTTAAAGTGAGCAATGTTCTTCCCCCTCCTGCTCCTATTCTTTTTTTTTTTTATTATTTTTAATATCATTCCCACCATCCAGCGGATTTTTTTCCCCATCCTCATTATACCGAAAGCAACTGGGACACTGGCTGTGCGGTCCTTTGTGGGGATGTAATGGAGGAATTAAAGTGCTGGTAGAGCAGTGGGTGGCTGTGGCCATCCATGGGTTGTTTCTGGATCTGGGCTGCCAGAAGGGCTGTGAGGCTGTCCTGGTGCCTGCACACCAGCACGGGGAGAGGGGCGGCTGGAATCCATGTATGGCAGCTTTTCAGATCTGAAGCTGGGGTCTGTAACGCTGACCTTGCACGTCTGTATCATATGAAGCAGCTTTAAGCCATTATTGTACACCACCTGCTAAGGTTTGCGTTTAACAGAGTAAACTGCTCTTGTGGTGGCTGGGATTGCTCATGGTTTGGGTCACTCCTATTGGTAGCTGCCAGCTGGGCTTTTGTGTGGGGAGGACTGATAATCCTGGCTCTGAGCCTCCTGAAGAAACCTCTGCATTGTCCTTCTGCAGAATGTAACGTTTAATTTGGTTTCTATCTGCAGAGAACTGTGCCCTTCCAGAGAAATGTGCCCCATTGCCTTTCCTTGCTTCCGGAATTGCTGAGCAGCCTGTGGGGCTGTCAGAGTTGGGATCTACTTTCTTGTCTTCTGCAAAATGGACTGTTCAGGAGTGTCCACAGCCCTCAATCTGAGAGAAGGTCCTATGGGAGGATCCTATTAGCTTGCACTCATCCCATCCAGTCTGCAAGGGAAAAAGACTGCATACAGGTGGGTTTTGTTCTTCTCATACTAAGAAAAGTATTAAGTCAGAGAAGGCCAGCCAGCCTTGGCAAGAAAAAAGCTTCTGCAATGCATGTGCTGGACGAGGGTGCATGCAGCTACTGCACTCCTGCAGACAGATGATCACACGTGTGACAGCACTCTATCCTGGAAATGCAGGGGAAGGGTGCAAGGGGGTGCACTGACCTTTGGAAATTTGGAGTTTAAGCAGGAGATATTACTTGACAGAGTTTTTTGCAAATTCATGCTCACAGGTACAAGGGCATGCTTTTCAAAGCCCTGGTCTGGCTGCTGTAATATAATTTTAGGCTTCCAAAGGCAAGTCAACACCAGGAGAGGGTGAGAAGAAAGGAATTTAATAAGAAATGAAGACGTTGCCCCAAGCCTTCCATCACTTTTAGGCTATACATTTGCTGGAGTGTCCCCACCAGCATGCTCAGCACGGCTCGGGTCACTGCAGACTCCTTTGGATGAAGGCAACTTACCGTGATTTTGGAGCTGTCACAAATGGAAGACACTTAACAAATGTTTCTGAAATGAGAAAACCTCTGTACTCCTTTCGTCGTCATTCATTTTCGATTAATAACTTAAATACCGTACTCCAGCATAAACATTTTCCAGGGACAATGTATAAACATTTCTAGTGGAGTGCACTTAATACAATTTTGTTTGCCAAGTGGCACTGTCTCCTCCCAAGCTATGACTATGAGAAGGTTTTATTTAAATGGAGATATAAATTCATTGCACTCAGCACAGCCTCTCTTACCGGCTCTTTCCTGCATCCATACCCATGGACTCTGGGAAGGAAAGGGCAGGTGGGAGCTGCTGCAGCACAGCCTTGCTGAAGTGCTGGTGGGACACGGCCGCAGCCATTCCCCTGACTGCTGCCTTTCCAGTCTTCCCTAGATACTTTTACTTCCGTTAGAAGAGACATGGCAGGATTTGCTTTAGTCAGACAGATGCAGATACAATTCCGTAAAAGACTTCCTTCCAAGGCGAGGGTTAACTCAGTGTTTTGTGACCTGGCCATACAGTGATGGGCTACACCAAGTCTTAGATAGGTGGATTAGATTAATACATTAGATTTTTTAAGGTTCCATTCAAGAGAAGAAAGCCTAATTTTAAACTTTGATTGAAAGCCTGTCTTGGTAACAGCATGGCTAATTTCCTTCCCAAATTGGCAAAATTTAAGTTTTGACAGTGTCTTAAACTGGGCCCAGCTACTAACTGATCTTTCTGACCTGTCCGTCTGTCTGTCCGTTCTCTACCTGAATTCCTATTTAGGTGCAAGTTATACAGAAACTGGCGAAATGTCTCTCTCCTCCGCTTCCGACTCAGCTATGTGATTTGCTCGTCCCTGAAACACGTTGCAGAACGTGAGGAAAAGCGCCCCCTCGTGAATGGAAATCAATTTGGCGCTCTAGGGCAAAATTTCCGTGCTTTGCAAATAACTACGCTCTACCGCAGCTGCAGCCCGGTGTGGTGAGTTCTGCAAAGCCCCTCTGCCTCCAAAAAGGCACCCCCAAAAGAAGGCGGGTAGTTGTGAGCTTATTCACTGGTTTGGGGGTTGCTTTGTTTTCTGTGAGATGCTGAAATTCCTACAGGGAGCATTTCGACAAAGCTTTCATCCACAGCAATTTGATCTGCTCGTTACGAAAGCCAAGGGGAAGCTTGGGGCTGGGGGTGGAGATTTCGGCTCAAGCATTGGAGGGTCCCATGGACCCCAGCTGCTTGAGGCCCCTCCGAAGCTCTGGCCAAGCCAGCTCTGCTTGTAGGGAAGAGCAGGGCTGAGCAATCTGTCAAGTCTATAGAAACAAGCTTGTTCTTATAAAACACAGCAGTAATTTTATGGTACACAAGGTACAGCCATGGTCTTGCTGCTCATCAGAAAAAATGGCAGCTACTTTTTGCATGACTACTGCTTTCTTTCACTTTTTGTTTTTTTTGCCTGTAAGATTAAAAACCTCCCAAAGAAGGCTTACAAGGTTTATGGCAGAGGTATACAAGAAGCGAATTAAAATTCCATAAATACATTTGCTGGCTAAAATTTATATGTCCTGTATTCCTCGGGTATCTAATTAGAGCCAAGAAGAAAATAGCCCTGCAAGGGATAGGCATTTTGTTCAAATAAGTTTTAAAAATTGAGCTAAATAATGGCCATTTTATACTGCATACAATATAATTGTTCTTCTTGTATTGGGGAGCAGTTATAAATTATCTGGTATCCCATTCAGTCCCGTTGCCACGCTGAGTACCGAACAATTGTGACTGCAGTTACTGGGCACGTAAATTCACGGCTTTCTGACAGCTATACCGTTATTGCTGCTGCTAACTAACCTTCTGCATAAAAAATGCAATCCCTAGGAAAGAAGGAGCATTTATCTAAGTGCTGACATTGAAACATTCTGAATAACTCTTTGAATCATTTGTACTATTATGGGTAGAAAATGCAATTATTGTAATCAGGCTTGAGTCTGAGGCCATGTTTTTAAAAAAAAAAACAAAGAAGAGGGGAGAAGAGAGAGAGGGGAAACCAGATCTGAACAACGAAAATAAACCTTGATAATGGAGCAGCCTTGAATTCCACTTCATTTATCACACTAATGGATGTCAAGATGACCTCAATCAAACATTTTGTTTTCCAGTTTTAAGCAATGTAAAATGCTGTCTTTTTTTTTTTTTTCCTAAGGAAAAAGAAGAAAGTTATTTAAATTGTTCTGAGTAATTACATTAGAGTAGAAGGTCAAAGTCAATATGAAATAATATCCACCAGCCTTTTGATGAGTCTAGTCCAGGCTCTTTACTGGCACAGTTCACATATCTTTGTGATCCTAGTGCAAGCTTTGTATTTCTCCTTCCTTATTCCTTATGGGTTTATACTTAAATAGAAATCGCATTTCTTGTGTTTTTATTAGTTTTCATTTGGAGCCCCAGTAGTATTTCATACAATGTTTTTAAGAAAATGATCCTGTGGTTTAAACACTACCTCCCTGGCTAGCATATTTCAGCATAGGTTATAGCTGTAAAACAGGCAGAGAGATCGAAATAGAAAGTAGCTTATGACGGCAGCACTTCATTAAAATGCCTTGATTCACCTAAGCCAATCTTGTGAAGAATATCGTGCCAGACCTAAAGTAGTCTCTGTGATGACCAAGATCATCCGGATACCAGCACTTCTGCTCCCCATGACTGGTAAAACTGATGGCTGGATCCAAATTAAGCCAGGGTGCAAAGCTGGTTATGATGACTTGTCTTCTTCTGGGTTGTACAATGTAGCTGTGGGCACTGAGTGAAAGCATCTGTCTACCCCTCAGAAATTGGATGATAAGCTGGTTTTTCTATGTCACAGCAAGCATAGTCCATAATCTGCACCAGTGTCACCTTTAATGGTCTAAAGAGATACTTGATAGATGTATTTATGTATTTTTGACTAATTTAATTTGGCAGGTCAGCATTTCTATGCATCTGCAAAGTGTCCTGTGAGCTGTAGAAATGTGAACAGCTTAGAAGCTATGAATGATTTTTTTCTTTGAACAGTGGTAGTTTCATAAAAAAAAAAACAAACCAAAACCAAAACCAAACCAAAACAACAACAACAACAAAACCAAAAAGCACCCAGAAAAATCATTTGTTTGAGGAGGAAACTGAGGAGGAGTGTCTGTGAGCATTCACCGCCTTTGGACCCACCTGTAGCTGTGGCAGGTACAACCTTGTCCCTCTTGTAGACTCTGCTGTCCACTGGGGATGAGGTAAATACGTTTTCACTTCTGTCGGTGCCAAATTTTTCACAGCCCTCTGCAGGAGGTCTCTTTTCATAATTTTTAACCTTATTTTTAACATGTAGCTCTCTTGGTGAGTTTATATGACACTCGGAGGAGAAGGATATATGCATTATAAGAAGACAATGCTAGAAGATCGAGGTCTCAGTTCTGAGCCACGCTTCCTACAGCAGATTATGCAAATCCCAGATTTGGCACAAGAAGTAGCCCTAAGCCCAGGTGCATGGATTTAAGAGATCTGCATGCTCTTTTGCACCATATAAATTGCATGTTTTCTGTTCTCTAATGCAAGGTTATTTCTGTCTTCTCTACTTTAACGGGATAATGATGGTTCTCTGGTGACATTTTCCACTATAGCCTGTAACATTAGCAGAACATCTTGATTTTTTTAATCATGGAAATTTAAAGAGTGCTTACATCAGTGTCTTTGGACAGCACTCACAAAAATACCATGGTTTATTTAAGAGACAGCCTGCTTCTTTAGGAAAAGAGATGATGCAGTAAATGATTTGTAAGAAATCTGCAACAAACCCTTGGCTGCCGTAATAGCATCATGCAACAGATCGCCGCGGGCCCTTGCTTACTTAAGTGTGAAGCTCTTGGAGCAGCCTGTGCCAAGTAAACTTCTTTGAAACTGTCAGCAATCATATGGCAAAAAACCATCTTTCCTCTCTTCACTGATAATTCAGTCTTTAGAAAAAAACTGTGCAAAAAATGTGAACTGTGCAAGGGACCCTCCTGTAGAAGGGCAGAGAGTGGCTCACTCAAGTCCCCTGTCCTCTCAAAATGGGCAGAAAGTAGTTGCACAGCAGAAAAGAGCATGAGCAAACAGGTTTCTTTTGAGGAAAGATGCATACTGCTTAAAAGGCTGTATAAAGAGAGGCAGGGCACAGACCTCAGGATCGTTCCTGGAAATAATAGTGCATTGTGTAGTAACCTCAGGCTAAAAGATAGACCAGTGAATCATGGGGGGGGGGGGGGGGGGAGGAGAAAAAAAGAAGTGTGGACATTCTTAAATTAAGCTTTTAAGAATAAATAAATCTGTAGAATGCAACATAAATCAGCTGCCTCTTTCTCCCTCCCGTCCTCCCCCACCCTCAAACACTCGCTAAAGCGATTGGAAACATTTGGGCCTGAAAAAAGAAAGGAAAGCTATAAGTGCTTTTTCTTTCCTTTTTTTGCCAAATCATGCAGAAGATGCTGGCAGCTGCAAAGATTCAATTATACACAATGCAAAAAATAATTTAAAAAAATAATGGCACTTGAAAAAAAATTGCCTCTCCAGAAATTACGTGGAACAATAAATCTGTTAATTAGCTAATTAATATTCAATTGGGGTCAGTGGGCTTAATAGAACCTTCTTCTGAGACCCAAGAAATTTTCCAATCACAATGTTAAGTCTGCCCACTTTCATTATCATCTAAGCACAGGCAGCCCTTATCTGGCCGCCAGGCGCCCAGGAACAATGCAGCACTATTATCATTGCAGCGCAGTGGGTGCGGGTACCACCGTTGGATGTTGCAGGCTGTGAAGTAAAAATGCTTGAGCATTTAGGGTAATTGATATATGGGTTCTGCTGTATTGTTTAGGGCTGTTTGTTTGCTCCACTGGTATTTAAGGCAGCAGAGCATCAGAAGATTGATTTTCATTGGTTGCCATTTTCATTTTTTTTAAGGAAGTCAGTGGGAAGTTGGCAGTGCAGGACCCTGACCAATAGTATCCGGCAAGTCCTCCCCATATACAAGAGGTGCTGTTGGCTGGGTGCCTATGAAGGTGCCAGAGCAGTGCACTCCCTATACCTTCTGCTGGACCTTGTTTGGCAGATACCCCGCGGGAGTACTCACCTCTAATGGGACAGACATTTAAACCAGTATCACTATAAAAAAGGACACATTTAAACCGGTATCATTATAAAAAAAGACAAAATGCAAGGCCTATGTTATTAAGTGGTAGCTGCTTTTATTTCTTTTTCCAAGAGGTTGTAGCTTTCTGCTGTAAGACCTGCTATCCATTTCTTCCCTTGATAGCAAAATATGGAAGTGGGCCTCTTGGGTTTAGGTCTCCCCACAGCCCCCCAGGTTAAGGGAATGCTGTAGATTACAGCTTTTGGAGCTCAGTGGACTGAATACTGTTGTTTATGGTATTCCACAACATTTCATAAAACAGTGTGCGACTGAAATTACGTTTGTTGTTTAGCTGGCAGTAAATCCTCCAGGTTAGCCCAGAAAGGCCATCTAGGTCCAAGCAGTTTGACATGAACTCCTTAAATCACTGTGCCAGACCGCTGGTGTGTACCGTACTCTTCTAACGATTAGGTTATAAATGAAAAAGATGGTTGGCATTAAGTCTACAGAATGGGGACTTGATCTACAGGACCCACCTTCCCCTCCACTTCTTCACCAAGCTTCATCTCTATGCACTATTGCAAGTGACACCAAAGAGGCTAAAAGTCGCCTGGTTACTTTGCAGATGCCTAATTCAACTCTAAAGTTTCTCCAAAAACTTCTCCATCGAGGAGCAATTCTGCTTTCCCCCACAGCTTTGCACTGCTCCCTCATAGGTTTGTCTAGGAGATACTCTTGGAAAGCTGAAGAAGGGAGAAAGGTTTTTCACTGGGAATTTGGAAACTGGGAAATTCTTTTTGCTTCTGCCTTTCTCCCTCTCCATTTCTAGGATCCCTGCTGCTGCTATTCAGGGGAAAATATAATTACTTGAAAAGAAGTCGTAAGAGAATTTTGCAAGTATTTCCCAGGTGATGTGCCTGTTGGTTATTTGTGTACTTAACTTGAAATTAGAGACTCCTGGTTTAGGATGGCTTATCCCTGAATCTGCCGGAAAAGAACTTTTCAGGCAATTTCTTGCCAGCAAAGCTATAGGTTAAACGATTTACACCCTTTTGGGGTGGTGGCTCCTTTGCCTGACACACCCTGACAATTTTCCTCCTGAAGCTGTCAGGAGGACGCAGTGTTTGTTGGACAGGGAGGTTCTGGGAGGAGGCGAGGAGGCCAGAAGGTGCTATACGTGGTAAGCACTGGTAGCCCTTCCAAGCCATCAGCCAGGTGCTTGTGTTTTCACTCCTGTGTTTTTTCCAGTTGGCTTTTTCAGCCTGACCTCACAGGGCTCACATGCTTTATTTTACGGACATGGGCTGGGGAGGGGGATATAAATTTTCTTCTTTCTCCTTCAAGTTTCTTGCAAGTCACTGGACTTCTATACTTATTTCCTGGGTAGCCTATGTGCAATTACTCTGATTAGATCCCGCTTGCCACTTTTCCGCTATAGCGCACGCATACTCTAAACCTTAAAAGGAAAATAAAAGCTGCTATTTCTTATTTTCATAAATGAAAAGATGTTTCAAGTATTGGGAGACAGTGAAAGAAATTCTGCAGTTTGAAGATACTTCAACTTAACTACTAATTGCAGAGGACCAGTGGGCGTAATTTTGGCACTATATTAGCTTTGCCACTCCATGAATAATTTGCATACAAAATGCTTTATTTTGGCAATCTATTAAAGAGCTATACAGTATTTGTGGCTTATCGCATTCACGCAGGAAGCAGGATCCTTGGCCATCTCGTTAAATTCTGTTGATGCATAACAATTTAAAGCATGGCACAAGCTGGTATGACATTTAAAGATGCCTTCACTTAATTATATTACACAAATATTGGGTTGTTTATCCTTGGGAATAAAGTCTTTTTGAAGTCAAAGTTGGCATGCGTATAAAGGAGTAAATTTTAACTGATCCCTCAAGTGGGCCTCCTAGCTGCAAATTGGGGTTCTTGCATTTTTTAAATTATTTGTGATAAGAAGCATTACACTTTGAATACAGCCACCGGAGTTTGTTTGGTACTTCCCTCCTACTTCTTCTCCTCCAAAGAAAAATACTCTCTTTAGCAATAACTCATCGCATGAAACCAGAGGGGTAAGTGTAGGCTGGGGTGAGAAAAGGGGCAAACAGTGGTGGTTGTAACAGTTTGTATCTGCAAATAATCCTCACTTTTGTCTTCAACAGAAGGAAAAACTCTTGTAACAGTGTCTAGAGACTATCTGCATCGAAGCAACAGGGTAATTGGGGTAAAGGAAAAACTGGTGCTTGCTTATTTTTATCCCCAGACATGACTGTCATGAAGTGAACACTGGAGCTTGGGTAAATCATAGAGTCATATAATAGTTAGGGTTGGAAAGGACCTTAAGAACATTAAGTTCCAACCCCCCTGCCATCAGCAGGGACACCTCACACTAAACCATGCCACCCAAGGCTATGTCCAACCTGACCTTGAACACCGCCAGCGATGGAGCATTCACAACTTCCCTGGGCAACCCATTCCAGTGCCTCACCACCCTTAAAGTACAGAACTTCTTCCTTATATCCAATCTAAACTTCCCCTGTTTAAGTTTGAATCCGTTACCCCTTGTCCTCTCACTACAGTCCCTCATGAAGAGGCCCTCCCCAGCATCCCTATAGGCCCCCTTCAGATATTGGAAGGTTGCTATGAGGTCTCCACA
This sequence comes from Myiopsitta monachus, assembly GCA_017639245.1. NCBI lineage: Eukaryota > Metazoa > Chordata > Aves > Psittaciformes > Psittacidae > Myiopsitta > Myiopsitta monachus. The sequence continues at coordinate 13,194,108 of CM029924.1, read as the reverse complement.
CAGCCTTCTCTTCTCCAGGCTCAACAGCCCCAACTTTCTCATCCTATCTCATACGGGAGGTGCTCCAGTCCCCTCATCATCCTCGTGGCCCTCCTCTGCACTTGTTCCAACAGTTCCATGTCCTTTTTATGCTGAGGACACCAGAAATGCACACAATACTCCAAGTGAGGTCTCAGGAGAGCAGAGTAGAGGGGCAGGATCACCTCCCTCAACCTGCTCATCATAATCCTTTTGATGCAGCCCAGGATACAGTTGGCTTTCTGGGCTGCAAGCGCACACTGAAGCCGGATCATGTTCATTTTCTCATTGACCAACACCCCAAAGTCCTTCTCTGCAGGGCTGCTCTGAACCTCTTCTCTGCCCAACCTGTAGCTGTGCCTGGGATTGCTCTGACCCAGGTGGAGGACCTTGCACTTGGCATGGTTAAACTTCATCAGGTTGGCATCAGCCCACCTCACAAGCGTCTCAAGGTCCCTCTGGATGGCATTCCTTCCCTCCAGCATATCACCCGGACCACACAGCTTGGTGTCATTGGCAAACTTGCTGAGGGCGCACTCAATCTCACTGTCCATGTCACCGACAAAGATGTTGAACAGGACCAGTCCCAACACCCATCCCTGAGGGACATCACTTGGTACTGGTCTCCAGCTGGACATTGAGCCCTTGACCACAACTCTTTGTGTGCGGCCATCCAGCCAGTTCTTTATCCACTGAGTGGTCCACCTATCAAATTGATGTCTCTCCAACTTAGAGACAAGGATGTCATGTGGGACAGTGCTGAACACTTTGTGCAAGTTCAGGTAGATGACATCGACTGCTCTACCCCTCTCCATAAGTTCCATAGTCCTACCATAGAAGGCCACCAGATTGGTCAGGCAGCATTTCCCCTTAGTGAAGCCATGCTGGCTGTCACCAAGCACTTTGTTGTTTTTCATGTGCCTCAGCATGCCTTCCAGGAGAATCTGCCCCAAGGTTTTGCCAGGCACAGAGGTGAGGCTGACTGCTCTGTAGTTCCCTGGCTCATCCATTTTCCCCTTCTTGAAAGTGGGGGTTATATTTCCCTTTTTCCAGTTGTAGAAAACTTCACCTGACTGCCATGAGTTTTCAAATATGATGGACAGTGGCTTACCAACTTCATTTGCCAGCTCCTTCAGGATCCACCGATGGATTTCATCAGGTCCCATGGACTTGTATACGTTCAGGTTCCTAAGATGGTCTCGAACCAGATCCTCTCCTACAGTGGGCCCAGGGTCATCATTCTCACAGTCCCTGCATCTGCCTTCCAAGACTCGGGTGGTGTGGTCAGAGCATTTTCCGGCGAGGACCGAGGCAAAGAAGCCATTAAGAACCTCAGCCTTCTCCAAATCCAGGGTAGTCAGTTCTTCCCATAACTTCTAGAGAAGGCCCATGTTGTCCCTAGCCTGCCCTTTATTTGCAATGTACCTATAGAATCCCTTCCTGTTATCCTTAACATCCCTAGCCAAGTTTAATTCTAAGTGGGCCTTAGCTTTCCTAACCTGGTCCCTAGCTTCCCAGACAACATCCCTGTATTCTTCCCAGGCTGCCTGTCCTTGCTTCCACCTTTTAGAAGCCTCTTTTTGCCCTCTAAGTTTCCTCAGCAGCTCCTTATCCATCCAAGGAGGTCTCCTGGCCCTCCTGCTGCACTTCCTTCTAGTAGGGATGCATCCCTCCTGGGCTTGCAGCATGTGACCCTTGAATATCAACCAACAGTCTTGGGCCCCCCTGCCCTCTAGGGCTATATCCCATAGAATCTTACTAAGCAGGTTCCTGAAGAGGCCAAAGTCTGCTCTCTTGAAGTCCAGGGCAGTGAGCTTGCTGCACACTCTTCTCACTGTCCTGAGGATCTGGAATTTGACCATCTCATGTTCGCTGCAACCAAGGCTGCCCTGGAGCATCACATTTCCAACCAGCCCTTCCCTGTTGGTGAGCACGAGGTCAAGCATGGCACCTCTCCTTGTTGGCTCCTCTATTACTTGCAGAAGGAAGCTGTCTTCCACACAATTGAGGAACCTCCTGGATTTCTTGTGCCGGGCGGTACCATCCCTCCAACAGATATCAGGGTGGTTGAAGTCCCCCATGAGAACAAGGGCCTGCGAGTGTGAGGCTGTTCCTATCTGTCTATAGAGTGCTTCATCCACAGAGTCCTCTTGGTCAGGCGGTCTGTAACAGATTCCCACAATAATGTCTCCCATCTCTGTTCTCCCTTTAACCCTGACCCACAAACTCTCTATTGACTGCTCCCCTGTCCCCAGACAGAGTTCCATACTCTCCAGCCTCTCCCTAACATAAATAGCAACTCCCCCTCCCCGCCTACCAGGCCTGTCTTTCCTAAAGAGCCTGTAGCCTTCCATTCCAAAACCCCAGTCATAGCAGCCATCCCACCATGTTTCTGTGATGCCTATGATATCATGCCCCCATAGGCGTGCACACATCTCTAATTCCTCTTGTTTGTTCCCCATGCTACGGGTGTTTGTATAGAGGCATCTGAGCTGAGCTCCAATTGAAGCCGGCTCATTGGCTGGAGCAGCTGGAATATCTCTACATTGCTCTGAACATTTACTATAGGTGCTGGCAAGTGACTGGGAGTGTTGGGATGGAATGATGCTCCCCTCCCCCAACACATCTAGTTTAAAGCATCCTTGACCAGTCTGGCAAGACTGCTACCAAATCCACTCTTCCCTTTCTTTGTCAGACCAGCTCCACCATCCCCCAGTAGACCTGGCCTACTAAATTGAGTCCCCTGTTCAAGATACCCAAACCGCTGACTATAGCACCACTCTTCTAACCATTTATTAACCTGGTCAGCCCTCCTAGCCTTTTTAAGGTCCTGCCCTGCATCCTGGAGAATTGACGAAAAGACAATCTGCACTCCAGAGCCCCTAAGTGCCTCTCCCACAGCTCTGTAATCCTTCTTTATGTTCTCCGGGCTACTGCTATCAGTATCAGCAGCACCCACATGGATCACTAGAAGTGGGTAATAGTCAGTGGGACCGACTAGAGCAGCAGCCTCTCTGCAACATCCCTGATCTGAGCCTCTGGTAGGCAACACATCTCCCTTGAGCCTGGGTCTGTCCAACAGGTGGGTGCTTCTGTTCCTTTCAGAGTAGAGTCCCCTACTACTACATCCACCGCTTTTTCCTGGCAGCACCAGTAGTGATCTTCTTTACCAGTGCATCAGCCGGTTGTTCCTGGTGGGAGTGTGGTTCCTCATCAGCTCCCTGCAGGACAGCAAAGCGGTTCTGGGTGGTGACAACAGATTTAGGAGGAAGCCCCCTGCTTTTAATTGTCCTCTTCCTCCTTTTTTTGTTGTTTTTTTCTGTTACTCTTTTCCAGCTTCCTGGGTTAGCGGCCTCCTTTCCTGCATAAGCGACAGTAGATGCTTGAGGCTCCTGAACAGTCTGGTCCTGGAGCAAGCATAGACAGGCTGCAAATCTAGAATTCACATTGTTCACTTTAGTGATGTGATCACATTTTCTTCAGTGGTAAAGATACTTTTATATATACCACACATAGAAGCTGAAGGGAAAAATGAGCTGGGCTGAGGGGTCTCCAGCCTGGTAAAAAGCACATAAGTGGAGATCCTACATGAGGAAGATGACACCATTTGCCAGTGTTGGGAAGAAACTGTGATCATTTTGTTCTGTGAATTATGTTAATAATAGAGAATAGATCAAATTTTGGCTGACTGGACAGTAAAATGGAAGATTGCTGTGTGATTAAAAACTCTGGAATGGAGCTTTCCTTCATTTCCTGCCCCATTTTGACCAGAACACAAACCAAACCCCCCAAAACTAGGGAATAGTCTTACCTAACCTTACTTGTAAGTAAAGATGACCTTCAGATGCAGACAGACCATCGCTTCAAGAGGAACCGCACATCAGCTGAGCTACATTAAATGGCTTTCTGTCCATTTCTAGACTTCTTTTAGAAGCAAAATGTGGTGGCTTGAAATGACTTTATGTTGGTTGGCTAATAAGAAACATTTAGTTTACCCAGTTCTTTCATAATCTAGGAAAAATGTATGGTATTTCACTCTCACCAAAAACAGTCACACAGAAGGCATTTTCTACACACAGCTTATGGTGCTTTTTTGGGTAACTAATATTTTTCTCCTTTGGTTTATCTGAGATATCCACTCATGGAAAAATAAAATTTATATTCCATTTCTCACTATACTCGTTAGCTACTTAGAAGTGTTGGTTTGGCTTTTTAAAATGGTGTACATACATACATTAATCTTAACTCTGCAGTTACTCTTGCTCAGCCACAGCTGGGAACTTCTTTGCCCCTAAAGATAAAGTCTCATGAAGCTGAAAAGAAGGGCTTATCCTAGTGGGGTGTCCTCATCTCCTCCTCAACGGTACTTTGCAAGCTATGTTGCTCTGGATAAGCATCTTGAAAAACATGCAGGCCAATGAGAATTAGCACCACTGCACCAACGGCAGAGCTATTCCTTTCACTGAAGAAGTTTACATCCTCAATCTACTTTTGGCTTTGTTGTGTGTCCTCTCTATCATTCATTAACTAATGATCTGATATGAAGTAATTTTATATATCATGGGCTATTGATAAAATCAGTGTTTAGTATATTAGCAATTAGGAAACTAAGAGGATGTTAGGAGTCCTTACGTCCAATTAACCACTATGATTTAAATTACTGTCCTCCCATTATCCTCTATTTCAATCTATAATCTATCCCTTATTGATGATGGATGTGTACACATGCACTCCTGGAGCAGCTACACCACATCTTGGAGTATCTGCCAGTGCAGTGGGATGGATCCATGCACAGGCGCTATGTCCCAAGCCTCGACGAGCTGATCAGCCAGACCACAAGCCTCCTTTAGCCTAAATCCCATTGATTTTTTGCCAGATTTAAGAGCCCCAGTTTTCCCTTATATCACCACAGCTTTGTAAGCACTGGCATGCCTGCTTACTGCTAGTGCCCATGGCCAGAAACACAGGTAAGTGCTCCCAAAAAAGGCAGACATGGAGCAGGGTCTGAGTCCTGCTGGTGTTCCTGAGTGGTACAGCCCCATGGAGGTGGCCTGAAAGCCAGCATGGGACTGCACTGGGGTGCTCTGTAAATCAGCTAGGTGCATCAATAGCTTTTAGAATCTGGCATTAACATTTAGGTCCTCTAAGTGTTGTGGCACCTGCCTTTAACTGATTACAGCATTTCCAGTGACGAGCATGGGTGAGCAACTCCCACTGGTGTAATTTTATATTGGAGTTGGACATTACCTCACTTTAAGGATCTGCACTAAAGCACCATCTTAGGTTACTGTCTGAAAGTAAAACTATCAGAGGACTAATCTGTTGCTAAAAGAAACGGTACCAATTTTTAGTCCTTCTAAGAAGGAAAAAAAAAAAGTAACTTCTGTACAGAAACATTCTGAATTATCACAGAGGAAAACTTAATGCTATGCTTTGGTGCAGTGTAGTGAGGTCTCCTCCTGCAACTGTTTCTGACACAAATTTAACATCCTTCCTGTCTACCCTGGTAAACAGCATACTCTTTACTGTTTCTACAAAGCGCAGCTCTAATATTTATCTTATACTTTCTATTCATTGTGAGATTTGGTTGGATAAATTTTAGCTTCATAATAAAAATCTCTCATAGTTAATGGACCAGCAAAAAGGCTGCTGAGCTCCAAGCTGCACCAGCAAGGCCAGTGACTCCTGGGGAATTGCTTGCAGGTGCAGGCACTTGGCAATGCCCAGAGCTTGCCAAATGAAGGCAGTAATGACTGGCATAAAATGTTTGGCTGGTGTGTTAGTTGAACTGGGCATGCAGCAAAGCCATGGCTTGCAGAGCTCCTGCTCACAGCTCAGCAGCGGTTCCACCAGATATCTGCCTGAGATCGGGAGAGGCGCCTCGTCGCTGTAGTTGTACCACCTGGAAAAGCAGTCTGCGGCACAGCCCAAGGACATAACGGGCATGACTGGGGAAAGTAAGGAAAACCTGCAGCATCATCAGCTCATACTCCTTAATAACTCTTTGGGTTTTTTCTTTTCCCTGTTTCATTTCCCCATTTCCTTTCATATCCTTTTTTTTTTTTTTTTAATCAAATTAACAGCACTGGGTTTTGTAGCTACACCAATTTTTAGTCATAAGAAGTCAGGAAACACAAGATACACATGCTCACATTTGTCATTGAGGTGTGAATCTATAATCCCAGCCCTCAAAGCCATACCTAGCTAAAAGGTGAGTGCCCAGCCGTTTCAGGTTTTCAAGAGCAGTCACGTAAGGCAGACCCATGCCATTGTGGTGCAAGCCTTGGTCCTCATGGATCAGCTAACTGCCTTTCAACTCTGCATTTTTCAAAGCATAACTGCATATGTGAGCAGAACTTCAAGCCTGACAGTCTGCTGTCACAGTGGCTGGATCAGAGCAGCACCAGAGCAGCAGGGTTGGGCAGGCAGGAGGTGCTGAGCAGAAGACTAAGTAGGGAAGACAAGCACAGGGTGACTGCCAGGCCATGCAGCTGGGCTGATCTTATGCTCTTATGGGGATTTTTAATTTCACTGCATGATGCCTGATTTGCAGGTAGAATTTGAGCCTTTGGGCTAATTTTACTTAATCTTACAAGATGTCCTGAGAGATTTTTAATGGGAATTCAGAATTAACTGTCCCTACAGCTGCACATCCAAAGATTATTTAAACTTGAATGTCTTCTCAGCCCTTATCATTGAAAATCATAAGCTATTATTTCTACCCTTTTTCCTAAGCCCTTGATTCCTCCTTCATCCCTGTGCTGTTGCAGCTATAGTGTCTCTATTTGAGGCTGTCTCCTCCTCTTCCAGCTTCTCAGAGTGGGACTTTCTACAATACAATGTACCCATGTCATTCTTCCTTTTCTCATTTCTGGGAGTCATCTGCAGTAGCAGCACTGTTGCGCTCAGAGGCTTCAACCAAGCTCTAACATATAAAATGGGGACCATAGCTGAAGTCCTGGTAGCCATTGGAGGAGCCCTACTAAGCAGAAAGAAAAAGGCACAGAGAGGCTGAATGAAATACAGAAAGAAACATGGAAATAACAAGTCCCCTGTGACCTTAGTTAATGTTCTGCTCTTTGATCCACCTGTCTTCTGGAGAATAGTACTACCTGGTGCTGCAGAGGGATGGATGTGTGCCCTGGGCTGTCCATGCATTCCTTGAATGAGAAGAATGACATTTGAGTCACACCCCAAAGTAATCTGCACTTGATCTTGGCACTTCTGAAAATTACCTTGGTGATAACAAACAAAAGTGACTACAAACACCCTATATCAATCTTATACTTTGAAGAGAGTTCCTCCAGGATCAGGTTGGAGTTTTATGTTCTGTGCACATGTGTGCTGTCACATATGTGCATGAGAAGTGTTTTATCCCTGATATTTGGCCGTTTCTCATGCATGACGGAAACTTGCTATGCTTTTTTTGCCAGTTCTGATGCCTCACACTCTGCGCGTACCTGGCCTGTTTAGTTATTGCACTGAAATGTGCTCTAGTATTAGCTCATTGTTGTTCATATGTACAGAGTAACACTTCTGAACAATATGGTTCATGACATGTATGCTGGTATGCCTGCATTAAATGACAGCATTTCGTAAAAGTGCAGCAGGTTGAGGGAGGTGATCCTGCCCCTCTACTCTGCTCTCCTGAGACCTCACTTGGAGTATTGTGTGCGGTTCTGGTGTCCTCAGCATAAAAAGGACATGGAAGTGTTGGAACAAGTGCAGAGGAGGGGCACGAGGATGATGAGGGGACTGGAGCACCTCCTGTATGAAGATAGGCTGAGAAAGTTGGGGCTGTTCAGCCTGGAGAAGAGAAGGCTGTGTGGAGACCTCATAGCAACCTTCCAATATCTGAAGGGGGCCTATAGGGATGCTGGGGAGGGCCTCTTCATGAGGGACTGTAGTGATAGGACAAGGGTAACAGGTTCCAACTTAAACAGGGGAAGTTTAGATTGGATATAAGGAAAAAGTTCTGTACTTTAAGGGTGGTGAGGCACTGGAATGGGTTGCCCAGGGAAGGTGTGAATGCTCCATCGCTGGCGGTGTTCAAGGTCAGGTTGGACATAGCCTTGGGTGGCAAGGCTGATGGCAGGGGGGTTGGAACTAGATGATCTTAAGGTCCTTTCCAACCCTAACTATTCTATGATTCTATGATCTTAGCATAAAGAAGAGCATAAATCATTACTGATTCCGGACTAAGCAGCACTCCAGCCAGCCTTGTGAAGTCCATCCTGTGAATCTGTTTGTGGGTAAGAATACCGGTAAGCAGGACTTGAAAACTGCAAGTTAGTAGAAATTGAAAGGTATAAATAATGGGGAGATTCTCCACAACACACATTAATTTCCTAATATTTGTATCACATGCAATGCAAAGTACATTACCAGTTACTTCATCATCGTCATTAACACCAAGAATTAAAAATAACTGATATATAAAATATTGTTATACAATATCTGCATTTCCTTCTCATATCTTAATCTCCATTATCACAAATACTGTATTCCCTTCTACCAGCACCCACCAGTGAAATGTGCAGTGAGTGCTTTTTGACCGGTTCCTATGCAGTATGGGACAAAGTCTGGCACCATCTAGGAGGGAAGCCAATGGTATAACCTGCACGCTTATGAGGCTCTAAAGAGCATTGGGGTTTTGCTGCTGCTGTTACAATAAATGAGACTGCTGTTGACATGGCTTTCCATGAATTCCTATGGCTTACAAAAAATTATGTTGAACAGCCAATTATGTTATATTACCAGTGACTACGAAACAAGGATCTAATCTGAATCTCATTGATGCTAATGAACATTTTTACATTTACTTCAAAAGGTGCTGCTGGATCAAGCAGCAAATTATTTTTCTCCAGGGTATTTAAATTTTGATTATGTCCCACAAAGCTAGAATCTCTCAGCTCTAATGAGCAGTGTGTAACTCTTGCCCTGTTACAAGGAAAACATAGAGGATGACATTGATGAAACAAGGTGGATCTTTCCTTCCGCCAGCTATTTGACAGTTGAGACAAATTGTCTTCTGCTATGAGGTCCTACTAGAGACTGGGTTGCTGGTACGGAGGGCAGGGTCAGCAGTATAAACTTTCAGAGCTTCAAAAACACCCCAACCACAAGGTGTTTCTATAAAGCACATATTTCTGGCCTACTTGAATCCAGCTGTGTGACTTTCAGGTCAGGAAGAGGAATTACAATACAATCTTCGCTAACTTTTGATTCTCCACAAAAGGTCTTAACAAAATTGGATGAGTTTTATATGAATATGTTAGCAGGGTGTAGAATAACTCTTTGCTTGCCTTCTTCTCACTGAACTGGTAGGTAGTCTTTCTAGTGTGAATAGAGGCCTTTTTTTTTTGTAGTGAAAGACTTATGAAAATATAATAAATGAATAGAAAGAGAAGCACAGCAAGTTCGGCATCTTTTCATTCATCTGTTATTTTTAGTAAATCACATGTAATCACAACACAAAATCCTTGAAATATGATGTGACAAAAATAATCAGAAATCAAGCTCAACCTGAATATTAAAGACATCATCCCACAAAGAAAAGCAAGAACGCATTTTAGATGGTCTAGTTAGCATATTACAACCTATTTAGCAATGTGTTTAGCCTACACTGCATCTGGTGCAGTGCTGCGGTCAGTATTAGTTTTCCAATACATTTATTCACCTGCTTTATACTTCAGATGTGTCAGGTGCTGCCAGATGTGCTAAGCCATTTCCTCTGATTGAATCGAGGGTTTAGCATCTGCAGCTCTGCAATGCTTACCCCAGGTAAGGGCAGAGGAGATGTGTGTTAGGAGGGCAGTTCAACATCCACTGTGCACACGTGAAGCAAAAATTAATTATAGCATATACCGTATGCTATAGAAATGAGTTACTGCCTAATTATGTCTCCTGTTTCCATTCAGATGAATTAACGTTTGTTGTGAGCCTTGGGAAACCAGACATACTTTAAAGTTGTAATGAGTGCTATCATTATTGCCTTTGATAGTCATTGAAGTATAATTATCTGATAGTCTATTTAAAAAAAAATCAAAACTTGTTATATATGAGTTCTGAGCTGGCAAATTACAGAACAGCCACCTTAGGAGTTTCAGCTGCTGAGCTATTTTCTGTAGTGGCACTGCCACCTCCTGGAAAAACTTCAGTTGTGCTTCCAAATTTTTCACCTTGAAAGAAACTTTCAAGAACAAGAGGTTAAGTACAAAAGCCAATAACCACTTAAATTTAAGGCATCTGAACTTGCTGAGACACCTAGTTTCAATGCCAGAAATGGCTGCATGACTCTTTTTAAAGGATTTTGCTGAGGAACAAGAAGGTGTTTGATGTTTGGAGTGTCATGGGCTACTCCTATCAAAAGGAGATGGTGAGGACAGTTTGATGCTCCAGTGCTTTGGTGCTCCTTTATAAAACATAAGTTCCCTAAATACATCATGAATTGCCCAAGAAGTGATGCAGTATTACTTTACTCAATGACCCCAGCAGTTAGTAACCCAGAAACAGATACTTTGAGATTATGAAATTTTAGAAGTACAGTCTTCATCTGAAAGGAAATGGTACTGTATCTTTTCGTCTGCATTCGTAGCTTTTCCTGAGCCACCTTGTGGTAATTAGCGTTGGCTATGCTACCAAATTACTAAGCAGTGGTTCTGGCTGCCACTGTAGGATTTCCCCCAGCTCTGAACACACCTTCTATGTCGCTAGGTGCTGTGTCAGTTTTGTTACTCAGATACTACGTTAGTCCATATCCCCAATTGCCCTCTGCCCCAGTGCCAGCTATTCCATCAATTAGCTTGGACCTCTGGCTGCTATGTGTGACCTTCAGCCTGAGGAGGAACTGTAGTAAGAGCCTCTCACCTCTTCCAAGGCTCAGCTTTCCCAGACTGGGTCTAAGACCAGCTGGAGGATGAAGCCATGGCTCTGCCCATAATGGAAGGGGACTCTTCCCTGCCTCAGCTCCCTCTTGTAGAAACAGTGGAAGATTTGCACCCATGTCTCACATGGGACTGCCCTTCTGCAGGAGACAAACAGGTGAAGCACACAGCTGCCCAGCAGTGGTAACTTGCAAGTGAGGCTGAAATCTCCTCCCAGGCTCAGCTTCTTCACACATGCTTTTTCTGTTTGCATAGTGATAAGGCTGGGGGAATGCTGCTCTTGTTGCAGCAAAACAGCTTCTTACTTCTTCTTCAAATTATGGAATTGCATTCAACTACAAAAGATAAAATCCTTCCTCATTGGCACTTACCAGGTAACCTGTAAGACCATGCATTTTATACCCTACCCAACCCTCCAAATTAAAATACAATTCTAATTGCTTTAAAATATCTCAGGCCTTGTTTTCAGGGTATTTTCACATTTCCAGTTACAACCAGAGGACATTTTTACCCAAATTCCTCTTACAATTACTGTCTCTCTGTTGAGGAGAAGCTATGCCTGATCTATCCACACATTACTACCCACACTCTCTGTAATGGCAACCCATTACTCCCACAGCTGTCTCAGCTGGTCCCATTCCCATCTCCACAGTGCTGGAATATGGGTATGCCGGCTGCTCGGACAGCCAGCCACACACAGCTCCAGCTGAACAGTTCCCCCTCCCATCACAGTCCGTATGCTGCAGGGATGCTGGCCTCGTAGACATCCAGAAATTGCACAGCCTTTCACTAACACTCTGGATTCAAATATTTTCTTCCTGTGATGCATGCAAGATGTCAAAGCTGCTGCAAAGGAAGTCAGTAGCACTCAGTTGCCCAGCCTGTTCATTTCTTACTGTGCGTAGTATCAAGTTGGTCTCTGAAATACTCCTGTGGATAGTAGAACTGTGGAAAGTGGCACCCACTCTGACTGTGGTCAAAGCAAGAGTTACTGCTGGTCTGTTGAGGATTTTCTTTTTATTATTTCTAATCTCCTCTGGAAAATTTTTATATCACGCCTTGTCATAGACTTGCTAAAATTTCTGTAACTGCAGACTGTGCTTCCTTTTTAGAATTATGAAATAGCATCAGGATTTTGTTTTCTTTTAAATAAATTCCATATAACCAGTTGATGCTGGTATCAGTACCTATGAGGATTTTTCTCCCAACCTAGAAGAAAGTTATGAGTTTTCTAGACAAGAAAACTTTTCCTATAGTATTGTAGGATACGTGCATGCCAGGTTTGTTACTTGGCAGTCTCTTCCTGCAATTGTACCACTGAAGGATGAGGAACATCGGCGTGTCTGCAAAGAGAAGAGAGGCAACAGACTTTGTTCCCTCCCTGAACACATTTATTCCCTTCAGCTGCCAATAGTTCTCTCTCATGCTTAGGGTTATGTTTGATATTAGTTTTCCAATAAGACTATCTGGAGAGAACATCAGCAATTTAGAGTTTTTACCCAAGACAGACTGCATAACCAAACTGCTCGTTTTTCTAAGCATTCAGATGGACATCTACCATGATTCCTCAGTCACAGAGTACTGCAAGAAGCATAGTTTGAATTGGCGTTACAAATAGGGAAGGGAATTCTACAATACTCCAAAAAGTATTTCTGAAGAGCTCAGATTTTTCAAGCTAGCCTTTATCATCCCAGCTTCCCTGTACTGAATAGCCAATAGTGACCCCAAAGCAAAACCACAAACAGCTCTGAAAATATGACAGTTCATGCGGCTGACCATTACAACACTCCCTTTTCCTCACCTCCTACAACATTTCTGAGGTACTGCCAAACCTACAAACGCATTTTCTGCAATAGTAACAGAACCTCACCACATTCATTTATCTGTGTGTCAGGTAAAGGAATGCCTTCCTATCACTGCATTGGGTTTTTTGCCACTACCATGTCCCTGTTGGATGGTTCAGTGTTACCTCTGTGCTTAATTTCTATTTGGAAGCTTTAAACTTAATGAAGGCTAACAGATTATTTGATCAATTTGATAGGTGGATCACTCGGTGGGTAAAGAATTGGCTGGATGGCTGCACACAAAGAGTTGTGCTCAATGGCTCAATGTCCAGCTGGAGACCAGTACCGAGTGGTGTCCCTCAAGGATTAACTGAAATTAATTGAAATTCTTCTCCTAATCAGCGCTAATTTCACTCCAAAATTAATGTGGTTTTTTTTTCTCAGTACATCAATAGATGTTTTAGAAGCTTCTTTTATATCAAATGTATTATGTACAGGTTGGTGCTGAAATATAACATTTAAATCATTGCATCATCTCCATCCTCCTTTTCCTCAGCTCTTCTGCAGTCACTGCTACTTTACATCATGCTCAAAAGAACTAGATGCATATTTATTCATCAAAAAGTAATACAATAATACAACCAGTTCTCTTTGTTCATCAGCTCAGTGTTTGCTGGAGGAGGCTACAAGAGGGCTGAGCTCAGCAGAAACTCTCTGGGCTCAAATCACAGCTTCCTGTGGAAACTGTAAGGCTGGTGCGTCTGGTCTATCAGCTCAGACTCCCCACGCGCAGCAGTTGGGCAGATGTGAGAGGCACAGGAAGCATGTACAGAGGCAGGAGAACAGATTTTCTACCGGACATTGCCAGAGCTATCCTGCAAGTGGGTCTTGCTGTAGCAGACACCATGCTGTGGGGCTGAAACCCAAAAGACTATTGCAGCAACTGCATGATTCCCCAGCTGGCACTAACTTCAGTTCAGTGCAGGTACTTCAGAAACCAAGGGGCAGGGGTGTGATTTGGCACAGTCTACACAGTCTTGGGTGGGTTTTTTAGCAATCACTCTGTAGATGTAGATAATTATCCTGCTTAGTAAACAATGATTACTTCCTCTACTAAATACCTCTCATTGACTTTAGTCGTGTGAAAACATGCTTCCAGTAATGCCTTTTGTTAGAAGCAAAGACCATGAAAGGTGCAGCAGTTTTATAACAGATCTGCCTCCACATATTTCAACCTGAAGCTGTGTTCTTCAGGTCATGATATAAGTTGTGCTCGCATTAGTTCAGCCTGATGGCTGGATCAAACCGTATGCCAAGGGCTCACACCAATCCAATGACGAAGTGTCTTTGCAGACAGTGCCATCTCTGTAACATCACCAGATATGAGTCAGTCATATTTGCTCACAGGAATTTCCTTTTCTGTTTGTTTTTCCAGATTTTCATTTGTTGAGCTCATCAGGGAAGCTTTTCCCCAGTTTTGAACTGTTCCACAATGACAGTTCAAATCACACACTTTACCACAGATTTTCATTTGTTTCTCAAGATACTTCTTTTTCTGTTTGTTTCGGTTTTTTTTTACTTCTTTCAACCCAGCCTTCAGCTGGGCTTCTGCATCTTCAGAGATCCAGACAGCAAAACTTTATGAACCTCACCTGGCTTCTAAGGCAGGTATTCTATTTTGCTCTTCCTGAGTGAATTGGTGTGCTCCACAGACAGGGGTTTGTGTTGCTTCTCAGTTGGTGGCATTCATCAGACTCATTATTCACATTTACAGGGTACCTACTAAACTCTGGGCAAAGTGCTCCACGCACCCTTTATTGTCAAGAAATAAAAATATAGTGTGATCTATCACAATGGAAAGTAAACCTCCACCTATGATCAGGTCAATTACACCTTCAAATATCAGTTTCTCACTGATCAATCAAACATGTCTTGCAACATAAATGTGTATATCACAGGTATTTGACACTAACAACATGAATCCACTTCTCCAGTCTCGTTCTTACACTGCTCTCAGCTTTTCCACTGCCTTATTCTACTTGGCTTCTCACAGTAAAGGATGCTCTCTATACCTGGCAATGTGGACTCAAAATAGTTTTCACATTTTGAACAGTGACAGGCCTGCCAGTCACACTGTGCAAGTAAATGCCTTTAGAGGACACACTACAAATGCTGATCCCAGGATCAGCACCCAGGAGGTAATCCAAATGACCTCTGTGTTGGAGTTCTGTTGAGTTCAGTGGGAATTGCCATGCACTCTAAGCATGCTGGGGTCCATCCAGGTGCACCTCCTAGAGACAGTGAAGCTCATCATATATGGGAATGTGCCTACAGCCACCAACAGAGGCTGGCTTTCTGAGGTTGGCAACTTCCCCCAGCATCTTCTTTAAGGGAAGTTTTGCATCATAGTCAGCACAATAAACACTCACTAAATTATCTGTACTTAAGCCACAAAGAAATCGATTCAGGATGAAGAAATTTTATTTCTAAGTGAAGTGAAAGTTTTGCCTGGTCATGGATAAAATTATAGTTTAACTGGCCCTAAAGGTGGTTGGCATGTAGTAAAGAGGCCACTTTCTCTGGTTCCTACTGTACTAAGTGCATCCTCTAGCTGAAAAAAACCCAGTGATTATCAGAAAGTCAATTGTCATTCTGCCTCTTTAGAAAAATTCCCATTAAAGATAAAGCCAATTTTAATTAGATTAAGTATCCAATTACTGTAATTACATTTTAAAAAAATTCACATCATGAGGATGACCCTTTTAAAAAGGGTTACAAGAATAATTAGTGTATTCGTATTAACCAAAATGTATTGGATAATATTTATACCCAGAAGGCAAAGTACATTACACATATTTCACCTTTGGGGAAAGCTTGCAAATGTTTTGGCAGTAGCATGAATATTTATAGGGAAGAGCGTGCTTTAGCAAGATTATATGAGAAAGCATTTACATGCTCACAAATTTTTACCCAAGGGTAAAGTATACATAAAATGTAGTGCAGAGATTATGGATATGCAAAGTGCGATTTAAGCAGGGAATTTATATCAGTTTGTTTAATTAATTGGAGCAGAATACTACTTCCTTTTTTTTTGCTTTTCTCTTTTTTTGGTGACAGAACAGCCCACAGAATTCAAGTCTGAGCTTTCTTTCTGCTGATCAATGACAGCAAGAAAGATGCAGGGAAAAGGTCTACCCTCTGCAAGGCATCACCTTGTCCATAGGTTATACCATCCCCTTTATTGCGTTCCTGATCACACTGTGTAAGTAATCCTATCTGTTACCTGATGTTACCTTATCAACTCACCACGGAGTTGGCAAACACACAGGCAGCCTCTAGTCAACACTGCTCATTTAGGGGCAAAGCCTCCAATTCTCAGTGTGGGAAAGATTTGAAGATATGCCAAATAGGTTTGCTCATGCACAGAAGACAAGAAATCACATCCTCATTCCAGGCTACCCACAGAAGGCGCAGAGGATGTGACCCATTTTCAGTGCTTAGGTATAGCACTGGCTTAGGATATTGCAAGGATGCTGGCTGTGCAAGCTCTTGCGCTGTGCACTAAATCCTCACTGCACAAGATACTACATCTACAGTGAGTACAACACCCCACAGAGGTCTTACCAGCAAATACTGGCAGTGCAGCCTAATCACTGATTTTTCTCTGCTCTGCAGCTAATTAACAGGTTTGGGTATTACCAAGACGTTACATTGTTCCTCAAAAAAAACCTCTCTGGCTTTCTACAGGTGTTTGCATTTACCTAATACTGCAGCACCTGGCCCTTTACTACTAAGATGCTCTGCAACGAGAAGTATGCTTGCGGCATACATGTACCTACATACACCTTCCTAAGTTAGGTGAGGGAAGTTGTAATGGCATAGCTTTTGGCAAGACCTAGACAGACGAGAAGGCTCTTGAGACATTCGTTAGTTTGATTAAGAAATTTGTTCCTAATTTATATCAAAGATTACTCATTTTTATAGCAATTTATATGTGGCCAGTCAAGAATCAACAGACAAAAAAAAAAAAAACAAACCAACAAACCAAGATAGGCTTGAAATGAATTATTTCAAGTTCTTTCACATTAATTTTCTTTTCACTGAATTATCACCAATCATACTCCAGCATTCATGCCTTTCCTGTTTTTCACCATTGTTGAATACTGTTCTACATAATCCATAGTTTGGTATTCATTAGGCCATAGGCTGTGGCTTGTGAAGATCTTTACCTACACAAGTCAACAAAGCTCTAGCTTCTGAAGACAACACTTCCGTTATGAAAGGAAAAAGTTACAGTAAGTTGCAAATATTTGTGCAAATGGATGGTTGGCTCTGTGCCAATATTGCCAGCGTGGATAGTGGGATGAACATGTACAATTTCCACAAATCGCACTATAATTTTCCTGGGTTTTGAGCTCTTTTGAAAAATAAAGTAGCCTTAGAACATCCTTGATTAAAAAAAACCCAAACATAAAGGAAAAAAAAAGTCTGATTCATACTGGATAAATTTTTTAAAAACTTTTGTCAACATTTGTCCCATAATAAGGAGAAACTAGGAAAGTTGGTAAGCACAGGATAGTAGAGAGGCAAGGAAGTGGGAGAATATCATTTCCTGAACAGGAAGAAAATTAAATTAATTTGTAATGTTCCTTTACAGAAGTTCAAAATAAACCCCTCTGATGGAGATTGCTATTGATACCTGCTGAATATCTATTATACTCCCTGGAAGGTATCTTGCTAGGTAAGTGTTTTTTTTGAATACTAGCAAGGCTGTACTTAAATCAGCTTTGAAACATAAATCAAACAATGTATTTATGAATACCAGCACTTATGAGGTCATCATTCTATGAAAACATCTCTTTCCATATAATGGCAAACGCAATTCAAAGCAATCTAAATGCAGCAAAACCCTCTTCATGAGGCTGGCCTTTTGAGGCCTGTGTGAGCAATCAGTACATTTGTGGTACTCAGACTGTGGTCTGAAAACACATATTCAGATCAGAATACATTTATGGTATTTTCTATTTCTCTTTACAGAAGTTAAAATCATCTAAAACACTATCTTGATCTCCTTTGTTAGGATGCTGTTTTCAATGATTGTTTCGTATTATTAGGAAAGGGTTCTACAGCAAGCTGAACCAGGAGGATTTCACCTGTGACTTCCACAGACAAAGAACTGGGACTGTCCTTTTTGTGAGCTACAAGATTTGTACTCTAGGCTTCCCTTTCAGGAGTTCTGTATTTGGCTGTAGAAGGAAAATGTGTTTTATCAAGTTCTCCTGGTTTTTTAAAAATAACTCTTGATGATTGAAGACTTCACAAAGAACAATCACACCTATGCAGTCTCTACATATAATCCCTGTATTAAATTCCTTGCTTTGGCTTTGAGCTGTTGTAGGCTCCTTGAGTGGCCATGGACCAACTGCCATGCAGAGACCAGAAAGCTGGTGGTAGCATATGAAATGCTAGTTGTAGGGCACCTGTCTCTCCAATCTCCTTGGCTTTGAATGATGTCAGGAAAAATACTAATAAAATTGCCAGAAGCATTTATGTTTTTCTTCTGGTGATCTTCTTAGGAGCAAGGTAAGAGTAGAAATGTACAATCTAATTCATCCAAACCAAATCACCGAGGAAGCATTTTGATTAAACTGCCTTGATGACACCACAGCACTTAAAATGGTAAAACCACCCGCTGATAGCTGTAGCTAACACCTAAAAGGCTCAGGTGATACTGCTGCTCTCCCAGCTGCTGGTGATCCTTCCTGAATATCCCCTGAGTTACAATGAAAGAGAAGTGATTCCCAGGAGTGCTGTGTCAAGCCAGTGGTGTTCTCCTGGTGGTCATGGAAGGTTGATGATTTGGGTAACTTCAGTTATCAGATGCTGAGGATGACTGAAGCAACTGCAAAATCTCACCACTACTGTGCTAAAAAACTTCTTCCTCCATGAAGAGATAAAAGCTGCTGCTCCTGGTAAGTACATCATTGCTATTAAACAATATATTTTTCATGATGGATCAAGTGAATTATTTGTTGGTAGTGGACTGATGACGCATTTCTGATCAGGGCAATGATCCTTTTGATGGCCTTACATGCTAACTTTGCCACTGCTGGCATCAAGAACTGCTGGCCAGTTTATAAAAGGGGCACAGACACTGAAATGATAGTTCCCCCAATTCCTATTTCTAGGACCAAAGCAGGAACTCCCATAAATCCTGCCGCGAGGTGCCTGAGCTTTGGTGAATGAGTGGTGGGTGATGGAGCTACGGAAGAAGACGGTCCATCAGGTTAATCTGGTAACGGCTGGCAGGACCTGGCCAAGGGCTGCCATCTCCCTGTGGCTGAGATGCTCAGCAGGAACAATTTCTGGAATCATATGCCCAGTTCCAGCTGTTCAGACAGCAGCCATCTCTTTTGTAGTAATTTAAGAGTCTGGTATTCCGCTACCGCAATGGTCTGCAGCATTAGTCAAAGCAATTCTGCTCTCAGCTCAAGTCTAATCAAGGGTAGCTCTTGCGTAAAGTGAGTTAAATTCAGTAGTCACAGCCCAGACCCCATGGAAAATAGTCTAATTCAACTACAGTAATACAGTGTAATATAAATATAATGGAAATACAAAACCATATAATTTAATTTGACATGACTGGCAGTTTTTTGCTTAAGTTGGTGAAAATGAATGAGTACAAACACTGAACTTCCCTCTTTACTGCCATCTTTTATTGTTAGTACAGCAGGAAGGTGGTTTCAGGATGACTTCATGCAGCTGCAACCTAACCAAATGCACAGACAATATGCAAATTTCAAGTTCTCTTCTGAAAATATGTGCACGTTTATAATCTTGAAATTCCTTAGACAGTTGCAGTAAATGTAATTAATTTTAAACACGGCCCGGACTCTTCTATAGCTGTCCCGTGTGCTCAAAGGAAGGAAACAATTCCACATGGATAACGCAGGTGAGCCATGGCCTCAACCAGCTCTTTGAGCCAAACTCTTCCATGCCCCTTCAAGTACTGCTGCCCTCCCAGCATCAGTTCTACCTCAAGTAAGGTTCTGAGGGCTTCTCAGGCTGTGGAGAGTGCCACTAACCACACTGCTGGTACTGGTATCGGCTCACAGAGCACCAGGAACTGCATTTTCCAGCACCCAGGGCTGTGTCCTGCCACCACGACACCACCGAAACCCCTTCACAGGCAACAAAAAACTGTTCAAGTGTGTATTTTTTTGTATCTTCCCTCAGTGTTTGCAGCGCTACAGCCAAGGGGGGACTCAGTATGGAAAACACTTAACGGCGGGGTTAAGAAGAGACGCAAATGCTCCCTCCCCCCTTGCCTGATTTGAGGTTGAGAGCCGTTTCCATAGGGCCTACGGGAAGACCAGATCATGGCTTGCGCTTCCCACTCCGCAACGCCCGACACCGCAGAGGCAACATGCCACAGCGGAGCCGACCCTGGGCACTCCCTCCCCTCCCTCAGGCTCCCCCGCGACCTCGCGCCCAGGGCGCATGCGCGCATCTGCGCGCAGACTACCGGGGCGCTCGGGACCCGGTAACGGCTCGGCGGCGGAGGCCGGCTATGGCGTACTCGACGTGCTGCAGGGTGGCCGTGGTCTCCTGCCTGGTGCTCTGCGTGTCCCTGCTCCTGCCGCGGACCTTCTTGTCTCGGGGCGGCGGGCGGCAGGAGCCCGGGGCTGCGCCGCTCGCAGCCCCCGCGCCGCCCGAGGGTAAGAGGCCGCGGCGGGCCCCTCTGGCGGCGGCGGCTCCGCGGAGGCGAGGGCAGGTCGCTCCCCGCTGCCAGCCCCGGTCTCCCGCCCCGGTGCGCCGAGGTCCATGTTCCGGCGGCTGCTCGGGGGCTCGGCGGCGAGCTCGGGGCGCGGCGGCGGCGGGCGTCGGTGCTGCGCTGGGCCCGGCCCGTGAGGACCCCGCTGCCGGGGTTGCTGGTGCCGGCGGCCGGGCTGGTGAAAGCAGGCCCCGCTTGCACGGAGCGTCTGGAGGGTGCGCTGCCGCCTGGTATGGAAACGTAGCGTAGTGCATCCTTCCCATGAGTGTTGCCTGCGACACTCTTGCTGTCCTTAATGATGTGTGGTGTGGCAGAGATTGAATTCACTGTTCTGTAATTTACCTTCTGCTTTTACATGCAAAAACATATGGTTTAAAATCTTCCAAATTTCACTTTGTTTTATGTAAGTGGGGTACTAAAGCTGCTGGAAAGATGCATACCACTTTTTTTTTTATTTTTATTTTTTTTCCATTGTGATACATCACTTTTTATTTGAATGATTCATTATTTCGTTATTTTCTGTACAGAATGCTTTTGTTGTTGCACATGAAATAAAGGTTCATTTGAATTTCCTTCATTGTTTAGTTTCCTACTCTGGTATTTTAAACTTGGCTTTCATGCACTGTAATGTATGTGCACATGATGGCTCATTTAGTGTCAGGTCCTGTCCATGCTATCCCTCAAGCTATGTCCTTCTTGCCTGGCCTCCCTCTGCATGTTTCCTTTTAAGTTCTGGAGGAATGGGTTCATGCAAGTGTCTCCCATTCTCTTTATGCCCATTGCCTTTTGCTGTAGGTTTTTCTCCCCAAGGCACTTCACAGAAGTAGCTAGTATCATAGCCCCATGTCTGGCAGCAAATCAAAGGTGAGTCTGGTGGAAGTACAGGGAACTCTTCTGGGTGGCACTGAATGCTGTCCTGCAGGGATGCCTGTTCAGTCACTTCATCTTCTGCAACAGCCTGGTACTGATGTGACTGTACCCTTCCGCAACATTGTCGTCATTTGACCAGGATTTTTTAAGGACCTTAGGCTGAAGTTACTGATGGAACAATGTTACATTGAACTGAAATCTGTGTCTTGCATTCTGTAGCTACTTTTCCATGGTTGCTGTCTGTATTCTTGGTCTTTTAAGAATGTCGGTATAGGATCATCATTGCTGTGGATCTACAGGTTTATAGTTTCATTGCAGAATCTCTGAACACCAAAGTCCTGAATCGTAGCTGATGGTTCTTCTGGCAGAACTTCAAGAGCAGTTATCATCAGGGCCCGCAGAGGCCCAGAAGGCAGCACAGAGGCTCTGTATGGATGTTAGAGACCCCTGCCTGAAGCAGGGATGGGAGCAGACACTCTGGGAGCTGATACTTGTCTCCATTAAATTCTGACCTCTTTAGCTCTGGACTGATCCCACAGTGATACCAGATGATGGGGTTCGACAAGCCATTTTCCTGTAGCAGTGAAGTCTTAAGGCAGTTATGGTTAATGTTGTGGGGCTTCTTTCTTTGGACTGGACTGAATTGGTCTGACAGAAAAAATAGCTTTAAAAAAATGAAACAAAAAGCCCAAACGACAAACAACTCCCCTCCAACTTATTTTCAGTCACAGCTGTATGATGAACAACGTTCATACCTGCTATAGCATGGCCTGCTTTAAGCCGTGCTGTCATAAGCTGACTAATTACAGCCACCATTAAATGCTTAACATAAATACTCTTTCCATCATGAACATGTAGTTTAAATACTCTCTCCATCACCCTGCAGGAGATAACAGTTCAGCATAGATTAGTGTGTGCCTGCCGCAGAGTGAGCACTTTGCATGCACCTCTTGTAGCCTAGCAGCTGTCTTTGGCTGTGAATGCAATACCTCACCTCAGTTTATGCATTTCAGGTAAGAATTTATAGTCCATATTTTCAATCTGATAGCAAGAATTTCATTACACCTGCTCTGTAGACCAAACTTTATTTCACCCGAAGTTATTTTTTTATTGGAAGAATAAATCTTGATTGAAGAATTCATATCTCTGTCATTAGTCGCCCTCTTCAGTGAACTGATAACTGCAGTTACCTGCCTAAAGTTTTAGGGACCTGAAGTAGTCATGTCATTCTTGAAGTTAATAAGTGCTTATTGTAGTCTTGGGGGCAAAATGCCTTTGAATAAAACATTCTTATAGTTTACTACCATTTGTTAGAACTCGCTGCTACCAAGAAGGCTTTTTATTCAAACAGGCTTTAAGCATGGAACTGCCCCTTCCTCTAGTAAAGCCATTTTCCAAGGTCTCCTAGGAAAATTATGAACATGGCTTCTATATCAGTAGAGGTTAATATGATCTTTCAGACAGAAAGGTTGTTCTTTATCACAGTAATAGTTTCATGTATAGAGAACAGAATCATAGATTAGTTAGGTTTGGAAAGGACCTTAAGATCATCTAGTTCCAGCCCCCCCGCCATCAGCAGGGACACCTCCCACTAAACCATGTCACCCAAGATTCCGTCCAACCTGGCCTTGACCACCACCAGGGATGGAGCATTCACAGCTTCCTTGGGTAACCCATTCCAGTGCCTCACCATCCTAACAGTAAAGAATTTCTTCCTCATATCCAATCTAAACTTCCCCTGTTGAAGTCTGAGCCGTTACCCCTTGTCGTATCACTACAGTCCCTCATGAAGAGTCTTTTCCCAGCACCATTGTAGGCCTTGAGGTAACTTATTTAAAGAGCTCATTGTGAATGTATCACGTTTCTGGTTTACTTCATGGGCAGGCATTAGAATTTTTTTTAAACCTTGGAAGCAAGGAAGAAAGAGCTACCAGCAATTTCAAAAGTACTTCTAAGTTTACTGTTCACAAATATTTGCCATTCATTTTGTAAAGCTACTCTCTGAGATGGTAATTTAAGAAAAGCGTTCCAGCTCCATGACAACGGGTGTTTAGTCTGTCTGCGTTCTTATGAACAAGCAAGTGGCATCAGCTTTACCAGAAAAATACATGACTGTTCAGGTAATGCATCTGTCCAGCTTGGGTTTGTGCAATGCATGTATCAATTGCCTGCAGCTGTCCTTACTTAAGAAAATTAAGATGTTTGTTTCCATTTGGAGTATTTTTTTGTGTTTTCCTTTTTAACCTCCACCTGCAATATTGAATAGAAAATGTTCAGGCATTTGCCTGTGTCCATTAAAAACACCAATGCGGTGGTTTACGGTTAGGATTTCAAAACTATCATTCCTTCTAACCTTTTTTTGTGTAGGTTTCTAAAGTTGTGTTGTTGGAAGCACAGCTAGAACTATTCTGTAAATGCCAGTAGAAGCGCAAGAACTAAATGAATGCATACTGTTTGTCCAGTTTATCATGATGTTAACTGTCTGCCAGAGTGCGAAGTATTTATAAAAAGATTTAGAAGAGAAAAATATAAATGACTACATGTGTAAAAAATCTAAAAAAAAACATGGGTCTCGGGATAATGTATAACACTGAAATAGCGGCCTCAACAATGAACCGAACATGAACTTGTAGTGTTATATAAAGGATTAGTTACTTGGGCTTTCTGTGGGCAGAGGAGTTGGGAAAATTACAGAGTGTTAAAGAATAGCAGGAGAAATGATATAGTGGCTTGAAAGAGGATTTAGATTAAATGTCAAGAAAACAGTTTCTGTATATATTAGTCTAAGCTATTATACCAAACATGGAGGTTATGCAAGAAAACCTAGGAGGACCCTTTCAGCCGAGAGAAGATGAAGTTACTTTATCATGGAGTCCATGGGATTTCCTGCCACTTGCAGCTTTAGAACCCTTTGGCCAATTCATCTTGTTAGACAGAGGGTGAAAAAAGAAATGTTTTATGAAAATACACTGCTGAGAGGGGCTAAAGATTGATTCAAGTGTCCTGAAATGCAGGTTTCAGTATGAATGCCTCTTTATTGGCATCTACCAGAGAGGGAGGTCTTGCATAGCCTACTCAGGAAAAGCTTTGCTTAGAGCACATATCTTCTTCAAATATCAAGTTCAACAGAGCAGGGGAGAAAAATGTACAAAACTCGGAGTTCTGGTTCTCACAGAAGCATATTTCATTGCTGATCCCTTGGACTGTCTGAAAAAATGCTGGTTTTCTCTTTTAGTCACTACGATGAACATTCTACCAGGCAAATGTAAATGTCAGCTAATGTAAATAAGCATCCCTAAATGTGGGAGTCCAAGTACAGTTTGAAGATAGGTTTGAGAACTGGAATTTGCATTGCTGAGGCAGGAGGATAGTTCTGTATCCCACTGTCATATGGTTTTTTTGGTTAAAGCTTTTGCAAAACATCTGGCTGGGTTTGTTCTTGGATGTTTGCTCTTGGGCTGTGTTTTTTATTGGTTGGTTTTGCATGCACAGCAAGGAAAAGTAAATGTCTTACTTGGAAAAAGACACAATCTTAGCATTTCCAAACCAAAGTGGTATAATCATGGTTTTGGAATGGAAACAAATTAAAAAAGCAGAGCGCCTAATGCAGGGAATAGCCAGAACTGTGGGTGCTGTCCCCCACAGTTGAGATTTGAAGAGCAATGAGAACAGCATCCTTTGCTGTCAGCTTGGAACAATCACATGCACTTCTCAGTCTGCCATTTCCTGTCTCTAACCCCTCTCCTACGCTTCCTGGTGTCTGAAGAACATGCGCATTTTATAAATGAAGTAATGTATCATAAGTTTCCTGATGAATTGAGTGCAAAGTTAACATAGCATCAGCCCATATGTACTGTATGTCAAACTTTCATTTTTTTATTATGCATGTGTATATGTATGTGTCCCAGCATTTTACAGCTGGTCAGATGTCACAGAAAGATGTATTATCTAGACTAAGAGTTGCTGAATCGTACAATAACTGAAGTCTGAATAACTTTTTAAATAGTCAAGTTGGGCTCAGTAGCAATTCCTAAATCCCATTCGAACAGAACCACAGAACAGCTTTCTTGGAAACCAGATACTTGGGTGGTCTGAATTTTATCAGCTTGTTGGCTGTTGTGTGCTATCAATATACCTTTTAAGATTTGCTTTTTCCAGTTGAGTGTTCTTATTGTTAAGAGATTAAAAACCCCACAGTAATTCTGACATGATACTGCTATTAAGAACTTAATCTACATCCAGAAATCTACAGTCTCTTAAACAACACAAATGTTAGTGGGGGGATAATTTCATTTTTGGACTTACAGCTATTGAAGGGACAGGATTAGAAAAAGTATGCTCTGCTTGCCCTGTAGCTGCTTTGCAAAGTTGGTTTGAAGCATTAAACGGACAAATTATTAAATGTGTTGGGTAAACCTTAGGTAAAAAGATTGCAAAGCCAGGTAGGGTGTATTCAAAACAAGGGCCCAATGTGTGCCCTTCCATGCTCCTATAGAAGCGTCACTTGATTTTATTGATGGAGCATATGTTGTTGTCTCCATTTGAAAGTGGTTTGTTTCATCCCTGGAAATGTGGCATCTGGACACATCACCTACTCAGTGATGGGGTTAGGGTGTTGGGGTTTTTAACAGCACAGGGTACCTTGTTCATTTGACAGTGGCATCCAAATCGTTACTCATTTCCATCTATATACTGTGTGCTTGACAGTTTTGTGCATATGTTGCTTTTGAGTCACATGTGCTGCCAATTTCCTCTACAGTTTGTATGGGTTCTTCACAATAAAAAGCTGTGAAAAATAATACGTATATATTTTAATGAGGAAATAATTTTAAAAGTTTAAAAATCAATAGATTTAGAACTAGGAGCCATGAGATTCCCCTTTTAAATTATTTTGATATTGAAATGGCTAGTGTGTCCCCCTTTGGCCTGATTATCTTTAATTGTATTGAAGGCTTTAAAGCACAAACAAGGCTGTGTGTATAAATTAGAAAACTATTTCCTTTAAATACAGTTTCACCTTTGTCAATTATTTTCTGTTTTATCTTTTTTTTTAATAACAAATATTTGCATGAGTGTAAGATGTTTTACAAAGGTTTATCTACCCTGCTGTTTCATCCCTGCCTCAGTCACACTGCTCTCTGCACGACATCACACTTATTTTCACAGTGACCTACTGCTACAAGGCATTCCTGCTGGAGCAATGGGACTGTTTTGTAAATAAGATGCTATGCTTTCCATCACAGACCTTGAATAATTCACTAATATTAAAGTGCATGATAAAGCTTCCTCAGAGTTAACCCTGAGCTAATCTGAGAGTGGTTTTGGTCAGTGGTGGTATACCTGGATAGTTCTACTAAAGCCTACAGCACTCAAAGAATGTATGCCATCACTTATAAGGAAATATGATTTTAATAGTAGCACTTCAAGAATTATTGATATCATGTCCTAATATATATTTACTGTCATTTTCTATGCTCAGGAATTTAGCTTCCTATGATGGTGTTTCCTAGCAAGAGCAAATGTTAATTTAATTTTCTCGTCTTGCTTCTCATAAAAGCAGTTGCATCTGGGTACTCACAGAAGCAATGTTAGTTATTTTCAGTGCTATTTCAAACCTGCTTTTCATTTTCTTTATGCAAACGCATGCAGGCTGCCCTAGTGCCAGTGAGCAGGCTGCCCGGCTTTCCTGCTGCATGTGCCAGGGCTGGACAGTTCTGCAGCTGGCATCAGTGGGTGAGCTGCAGCTCAGCGTGGCACTCTTCATCTCTGGTGCTTCCATCCAACGCCTCCCACCACCAGACTTGGTGGCAGAGGAGCTGGATAATTCAGTTCAGTCCCGATCAGTGGAAGGGAGTGCAGGTGCAAGTCCAAGCTGGACTGGAGGAGTAAAATAGTGAATTTCATGGCAAACGTGTTGAATTTGTAACAGCAAGAAAATAGAATACTGTGTGAGCTTACGTTTATTGAGATCCTAGTGCATTTCAATAGAATGAAATCATCCACAGCACTGTTTCTCTGCAGTCTTATTGTAGCATCCATGCATTCATTTAAACTCACTCCCATTTCTTGTCTTTGCTGCTCTCAAGGCTAGAAACTATTCTTTTCCCTCTAAAATGCTGAAGATAATATGTCCCGCGCTATATTCAATTTCCCCTTACATTGCTTTAGCTAACACCTTTTTAAGCAGAACCTTTTGAGGTGCTACCACTTTTCTTTATCTTTCATTGTTCATTTGTCAAAATCAGGTGAAATACTATTTGTTATGCCAATAGCTGAAAATCTGTACTGGGCAAACACTGGAGTCGTGTATCAAGATGTAGATGGATAGTACATGTAGTACTAAATGTATGGGTTTATACATTAACATGCCTTTGTGTAATATTGACAGATCAAGCTCGTAGCAGAAAACTGATATGTTGCTAGTTTGGTTTATTTTTTTTAGTAGAGAGCCAGAAGTAAGACTTTAGGATTTCATCCTGTTAGGGATGCTGATTCATAGGGTCTTTGGGCAATTAAAATTTGGACCTATTACAATCTATATCTTGTTAATTGCCCTGCCAGCTTTTTCTCTTCTTGAGAAATGAAGAGAGTAATTGCATATACCTAACTCCTAGCGCTACATATAGTAAGTGACTGAGGGTTGAGTTTTACAGACTTTGTTACTTATAGTCCAACAAGTTACTTTATTCATCAGTGATGGTACCTTTAAAAGTAGGTCAGCTGCACCTGCTCCAGCTGTAGGCTGCCTGTAGGAGGGTGAAGAGTAATAGAATAACAGTCATGTGTTTTTTTGCAGGGAAGCTCGGTCGCTTTCCACCAAGGATGCATTACCAGGCTGCTCCCAACAGCCGAGCTACTCCTCATTTTCCAAGGTCTCACCTTGCTGAAGCAGTTGCCAAAGCCAAGGCAGGTGGAAGTGGTGGTGGAAGCACTGGTGGAACCGGGAGAGGCCTTGTGGGGCAGATTATCCCTATTTATGGATTTGGCATCTTCTTATATATCCTGTACATTTTATTTAAGGTAAGACCAACATAAATGGAAAAGTCAGGGAAATAATAACTAAAACCCCTCAGAACGGCAAAGTCTCATTTCTGTATCTGGTTCCATTTCAGCCTAGCTCCAGAATAAACCCCACTAGTGTTCATGCTGGACCTTTGATTAGTGATTGAAAGATTGGTGTATCCTCTGGGTTTTGCTATTGTAAAGACTGTAACTGAGAATGTAGGGGTGGGTTGGTGCAACCCTGTATTGGCCTCTGACCTCATACAATTTTTTTAAGGATCTTCTTTCCCCCCTGGAAATTGTGTATATCTAGAGCATTGTTAGATTAATTTTCAATATACACATAGTATTCTCTTTTTTTAATGTGTGACTACATATTATAGATACTGTGTATGTCATGTATTGTGTTTTATACAATCTCCCAGGCATCTTTCATGATTGCTGGTTTTGCTGCTGTGCATGCTTTTCTGTAGTTACTTTCTAGCCTATTTTAATCTTCTATCCTTTTTCTGTTGCGTTTGGGGCTTATATTTTACTATTGCAGTAACTCACAGAAGGGTCATCTTTTTTCACTTATTAGCTGGCTTCCAAGGGGAAAACTACTGCTGGAGAGCGGAAATGCCCTACTGCCGCACCTGGAAACATAAAGAGGAAAATCAGTACGTATGATTTCTGAATTACATCTGTGTTGACTCTGTAGAGGTACAGTCCAGCTGTGTTCTTCAAATTCTGGGCACACTGTAAAACGTTGTTTTCCCCCATGAAAAACTCGCCAGAAGCTTCTGTGTTGGAATGAGCAAGAGTTAAGGTGAATTACTGCACTGTCACTTTCTAATCTCATTCAGCTAATGAAACTGTGGGAGTAGACTGATCCCAAGCCCCCCGGAAGCAATGGCTTCTCATGAGGTTCACTGAATTAACTGTACAGATTTGATGAAAACCTATGTAGCTAATGATTAAAAAGGGATAATAGGATGTCCATCTATAATTATTCTATAATCCGTGGTATTCTAGTAATAGTATATAAATATATTATTAAAAGCTAGCTTCCTTTATTTGAATTTGTGAATTCTTAGACATCTCCAGGCACTTCCCTGCTTTCTCCCTTCCCCTTTTGCAATGCTTGAAGTTTTCATGAGTGCAATAAAGAAAGCAAATAGTATTCTGAAATACTACTTTGATTTTACCTAAACAATAATCAGTGGGGTAGATTCAACTACATGTAGACATTTATTAGATAAATTGATAAGCTTACTATTGAAGATTGGATGAGTAGTTACCATAACAGTATTTAAATTAGCTGGCTAAATTGTAATAGGGAAGAAAAATACTTAGGGCTTTATAGAAACTGCTACCACTAGGTAATTTTCTTTAACATGCTGTAATTACCTTGACATTAATGTGTACATTAGGAATACCTAATGTACTCAGCACTACAGATTGTGTTTTCAGTGCACTTGTTCTGCATTGTGCCTGGAAATTTTGTGCAATTTATTAGCAACAGTAATTGCATTTTTTCCTCTAATGCTTGGTGAGAGAAACTAACTTTGCAGTAATTTAAAACATTTGCCATCATTATAACCCAAAGAACTAGTGACAAAAAATATTCAGCCTTCTTCTAGAGCTCTTCATTTGTATTCCTAAAGCATTCATGGTAAGCTGTAGCAGAGCAGGAGACAAGTCACTGGGCTGGGAACCTGAAGACAAGTGACCATTTACATAGGGACTTGGAGGAAGTAACTTCCTTTTTCTATGCCAATCTCCCTTCCCCTATTTTTAAAGGCTCAGACATGCAAAACAATGGCATCAGTGACACATTAAGTAATGATGTTCTGTGCAGAATAGAGATCTTTCTAAAAGCAGGATGTTTGTGGATGGATTTCTCTATTCCTACTATGTTGAAGTTCTGTTGTGCCTTTGTGCTGCTTAAATGGATGTACCCGTAGCAGCTGAATGTTTAACTAAGCTAGGTTGGCTTCATTTTGTTCTGCAGTGGGGAACAATGAAGTCTCAGCTACAGGATTTTGAGCATGAGCTACTACAGCCAAACAAGGAGCTTAAGCTTTCTCATTGATGTCCATGCTGTTGCATCTTTACTGTTAACATTTTTGGCTACATTAAAGCCAGTACGGGTGTTCCTGCATGTCTGCATGTGTGTCTACTATTGCAGTGTAGAGACATTTTTTGTAAAGAGGCGCAACTATGGACATACGGTGCTTTGCTCCCCAGACAGGCTAGCTGTTCATCCTGGTAAGCCTGGTAGACCATTAGCACTTGCTGCCTGCCGTAGCACACCTATGCAGGGTTAGTTGGATGCCATTATGCCCACGGACTTAATTCTCTTTGATAAAGATGCAGTTTCTCAAACCTTGAGACTTCTTAAAAATGCTCAAGTGGCCTTTTGTCTCTGTTTCCATGGACTTAACAGGGAAATTCCATGAGAACTATTAATTCAGCAATAGACAGTAAAACAGTATGGTTTCCTTAGCAGAAAAAAAACCCCAAACAGACCCTATTTTCCGTTCCCTAACTTTAATGTCCAGGCCATTTACAGTGGCCCACTCACCCTATTGTGAGGTTGCTCGGGAGCCTTTTGAACGAAGGTGTTTTCTGTGTGTCCTGTTACCTTTAGAAATAGACTTCACCTTCCTACACCAGGAAAAGTACGTAGAACTCTTTAAGATGCGTGTTTTAGTTTCCTCACAACCGGTCTGGTTTGGTACAACATGTGCTACCTGTGGTAATGGGACAGGGATACGTTTTCAAAGCTTCTACTGACAGATCTTGGGTTTTTGTTTGGTTTACAGCTGACTATGAGCTCACTCAACTCCAGGAAAAACTGAGGGAGACAGAAGAAGCTATGGAAAAATTAATCAACAGAGTAGGACCTAACTGTGACAGGTATGTTTCAAGTTACTGCATTTTACAGACAGATTCTGCTCTGATTAGAAATTAAACTTTCTTACTTTTGCTATATTAAAATAGCATTTTATTATTACTTCAAATTGTAGGAATTTAATTTTACACATCACACTTTTTGTTCTGCAGTTTTTATCTTTTCAGTGTCTAGATTTAAAATAAATGATTTCTTCCAACTCTATTATCCTTAAGCAGAAAAGCAACTATCCCTACCTTCCGCTTTGTATGGTGCATTATTTGAAAGATAATGACAGGTATGTGTAAATAGAAAACAAAACATCTACATTTAAAGTATATAAAACAACCTGTCTTATGTGACCAAAGTAATATTCTGAATAATTCCTAAGAGACCCATTTGTTTTATGTTATTTTCTGGTTATATGATTTTTTTTTCTAAATAGAAGTGCTGTTATAATCTATGTAAATGCCTGTTAGAGTAGCCATAAAATATTTTTTAAAGGGCAGAATTGTATAATAATCTGATTCCATAACTTAGTTCCACCTTGTAACCAGTAAATCCATGCATTTGTTTCTAAACCTAGCAGAAAAAAGAAGAGTTGTAAAATCAGGATTTAAAAATGTATTATGTTTATTGTTTGCTATAAATCTGAGATGACTATTCTATGTTATAAGGAAACTGGAAACAAGTCCATTTTTCATGAGGAGTGTAACAACACATCAATAGGACAATGCATAACTGTAGTGCTGAAAATTTAAATACCATGAATATTTAGGTGATGTTTGCAAACAAAATAAATAGCTGTTCAGGTTGTAATGCATGTTAACTTTGTCTGGATCTGTCAATGCCTGGTTTAACCCATTCTGTATTAACAAATCTGTGCTGAACTTGCACATGATGTTCATTTATGCTTCAAACTACATTCTCTTTGAGGGTGTAGTTCCGTCCACTTTGCACCATGCCCTGTGTTGTGGCTGCACTCATCTCAGCAAGACGAGGTGCCACACTTGCCTGTGTTATTCCAGGTTCCAGCGGGAGAACCCCTCAGATGCCTTGGGTTTGTTAGCGAAACAGAAGGGTACTACTTTGTCTGTCTCTGTTCTGGAGAGCTAACACAATGCTCTATGCTTACCTTTAAGCTTCCAGAAATAGGCTTATGAGCTGCCCAGATACTGTGCTGACTTTCAGATAGGATATTTTTTACTGAGAAAATGGGTTTAGGGTCTGATCCAGTGTTTGTTCCTCTCTGTCTTATTGGCTCAGAGCCTCTATTTAGTGGAACTTCCCTTCTTTGTTCAACCAAACTATTTATATAGATGGATCTAAAGGCCTCAGGGGAAATCAGAATCTGAACCTAATGAAAAATGGTTTATATAGCTTCTTTAAAGGGAAGGGAAAAAGCACCTCTAGATGGAGCAAATAGCTGTTTTTAAAATACACCCAGACTTGATGTCTTTTAAAATAAGACACCAGACTTCGAAGAAAAGACCCAGACTTTGAAGCTTTCTTAATCTATCCTGTGATACTCATTAAGTTCAGTAATACTGGATGAACATCTTAAAAGAAAATGTATGGGTAGAATGTGTAATTACAGGACAGAGTATAGTGGTAGGATTATTCAATCTGGATGTTGATAGATGAAAGAGGAGGCGAGCAAAAATACTTGTGCCCCATTTATTAATATGCAGTTGAACATAAATACTTTTTTTTGACATACAACAGAAAAGGCAGAGGAAGAATTAAATGGTATCAACTTTAAACTAATGCTGAAAGAACCCAGGTGAGACCATGGCCCATTATACTAGATATGGCAAAGTGGCTCCCACCCTGCTAAGTGAGGTGTTAGTAACCAAACCAAAGGGTGTATTTTGCATTGTCACAAAAACGATGTATCACCATAACACAGTGTTTGCAACAGCGCTGAGGTCTGAGCTCATGCCTCTGTGTCCTCTCACTGTACTTCAGGAGTATTATTTTTGCAGCTGAACTGCTCCAGGATTCATCCTGGCTTTCTCCTCTTGAAGTTTTTTAGAATCCAAAAACATTCTCATTTTGTGTATTTTCTTAAAAAACCTGTTGCTTTTGAAATTGGATACGTTTGGAAGGACAGTTTATTCTCAGATAATGCTGTACCTCAGAAAGCAAGCTTTCTCCAAAGGAGTAGTGTGTACTGTGCTGTGTGATTTTACTCTTTCTTCTGTAGCAAGTGTACGTGCTGTTTTCTTGCTGTGGTGTGTCCTGCCCATTTCTTTTTCTGTCAAAAGCATTTGAGCAAATGAGGCTGGAAGACCTCTCAATGTTGTTAGCAGGTTTTCCCAGATGGGATAGCTCATATCATCCAGCTCTATGATGGAGAAGGTAGGCTGGCTACAATTTTTCATGAGGCTGTGTCGTGGTTTAAGTCGAGTCACCCATGACAGGCTGGAAGACCAACCTTCAAACCAACCGAGAAGACTTCTTTCCAAACCAGCATGCTAACTGGAATTGCTACAGCCTTAAGTAGAGTTTGCAGAAATGCAAAACTTACTTTCAGAAAGTAAAAGCACAGATGCTTTTAAAAAGGCCTAGCGTGTAGTAGCAAGGACTAGAAGCAAGTTAAGGAGAGCAAGAGGAAGAAAGAACTACCTGGCCAGGTCCTCAGCAACATAACCAAATCTAAACTGAGATGGACAAAGACAGTTGTTACCTAATGCACGTATTTAAATGGGTAGTACATAGTACCTAAGGATATAATGATTCACAGCTCTGAGAAAATCTAGCACTTTTCCCAGCACTTTTTTAACAGGTTGTAAATTTAAATTACATGGTTTTATAATTTACTGTCACATCGTAGCACTAAGGGGACCTCAGTATCTCCAGTCTCTAAACGTAGACCTTCATTATCCAGTATCTCTCAGAAGAGATGAAAAGCTTTGCTGGAAATTTGGTGATTCAGAAATAAAGACTTGATTGATGGCTATAATAGGGCTCTCCACATTAAAAGCATGCATACTGCTTTTTTTTTTTCCCCAGGCTTTATCAGTGTTTCAGTGCTGGAACAGTGATATAACGGGTACGAAAGTTTTCCCTACCCATTCTCATGGATTTCTTACCCTTATTCTTTTCACTACTGTTTGTAAAGTTTGGTATTTTGAAACCACTTTAAATTGAAAAATACTAGTAAATATTTTTCTCAATGGGAGTATTGTACAATGCTCTCTTGTAAAAAATTCTCAGTTTCTGGTGATTAGGTAAGAGGTAGAAATAATCAGCTCAATTACCTGCTTTTAAAACCCTCTTTACTAGGCTGTCAGTTGGAAAGAAATATCTTTTTACTACAAACTGAACAAATGTAATATGGAAGAAAGAGAGAGGCTGTAATCTGTGGAGTGCCAGGTTTGGGTTATTGTTAATAGTGATTATTTTCAGGTAATGAATCAAAACACACACTAGTTGACACGTCTGAGATGTTATGTTAGATTATGGATTTTCACAGAAGTCATGATAGCTCTTTAGGAGATGTTCTGATCCCAGTGTAAGAATAAGAAACCTTTACCTGTTAGTGCATTGCCACTATGAAAAGTAATAGCTGTGTTGGAGCCACAAGCACACAAAGCAAAAATAATTACCTTGTCTTATACTGTAAACCTTTTGCATCTGTTGTCCTTAGTGTTCTCAAGTGCATTATACCCTGGTAAATCCCTCATATGCAGGCAGCCAGATGTCTTATACATTGCCAGCATCCTACACTTAGTCTTCCTGGAGGCCTTAAATGAAGTAGAAATAGTGCATGGCCTTTGGTTTCTCCCCCTCTAAAGGGAGATCTGTCCTTTAAGCAAGGTATCTGGAGGAGGAATACTCTGAAATACAGAGCCCTTGTGTTGCAATAAGACAGTAGTGCTTTCTAATGGGAGTATCCAGCATATTAGAAATTTTCCCTTACAAAATACCACAGTGATGCAGCTGCTTTGATTGATCCTATCTGAGCTAGCATATCTCCCCATTGTGTTAAACAGATAGACCTGTCTTCATCCAGGTGACATACTTTCAAATTACATACACCTTTGTCTGTAATAGGAAGATTAGTTTGGCAGCTCTATTACAGCTTCTGTCAAAGGCAGCTAGCTGAGGAAACCATTTCTTTTTGTGTGTCTCTTAATTTGCATCTCAAATTCTACATCTGCCTAGCCCAGGCATTTCAGAAGATGCAGTGTCACACCTTCACTTGTTCTGCGGGACAAACTGCCACCACAACTTGAGGAGACTCAGTGCAACCTTCATATAACACTGGGGGCGTATCAGCCTTTCAAACTTTGGGGCCTCTCAGGGGAAGCACAGAGAAGTGATGCTTAGCTTTGTGATCTCAAACAGTTTAATCTGGGCAGCTGCTAATGGAACCAGCGGGCGTGCTCTTAAAACCAAGTTCAGTTACAGACAACTGTGAGTGCAGCTGTGCACAAAATCTAGCCCATGGTCAGCACTATGATCAGCATCGCACAAATCACCAGTACAATGCTAATCTTTTTTGGCTTTAAACCTGTATGACTCTGCTGCCTTTAGTGAAGTAACTATCATGTCACCACCATTCCTGGGTATGTAGAATAGCACAAAGTACCTCATGACAGTTAGTAAGAGGGAAAACTAAAGATGGATGCCACAAGTTTTCGCATTTATGAGATTTCAGGCACCTGAAACAAGGTTTAGGTAAATACTAATCACCTAAATCCAAAATCATTAACCTGTTTCCAGCTCCCCTCTTCCCATCTCACCCCTAAGATTCTCTGAACAGCTGTCTGATCTTGGAGATTATCTGATAGTCTGCAGCTCACCAGAGATCATTGCTCTGACCTCGCTTACCTCCTATAGTACAGCATTCACGCATCCCAAGGGCCACCCTCTCTGAGTAACTAGGGGCAATGGATCCTGCCTAAAACATATCAGTCCCCTGAGAGGCTCAAAGCGGCACTTACACAGAGGTCAAACACCTGCTCAAGAGCAAATTGAAAGAAGATGAAACAAGCACCATTTTCACCCATAAGTACAGCCAGTATCTTTCTTATTCTGACCTACTGAGTTAGTCAGTAGAGCTCAGATCACCACCCTTCAAATACTTTTTTGTCCATAATATTTTTAGAGGACTATTTCTTTTTCCCAAGAAAATAACATGTAATGACTAAATGATCTTATCTGTTGGAAGCATTCTTGTTACAACAGTAATTGTATTACCTGAGCAGCAGTAATTAATAGAATCAACAGTGTAGAACCAGTCAAAATTAGAGTTTGCTTTCAATCTGATAAACATCTCAGACCTCTCCCACTCTCCATCTGATTCTAAAGGGCAAGTTAAAGTTAAATGTAACACCTTCTTTTCATTTTTATATCTTCCTTCTTCTCGCCCCACCTCCCCTCCAGGCAGCATTGTGGACTCTGTAACAACATGATGATCTGTCCAAATGACATTTTTTAATGAAGCACAGCAAATCTGATACACGTAGTGGTCATAATTAGGTATCAATAAACTCTGGAGACTAATGTCTGTGTGAGACATTTTGATCAGCCCTACAACCTGTTTTAAATGTAGCATAGGTTTTGAATCGCATTTTCTTATAATGCTTTAAACAAGGCATGGCCCCCTAATTCTCACCTCTTTTAAAGGCCAGAAATTTCTGTAGCATCTTTTGTACCATAACTCTTCCCTGTGTGCCACTTTCATCTTGCTCTCACATTGGCCGTACCTACCTTCCTTTGCCTGTTTAAGTTTCCAGGTTTTCTGGGTAAATGGATAAACTTTATACCAAGCTGAAATGCAGACCACATGCAGATGTTGAGCAGTGATCATACTGCAGCCAGGTTTGTTCAGACTGTACTGCTGGGGCAGACCAAACAGTTGGGTTCAAACCCTGTTAATAGTTTGTAGTAATAGTGGACTGAATTATGGTGTCTCATATTTTCTAGAAGGACTCAAAATGTTACAACAGACCAGGAAAAAAGGTTACTTCAGCAACTTCGAGAAATTACTAGAGTTATGAAGGAAGGAAAATTCATAGATGGCAACTCTCCTGAGAAGGAAGCTGAAGAAGCTCCTTACATGGAGGATTGGGAAGGTAAGCAAGGCCTTTCTTACCATTACCCTGATGACAGAAACTGGATTAGGACTACTTTTGTCCTTCCTTTCAGAAGTCAGTGTTCTAAACTTTGCAAAAGGTGGTTAGTTTTCTCAACCATAATAAAAAAAAATGGATTTTGAGGTATCTGGCGTTTCCTTTAGTGTAGTCACTATGCTATCTGCTGCCAAAATGGCATATGAATATTCACACACACTCCATCTGCTTCTGGGTCTTGGCTGCTGTAGGTTTGTATATTTCTCTTCTTTGCTAGGCTAGATTTTATGCAAAATCGTAAACCCCTTGGAAATCAGAATCAGTACATTTTGGATAACGTACAGGTTTTGCTTTTGATTAGTAATTGTTCGTTCCAATGTTGTAAAAGTGATCTCCAGGAAGTCTGTCTTTCAATAACTCTGTATTTTCATGTCCTTTCCCTCCCTTGGAGTTTGCTTGTTACATAAATGTGTTTTCCAGATACCCTAGTTGAGCTGCTCAGTATAGTAATTTTAAATGCGGATTTAAATCCTTGCTCTTAAAGAAGCTTTCAAAATGATCCAAAACATAAAGCATAAATAGTGGACTTGAGCTCTGTTTTCTTAAGTTCATGCTGCATTTTCTAAAATAAAATGCACAAAATAATTCACATATCTGGTTTTTTCAACTTTATAAATAATGCTGTTTATAGCAAAAGTCTTCAAAACATGAATCAGTTCCTCTGTAGATAGAAACAAACAAAAAAATTGATCTATTTAAAGATCTAAATTATCCAATTTTTACCTGATAGCCCCCACTGCTTTCAGCAAAACTCAGATACTCACTCCTGAAAGTTAGGGTTGATATCCTGGCTCCCTAAAAATAAGTGGAGTTGTCTCATCATTGCACATTCTTGCCATGGATTTAATGCTGTGATATATACATGCTATTGAATAGATGAGACTTATACTGACAGTGCTAAAATCAACTGTTCTAATAAACTTGTGCATCTGTCACTGAAGTCAGTTCTACTTTTAAATGCTGGTAACACTTCAAGTTGCATATCACTTTATTAATCCTTAGGTTATCCAGAAGAGACCTATCCTGTATATGATAATTCTGATTGCTTCAAGAGGAAACAGGACACAATCCTAGTAGACTACCCTGACCTGAGCCAGCCCTCAGCAGAAGAGCTGGCAGAAAGAATGGAGGGCATGGAAGATGAGGAGCTTCTGTGTAATGAAACCCTGCTATCTGATCTCATCATGGGAAGGGGCAGTCATGATTTAACGGAGAAAAAGGATGGGGTAAGTGGCATCAGTGAAGAAGAGGAGAGGGAACTTCATCACAGCCAAAGCACTGAGGAGTGTTGCTGTTGTTACGAGGATGACGATCCTGCTCTCATAGCAGAGAATGCTGTATTCTGCTCTGAGAGCTGCAGTGAAGCAGAAGAATCGACCCAAGAGGATCTGTCTATGGAATCAGAAAATGAAACTGCAGCACTGAAAAAGCAAAAAGCCAGTGATTCAGATGAAACAGGCACGCTGAGAAAGCGCAACACAAAAGGACTTGAGTAATCGGGACAATGGCCAATGTTACCTAGATGGTCACAAACTGTTACTTGTGTGAAAACTTCCTGTTCATCTTCTTGTACCATTTCATTCCCATGGTAACAATCAGTAACATCATCTACCTGAAGTGGAAGCCAATGCCCTCTTTTGTGCAGTCTTGTCATGGCTTATTACTGCTTTGCCAACAGGAATTTGTCCTTGCTTTTTGGAGCCTGGTATCTCAGAGCAGATTATTTGGTTCAGGTACTCGTGATTCTTTCTAATTCTGAAGAAACATTCCTTGGTTTTGGCCTTTGTCATCCCAGAGTTCACCAAATATCTCTTCTGACTTTCTCAAAAACATCTATTTGTGTGCTACCAGTTATGAAAATTAATCAAATCCATAAATATTTATGAGATTACCACAAAGCTGGAGGAGGAAGTATGCCTTCTTTCTCTTACCTGAAAGGTAACTGGTCAGCAGAACAGACCACAGTCATACACGTAACTCTTTGTCAACCGTGTCATTGCTGCTGTATGCCCAAGAAACTGTTGTCACTACAGTCCACAAGATTCACATGCTAGCTGCCCCAAACCACAGTCCATTTCCCAGTTTATTTCATGCTGCAGGACCAGTAGCCTAATCTATGTGTTCCATGAGCAAGACTGAACCATTGTGAGCTGTTCTTTGTGTTTGCTTATAGCTGTAGTGAAACATTTTGTTGGTGAAACTCCTAGATGAGTTCAACCATACTGTTAGAGAAGAACGCTAAAAATATCCCTGCGGTTTAAAGGAACAAAAGGCAGAGAGAAGGTCTGAACTTGAAAGCAGAGAAGAGAGTAAGGGTGAACCTTACTGAACCACCCTGAAGGGTGAACCTTTTCAGTCTCTGAAGGGGACTGAAAAGAAACCCCACCACTTCCAGGCCCCAGGAATGTGCCTGGGGCACATTCAGTGTGCCCTCCGACACATGTGGCATTGGCACAACGGCCCAAAGAATGTTGCCAAAAGGGCTTCTCCCCTGTCTCCCTCCAGGCTCTGTGCAGAGGAAATGGCACCTCTCCATGCTCCAGGGGCTGGGCCAGGAGATGGGGAAGAAGGGCCCACACAACACTTGGCCATCAGCAACTCTTCTATGGAGTGCTGGGAGACCTCATGCAGGCTGCAGTGCCTCCCTTTCTCACCAGTGGGATCACTGACCTTTGGTTTGAATTCGTATTAGCTTTGAAGGTAAAAATACAGTATAAACAGCACAGGAAACTCCTCATATTAAATAACCTCCATATGTTATGTAGGGAATTTACCACGGTGTTTCTGACCTTTGGTAGGGAAAGACATAGTTGCTTCAAACAAATCAAGTTTAATATTTCTGCACAGTGTTCTGTATTGACAAACACCAGAACCTCTATGACATACACAAGGTAAATTATGTGAAAATACAAAAATCAGTCGTTGCACATACTGGTAAATAAATACATTTACTACAGAATACCAAAGAGTTTCTTTAAAAAATTTGCTTTGTAAAAGCACATTCTTGCAGGTTTATCTAAAACTCTATATAGGTCTGAACAAAAACGAGATTTCCAACAACTCAAAACAGGTCAAGACAGTCCCGTGTGCAAACAAGTGAATGTATTACACTATGAAAAAAATGACTGGTTAAATATTAGTTCTCATGGCTAAGACATCTTTTGACAGTTTTGATATTTTCCACTCTTTAAACCCCACGTAATGTAAAGGAAATCTAGACCATAACATACTCAAGCTCTACTGTATATCATTGGTTTATTTAAGAAAGGCAGTGATTAATTAGATGATGCTAACTTGTTAACGGTGGAAATAAAAAGAAATAATTAAAACCCCCTATCTAAACTGCTTTTTAGTTTTATGGGGATGGAAACATTCATGTAGCACTTTCTTACGTTTCCTACTTCTCAAAGTTTAAGTAAACAAGTCAGAAACAAAGACTTTTTTTTTTTTGCAGGCAGATGCAGTCCCAGCACATTCTAAAATGGGTATTTCTGCAGCTGCTCCCAAACATGGGATCTTTCAGGCTGTCGTAAGTGGGATGAAAACAGCGTTGGGAAATACAAAACCAAGCCAGTGTCTACCAGGAACTCTCAGAAATTAACCGCCTCTGAAGTATTTCCTGAGACACTCCTAAAGGTGTATCAAATTACAAAACAGCCTCCACAGATAGTTTTACCATTCTTCTCCTAGTCTTGAGTAAAAGAAATTGTTCAAACAGGATAAACAAAAGCCCCAGTCCTGTAACAATGGGGTACAGACTGGCGCCCTCTATGGATCAAGCCCACTGAGAAGTCAGCTCAAAGGAAAAAGGAGAAGCAGATGTCTATCTGTAACAGGTACAGACGCAGGGAGAGCATTTAAGAGAATTTTTTTTAATCTTTTCCAAAGAAAGATTTCACCTCTTCAAAATTATTTTAAAAGGGGTTTCAAATAACAGACTTTTTAGAGACATTTTCCAATAATTAGTGCCAAGAGAAATTATTGTCATTGTTTATGTTGTCAGTCTCAACAGTGGGAGAGAAGACTGAGGAATCTTCATACATCACCAAAGGAAATGTTTTAAGACTACATGTGGTTGTTTTGTAAACACCCTGTTTAGTTGCAGGAATGGCATCATAGACTTTGAGAGCACATTTAACAGAAGATGTCAACTTCTTCACCAATAGATATTTTAGATACCCCTTTGAATGTCAACAAGGCTTCATGGGTTGTATATAAAAGCAAAAATTGGCCTGCCTTAGACATGACATTTTCTGAAGTATTCATGCCAGTAACGCCCCATGTCTGAGATCCAGGTAAGCCCACTTTCAAAAAAAGACAGACAAGAAAACATTAGGACTCTTGCAGAAACACGCAAATGGGGCATTACAGAGACATGACAGGAGTTAGTTAGAAAGAAACTTCCAGTTACACCAGCAGGCTTTGTATTAGGCCTGAAATAGAAATAAATTGGTGAAAATGTCATAGTGGAGAAATCTACACATAAACTGTTTAGGAGACATACAAATGGTATTGTCAGACTTCTTACCAATATGATGCAACATAAACAGTGACCATCAGTCTATCAATGAATACTAAAATCCGTTACTTGTGATCAGCGATGCCAGGCAGTGTGCTAATTCTCCAGCAAGAACTCACCTTGCAGCCCTTCCCCAGTACATGCTGCTGCCCTGCCTACATGCTGGAGTTCCTCCACATCTGTACCTGGAACTTGTTTGCACTTTAGTCTGCTTCTCCATAACTGCGCTCCTTGGACTGTATGTTCCTTTTTCTGGGCTTAGGGCTCAAGATAGTGCAAGTATAATAAAAAAAGTCTTATGTGCAATGCAAACACACAGAAAGTTCAAAGAACTTAAGAGCCACAGGTCCCAGTTTCTGCCTTCAGGAGGAGCTCTTTCTTCAGTATTAGGAGAGCTGTGTCTTAATGGCTTTGGTTCTGCAGCTTCTATGCTAAGCTTCCATGCCCATCTTTGCATCCGTATCCTCTGACTGGTGCCAAGCACATGGGATGGGAAACAGCACACAGGTCAAAACATGCACTGTTACACAGCAGGATGTCAGTTAGTTAGCATGTATTAGTTGCATTACTTAGTGATAAACCCATTCGTAATAAACCTGTTGTGTGTGGTTTTCTTATATGGTGGCTGTTTGTGTGAATGCTAAGAGAGGCTCTCATCCTCCAGTTCCAGGCAGATGCAAATGAAGAAAAAAAAGAGAAAGGAAGATT
Organism: Myiopsitta monachus; assembly: GCA_017639245.1. Taxonomy (NCBI): domain Eukaryota; kingdom Metazoa; phylum Chordata; class Aves; order Psittaciformes; family Psittacidae; genus Myiopsitta; species Myiopsitta monachus. The sequence goes on along the minus strand of CM029924.1, from coordinate 13,151,529 downwards.
ATTTTCTGAGAAACAAGTGTATTTCTGATGGACACTGCGAAAAGAGATCTAGTTATATTGGCATCATTTATACCATACGAGTCTCTAGTATCCTAGTAAAGCACTTGCTTTCAGCATACAGTCCCCAGATCCCTGGCATCACACAATGTAAAGAAGAAAGCACAGTGTTGTTAGGAAGCTTAAATTCATCATCATACAGGTGGCAATAAATCAGAGAGCACTGCAAACCATTGCAGTAGAAAAAGAGGACTTGGGAAATGTGGCCTGTAGTGTGTAGGTGCTGAGCTTTGCAAATACAATTAAAGGAGCCAACTGTTAGAAATGCTGCACTCTAAGTCATAATGGTCACCCTGAGAATACAGAATGTGAATCCTTTTACATATGTTCTCCAGTGTCTTGGTCTGAAACCTATTCAGCACTTTAAAATTCACCAACAACCTTGAACTGTGCCATGTGATGAATATCCCCGCTGAGGATTATGCAACTGGAATTGGAGGCCACCCTACTTCAAAATGAGAACATATACACAGGGATTTAACACACTTTAATTCACAGGCATTAACTTTATAGGTTTCACTGACTTAGCTTTCTGGAGTGTCTCTATATGGAAAAACCTGTACATGTTTGAGACAAGCGAAAGTTATAGGTGAAAGAAAAAAGCAGGGAGTTCAAAACAAAGCAAGGCAATTGTAGTAACACAAATTACTAAACTGAAAAGCATCTACCACCTGCAAGAAAGTATTTGAAGTGATACCAAACAGGAATTCATCCTCATGGACTTGTGCAATGCAGTTCAAAAGCCAGAAAGAACAGTGCTTTTGAAAACAGGTGGATTGGTTTGTTTAAGAAAAGAAAAATGACAAAAAACCTTGTCGTAGTGTTACTGAATTCAGTAACTCTTGAAAATCCATCATAGTTAAAGAGCCATGTTCCACAATCAGCTTTTTAAGATGACATTGTTACGAATCTTGCAAGAGTGAGCATCACTGCTTTAGCCCTACTTTAAACCAGAAGTTAGAATTAACAGTACAGAGTATTTTTTATATTTTCAGCCTACATTATGAAACACTGAATGTCCAAATAAATACTGTTAGAAATGAAATATAGCCCCATTGTTTTTTACGTAGGACAACTCAGTGGGCCTGATTTAAGTTACTTGCTGAGCAACTTTTCAGTTCCTGATACTTGTACAGTACCCTCGTGTTTGTTCTGGGCCGTCCTCATAAATTAATACGCATGAAACTTGATTTCAGTGTAATTTCAATTGCCTGATGAGAACTTTCTGTAGTAACGTGGTTTTCCAGTATTCCAAATGCAATGAACCAGTTTATTCTTCACAAGAAGGTTCAAAACAAAGAGCTTCTGTCTACTAGTTGGTCATCCAGGGAAACAGCAAGAAGACAGGCTTAGGGACTAAGAACTAATTCCTAGTGCCAGCTCTATGTATAACTCTTCATTTGTCCATTTGCTTTTATAAGCTCCAAATCACAGCTTCAATGGCATTAAAAGGGTAATAATGCTTACCTGCTGCTCCTGGGCTGCTGTAAGGCTTTACTAGCTAATATGGAATGTCTTTGTGAAGTGTTGTTTTTAGTTTGTGGGTGTTTGTTAAAGCTGGTATTTACCAGCCTAATCACAGATTGGCCCCAAGATAGAAGATACTGCTACAAGCATTAAAGTATGAACAGAAAGCCCCCCAAAAAGGCAAGTGGTCCCACTTTGGTGAGAGGGGGCTGTATCTTTTGACCATGTCCTTCCACTGCATCCCAGATGTAGTATGCAACAGGGTATCACAGGATGTTTCATGGCACACACTACTCTGCTAGTAATAAGATTCCTGATTGGAATAAAAAGCCCTCTGTCAATCCAGGCACATAGCTCAACAAGCTAATGATGTCACCTAGAAATGAAGGTTTTCTTCTAGGATGAAAAGTTTCTGGTTTTAGTATAAAATATCAAACCTCCACAAATAAGGCAGCAGAAAATGAGGCAGAGACTTTAGTAGAAAACACTGCTCTATTTGCATTTAGCACAACAAGTACTGACCTTCAGAAATAAATGTAGTGGTACACAAAAAAGCAGTATCATAAGGCAAAACCTAAAGAAAGTGTATGAAAATGGCTAAGTTATGTTTTTTTCCAGCAGGACTATCAAGCACTGCTCATATGTCAACCGAGAAAATTGCTGGAAAAGGCAGCTGCCACTCAACCAAATCAACCTGTCACATCTATAGCTACTTCAAAGACTCTCTTCTTTGAGCTCAAGCTATAACTTTGAAAACATTTCTAAAATAACTACAAAATACCATAATGTTTAAAGATACTTCAGGATCAATACAGTTCTACTTCTAGCCAGTGAGGACAGGAGATTGTCCCTGGGGAACGGAACAGGATGGTAACAACTGGGTTATCTTCTTATGTCCCAGACTGGAATGAAAACCTCCTGTTAAGAGGTGTCAGAGTTCACAGACTTGTTTGGATACTGAACTTCATAGCACGAGCAGTGCCCAAAGCCCACTGTCAGAAAACATACTCTGGTTTTGTGTACTTGTGAGAGCCTGGACAGTAAGCATAGCCTTGGAAAAAAGCAAACAAAAAAACAAGACAAGCAACCAAAATTGAAAATCAAATGGAGTAAAATATTCCTGTTGTTGTTTGGTAAGTCAGCACAGGAAAACTACATGATATCTTACGTGATGTTCAAGAATGCTTAACAGAATTAGGAAGTGCTCTCTTGTTAGGACTTTGGAAATTCCATCACTTACTGTGTTCTGATCACACTGACAGACTTCTGCAGCCAGAGTCTGAGAGTCTGCTGCACAGGCCAACCTGTGTTCCACTTGTGCAGATGGAGCTGCAGGATAGGGAGCTAATGCTTAAATGAGAGCTCAGATGTCAAGACAAGCTTAAGGAAAACAAACTTTTGAACAAGTAATTTCCTTGTAGTTTCACCCAATCTGTAAGCTAGATTTTAATGTTAAAATCTCTAAAAATGTTTATAGATTACACCCTGTTACCTTGAAAGAGTTCACTTTACAAAGTACTGGTACTTTTGATGGCATTGTTCCAACTGGGATAGCCTCAGTAAAAAGCCATAGATACAGGGTCAAATGTGAGAAATAGATTGCATTGTAAACATCCCATTTGAGCATAAAGGTAGTCATAAACCATGAGACTCGTTTTTAAATCAGACGTGCGTGACAGAGTCGAAGTCTGCAGTAACAACAGTTTTGAACAGCCGAGTAGCATCCAAGGAAAAAAACCAAAACCAACACGAGTACAAAAAGGCAATTTGCAGCACAATTGCCAAGTGTCTCGGTTTGCTGCTACATAAAAGCATTAATAAGCAGTTGCATTAACTGAACCTCTGCAAGGTGTTCAAGAATAGCAGCTTTAGAACAACTGATGGTGCAAACTAAAACACAACCAACAACATACCACTGTGAGAAGGGAAAGTGTATCAGATGGTTTGTCCTTACTGTTTTTCTGCACATTTAGTGACCAAAAATGACATAAGTTAAAAAATTCAAGCCTCACTAAAATCATTGACAAGATTTTCATAGAATTCAACAGTGTCGAGATTTTATCTTAAGACATTGGTTAACTATTCAGTTTCTACACAGGTGGCAGAAAACTCTTCATATTTAACTGCGGTTCCTTCAGTGAGACTCGAACAGGTTACTGAGCACACAAACCACTCCTGCACCCACCAGCCTCGAAACCCTCCTGAGAAGCCTCTCAGCAGAACAGGGATAGACACAGGCAGGTCCCAAACCCATTATTTCCACTCAACTCATCAGAACTGAGGCACAAAGAGGTTACAAGATTTGCACAGTCACACAGTCAGTTGGGTTTGAAACCCCGGCGACCTGATTTGCAGGCCTGCGTTCTCTCAGCTGCTGGACAGCCTAAAAGACTAGATGATTTTAACACACATCTGTGACTCTTCAGGGCTTTTTCTGCACGCAGTCGGTACCTAGGCACAGAATAGATGCACGAGTATTCACTGGTACTGCTCGGTTCTGGCTCTCAAGTAGGACTGCATGCCGGTTCATGTGCTAGCAAGCTTTTGTCAGAGTAATTTTCAAACTGCCATTGTAGACGTGAATAAAACCATGATAAGCTTTCAGTGTTATTGAGTAATCCAATTACCAAGCGAATAGGAAGGGTTTTTTTTTTCTCAAGAACATAAGCACATTTTTCTCTGAAATGTGTCTTCTTCCTAAAGCAATTTAGGAAATCAGTGTACTGGTTCTATTAAACAGTTTCAAGCCAGAGAGTTAATTCAAGTCTTCTCAGTGAAGGTATGGATAAACATACCCTTACTGAAAAAGAGGAATTTAAAATTTCAGGGCAATTAAATAAAATACAACATATAAGTTTTAATTCATTTTCATCCAATATACAGGCATTTGTGAGTATCAGCTACTGAGCTATAGTTTATAGCAAAATAACAAAGCATCAAGTTTTAGTTGTACAAATCTTCTTCTTAGTTCCTTGGCAAGCAACTGGAAGAACTGAAAAATACCTACTTAATTTCAAACACACAGCAGAACCCTGGTAGGTACATTTCATACATGAAGAACAACCGAAACCCATTTTCATCAAGTAGCACATACAAGGGAATCCTGCATCTACAGTTAAAGTAATTCTAGTGCAATATTTGTATTTATAAAACTACTTTCTTCTAGTAACCTATCAGGCCTTTTGATAAATCCGAGAGTTATCAGACTATAAGCAAGGTGATGGCTGCTTTATCACATTTGCTGTCCTTATTTGCCAAGCAAAGATACTTTGTTGGAGAACACATGCTTCTCTAAAAATGAGGAAAAAACTTGCAAATGATGTTTTAGGAGAGCAATGGGACAGCATGGGAGAATTAGTTAGAATGCCACAGGATCAAACCCAAAATCTTCTCGACACCTGCCACGTATCAGGAGAATCTCTCTCTGCCCAAAATACCGGGCAACCCCCTGTCCTATCCAACTAGAATAATCAAAGAGAAACACTGGTCAACAGTCATCATTTCTTTGGGGCAAGGACTCTTGTTTGCCATGCGATGTCCACTCCTTGTTGTATCTTTATGTGAAGCCACTAATAAGTTAAACTAAAAAAAAATTAAAATTTGTAAAAAGCTAAGAGATAAGAACTGGGAGTGACTTTCTATACTGAGGAGTGGGATGAATTCCTTCTTTTTAATGGGCAGCACTCAGGTAGGGGTCAGATTTTTATAGGTAGAAAAGCAGACTAATGCTCAATACTTTTAGAGACCAATCTGATGGCTCTGCTTGCTGAAAGTCCCTCCTTCTGTTCATCACAAGGGAGCAAAAAATGAGAAAGTCTGAATTGATGGCACTGGTTCACTGTGACCGATAAAAGTTTGGTGTCATTTGACTCCACAATGATGTTTTTCAATTGTGCAGCTATCAGATTTTGTTACAGAGCCCTTTTTACTAAAGCTCCTTCAGTTCCAGTCCCTCACGAGGAGAGCCAGCTGGGAGCTCCAGAATTATTGTAAGGCAACTTGAATAGCAAGAGCTTTGCCCAGTCATTATTACAAAACCATTCTCACAGACTTCTTACCATCATAATTTCTAACAATGGCCTACAACATTACTGTTTTATGGCCATATATTATTCTACAAAAGGAGAGATTTCCAGTTCCTAAAAAATAAACTCTCTTTTAGGGCATCAACACACTTCAGCTCACAGAATCACTTTCAACCTTTTGAAAAAGGAAAAATAAGGCAGCACTACAAAGGCAATCTAACAGCCTGCCTCCAGGCTTGTGGACAGTGCTGCTCATTGATTTGCAACTAATAGTTTGGAAACTCCGGTTACTGAATGTTTACTGAGAAAAATTCTGATTACATTTTAGGCGAGCTTTTTTATCTGCTACCTTTTAATGTGTTAATTTACTCTGCTGAAAAGCCAAAGTGCCAAATTCACCACTCTGATCAGGCTTCTATTGTTGAAGCATCATTGGATGTGCACCGAAGGCATTATTCATCTGTGCAGAGATCACTGAGTAATATTGTCAAACGCTTTTGAGTTGCACATCCTTGCAGAAAAGATAAAGGGATCGTGAAGAGAATGAGAAGGAAGAGAACATCAGAGATGAAGAAAACTAGATAAAGGGCCAGGGAGAAACTGTTTGATGTAAACAGAGTGACAAGTTAGATTAAGAGCTCTCATTAAAGCATGCAGCTATTTGCCTATAAGCAATTCAGACAGGGAAGCTGTTTACAACTCTCTGCCAAAATCAACAGCAAGTGCAAAAAAATCATAAATACTGGGATTTTAAATAATATTAAATCTACTGTATCCAAACACTCACTAGGACTGTGTGATGGAAATGCACAGCTCAGTGCCATCATATTCTTTGTGACACTAAGTAAACAAGGTTATGCACACTGACATGCAGGCCCTGCAGAAGCTATTACTAATATGAGTGTGCCACTAACTGCTCCTTGGTTACTTTAGTACACATAGATCTCTGAAATTACATACTGGTGCTGAGATTTTATTACTGGTGTGGAGGAAAAACTAACTTTGTGAGTTTTGTGTAATACTTTATGAGTAATCTCAGGTACGACTATATGTTAAGATAGAACCTGTTGTGACTTTACCAAATTATAAAAACAAAATTTGGAGGTATGCTGGAAAACTTGTGATACCACCAAAAGCAATCTGCACCAGAAAATGTCCACTGGAAATTATACAGATGCTCAATAAAAAGCAACTGCTTCTGGAGTAGATGACAATGGTCAAGTGAATCCAAAGAACCCAGTCCCTTGCTCAACATCAGTGAGGAATTAAGGTTTCGGCAATGGCCACTAGGCACAATTCTACTGTAACTGAGCCAGATCTAATGAGAGCTCCTCATTCCCCTTAGTCCCAGGTTAACATCCCCCTCTAGTGACCTCAGTTTATGGTGGGGAATTTTTTCCTCAGCAGCAAGTTGGCTGATGTCCCTGTATGATTCTATTAAGATGATGGGAATCTGAGTCACCATTTTCCTCCTGGCACGCTTACAGGTTAAAAAAATACCTGGCTGGGGAGAACATACAGGGAGAGTGAAGTTACACAATGTGCTGGCAGCAAAACTGTCCCAAGAAACTGAACTCTGCCTTTCCCCAGCCTCTCATTCTCACCCTTGTGCAGGAGTTCACTGCACATGAGCTTCCTTTTTGTGCCAATTCCCTGCGGGGCCATGATGCAAGCCAGACCATTGTTAGGATCCATGTTCAAAATAATCCTTCCTAAACCAACTCCGCTATTAAAGCCAGCAGATTGTGTATTTGCACCACATGACACTTGGTTCCTTTGACACAGTGTTGTGCACAGGGAGAGGCAGGAAACTCTCAGGTGCCACTTTTTCAGGCTTTAAAGCAAACATGACTGGAGAGCCACAGAATCTAAGCCGTTGCAGATTCAGCCCTTCCCATGCTGCAGATTCTTTAAACACACATCACACCTAAATACCAGCAGTGGGGATTCCTGTCTGGTTTTGCAGGAGTCTAAACAAAAATTCTGGTTATCACTGGAGCTGGTTTTTAAGGACTGATGTGAGGCCTAAGGGCCTCTCTGTTATAATCCAAAGCGAGATCAGAGATGGGGATGTGAAGTGGTGAGAAACCACCAACTACAGGGGAAAGCAAAGCATCCATGTGCAAAGCTTAAATATCGCACCACAGCTCATGATCATGAATTTTGAGCATTCATTGAGGGAACTGACTGCTCATTTCTCACAAACAAAAGGTGTCTTTCTGTTTCATACCACTGCGTGGAAAGGCTTCTTGGAACAAGATTTGAATAAATAAACAATGAAAGAGCCTCCTGTTATTGAAAGATGACATTTGATAGGCTGAGTCCATCAACAAAACACTGTTCAAAGCCAGCTGACATTTTTCAATAGATTTTAAAAAATATTAGGAAGAATGCTGGCAATTACTTATTTCCATCTCTTATCTGAAATTTCCTTGTCTGTCTACTGGGAAGGACACCTGAAGGCAAATGGGAAGAAGAGAGCGAATTTCTTTTATTAGCTGAAATTAAACAGCCCAAATGGCACAACCTCTCCTCATGGCCTGTCCCCTATGAAACAAGCAGATTTGATCTCATTTTTCTCATTACATAATCTTTGGTTCTGCAATGCAAGAGTCTGTAAAGACTGGAAAAGGGGACCTGAATACCCACGGTATAAAACACAACTACTTCATTCACATTTCAATATCCTTCTGAGTGAACTACCTATAAATTCTATTATTTTGTGCACCATTTAGGATAACATTGTACAGAACATGGCAGAAAGACTTGTTATTTTTAAAGGTGTTTTACGGTGTGCTTTCAGTTACAGCTCCTCTGGCTTTCGAAATGTTCAGTAGAGAAGAGAATGGCTTATTCTTTGCTTGAGTTTTGAAATGGTATTTGTTTATATATTCCAGACAAATCAGAAAAATAAAAAACAAAAAAAACCCACCAAAAATCCACACTATTTTAAGCTATTTTGTGTCCTGCCAGTGTCTCATTTGCACGTGGCATACACTACATTTGCCTAGAAGGATTTAGCTCAGTAGCTGGCACATTCACATTAAAGAACAACATACACAGTTTCAACCGATTTCAAGTGTTCTTACAATGGGAAAGAAATACAAAAAGTGGTTGTTGCTGAAAGTTCAAATAATGCAATCAACAACTTGTAAAATCGCGAAAGGCCAGACAAATTTAATAAAATATTTCCATTTACCTTCTTCAGCTTTACAAAGCCTGGGCAAAATAATAAGATTTTCTGCAGAGAGCCTTTATCCAACTGTTTGTATCACTTCATACAAAATATGTGTTTGAATTACCACAGCAATACAAGGACATAAATTCCCAACACGCGACATGCCAAATTCAACATAAGTTATGCTTTCTTGGCATCTAGATGTTTTCCTTTTCTGTACTCCAAATACATTTTCATTTGAAACAAATTAAAAAGCATGTAGATGTTAAAACATAACAGCTTAGAATTCAAGTGACTTGTGCAACATTGTCTTGTGCTTACTACTTCTCCGTTTCCTCCTACTGCAATTAAAATTCATCATGCCCTACTACATATGCAATAGCAATGCATCAACTTCAGTCCAGAATAGGTTTTCAACCTTCACACTTTGCTTTATACTACACGAGATCCTTGCACATTCAAAAAAGTGCATCTTTCCTGTGATCTTTCTTTTACGTTGGCTGATGTGAAGCTCTGATTAGTCGATGTAGGAATGCAACCTTGAGGTACAATTGCAGCCTCAGAATAATTCTTAAATGTAAAAAGGAACTTTTCGAGCCTGCACGCCCTTTCTGGATTTAAAAAAGACACCGTTATAATGGTGCTACTAGAGCCACGGTACAGTACATCATGGCACATCTCCATAACATATTCAAGGACATGAGAGAGAACTTCTATTTACACAACCTTGATGTCTCTTCCAGAAAAATATGACAGAAAAAAAAAAGGAAAACATATTTCCTGAATGTCCTGAATTTTTAGAAGATTCCTTTTACTTTCTCTTCAGCAATAGTGATCCTCCACAACTACATTTTCCCTGCCCTGTTTAGTACGGACCATAAGTGACATCAGCAGGAACTGGGAATCATAAAGCAAACTGCTTCCTTTGAGAGGATGCTCACCCATGCCCCTTTACTCACAAGCCAGCTTGCTGTCAAAACTTGAAAGGGCAATGGCAAAGGCTTGTAGTGCGCACATTGGGTAGTTGTAGTCCATGGTGAACACATCCTCAGCCACGCGGCCAAACTGCATCACTATATATTCAGCTGCAAGGAACATCATAAAAGGTGACAAAGCATTATTTTTGTTTGCAGCCCTTACCAACTAAGTATGCATTCAACATCATCCTCTGGCCTACTTCAATAACATACAAACAAAACATGCTCACTCATCAAATTTCGCAACCCTTATTCATGCAAGTGGGTGTGCTGGTATCAAAGAGAAGCAAGGGCAGCTTGAGCGAGGAATAGCTGAGTGACAAAAGATTGAAAGATGTGATACTGACAAAAAAATTGCACAGATAAAGAGTGGGTTTTGCAAACACAGAGAGAAAATTGCTACGGTATAGAATGCTCTTACACAGATTTAGCGCAAGTTTCATGTGTACCAAGAACCAATTAATTCTATTCCCACTTCAGGCAAGTGGACAAGCAAGGATAACAGGAGAAAAAAATGCATGACTGTGATCAAGACCTACTCATGTCTCTGTTGCGTCATTTTCACAAATTTTCCCTCAACTTTTTTCCCCTTTTGTACTCTTTATCATGCAAAAGGAAATCTCAGCCTCATTCACAATTTTAAATGTTTAACTGCAGAAGCAGGTATATTTGTTTCACCTTGTAAAATGCAGGAAATGCATACACCAACATTTCAAATTCAGCATTGTTCTCAGAGAGCAGGACAACCACTTTCAACAGATTGCAATATTCCCTACAGTCTAAGCACAGGACTAGTGCAGCCCAGTGCCCTCCAGCACCTAGTGACTATTGCCTGCCCGCAGTAAGCATAAAGTGGGGCAGCATCACTCCACTCGAGCAATTGTCTTCATCCTTGCTCCAACAACTGTACCTAAGCTTGAGAAAAAAGGGGGCTGCACACTGCTGGCAGAAAGCAGCACACTGGTAAGGTCCTAGTGATGGCATGAAAAGCAGTCCTGACACTTTCAGGGTGGAAGGATTGTGTGACACTTGTGCTTGAGCGGAGTGATATTGGCACTGCTGACTGGAAGTACCGCAGCTCTGAGAGCACGAACAACTCTTAAGGTAGTGCTCAGTTCACAAGTCAGGCAGCCAAAGAAGAAAACAAAGACAGCGCATAGCAGAATCACCTGTCTTGAGCATAAGCATTTAAACACCCAACTTGCATCAATGTCATGGCCACAAGGCAGAGCAGCCCACATAAGTTAAACTCACTCAAGTAACGACAGTAAGGGCAGAATGACTGTCAGACTGTGAAAGCAGTAGTGTTTCTACATGTAAGAGCTATACTTACGATCATTATCATGAATAATTTGGAAGTTTTTCACTGAGGCCTGTGTGACTCGACCATGGAAATTTAAAACATAGGACTGGGTGTCATCATTCCAGACTGGTGTTTTGTTATGCAGCTCAATGACACTCTCTGTATTTTTGTTCTGCCATCTTGCAAGAAGTGTCTCATGTTCCTGCACACACCACAGATACACACTTCAGTTTAACACTCTCACAAGGCAAAAAGTAAATTAATACACACAAAGCAAAACCATTCATAAACCCTAGCCCGAAGACTAAACTGTCCCCCTCAACCTCCAAAACAGCATCACTGAATTAAACTGAGAACTCTTGAGTACCTTAATGAGAATGTGCATTAGAATCCTTTCCATGGCTTCGAAAATATTAGCTCTGCCTTTTGTTATCAAACCACATTATTATTTGAAGTAGTTTTGTGAGTCACAGGTCTAGTCACACATCACATTGTTCTTCAATTATTCAAATGTTTTTAACCTCTAAATCTTCAGCAATGCAAAAAAAACCCAACTCAAACTGAAAAAGAATTCAAGTAATTTTTATCATTGGATGACGGTATGACTTACATTTCGTGGTCTGATGGAAACTCTTTCATGGTCCATATTCATTCCTGGTACGATCACACTCATTTTGCGTGGTCCTTTAAACCCCAAGACATTTGTTTCCTAAAAATGGTTTAAAAAGCGTTCAGCATGTTCTGCATTTTTGAAGTCAATTTCTTCAACAGAGAGACACAGTGGCAGCCCAGGGGACTTATTTGTTAGTCAACTCAAAAAACATCTTGAAACTCCTACCTTTGCTGGCACTGCCAAACTTTCTGACTTTGTTTTAGAAGCTCCGACAACAGGAAAAATGGAAATAGAAAAGTTTCCAAAAACATTCCTAGCATTGGCTGCCAGCAACCTTAATACGATTAAAAAAACCCTAGTCCTTTGTTAAAAAGGATATGAACTAACCAGATTGCTTGGCTACCGCTAGATCCTAAAATAAAGTGGTTATAATTTAAAAATCATAAAATGCAGTTACACATTTTGATGAGAGACAAAATTAAATATATGGGACCAACTCCATTTATTCCAGAGCCAGCACAAAAGCAAACAAGAAGAAGCTGCCAGTAAGAGCATCTGTTAGCAGTGCTGTGGTTCTCAAAGACTTCAGATATGTTATGCTTAGAGACAAGCATGGTATAAAACAAACACATTAGCATGAATGCAAATTTTTGAGCTGTGAAGGCAGGGAAAGTAAAGAAACATGGGCAGAAAAAATAAATCCACAGAAAATGCAACTTTTTCCAATAAACATGATCCAATGCCTTTCTGACCAGCATTTTACAGGAGCGCTCCAGTATCCTCTCAAAACACAACCCCTAAAATCTAAATAGGCCTAAAGCTTGATGCTTTTGACTTTTCTCTCTCCACAGAAGCAACTAGAGCCATGTATTTCAGCAAGTCACCATCTATCTACTTTTGAAAAAGGAAAACTAAAGGGTGGTATTTCCAGTCCACTCAGTAAAACCCGGTTGCCTGTTCCGGCATGAATCAGGTAAGTGAAACACTGACACCTCTGAAAGTTCATCTCCTCATGTTTTGTGCTACTTACTTCTTATTTTTTTTTTCAGTCACATGCATTTTTCCCCTCCTACTCTTCCCAAGTGAAGGGCCATGGACATACACACACTAAGGAATCTCAGGAAGGAAATTCCCATTGGTGCTATTTCCAGCAACATACTACAAAACGCCACCCCTGTGCTCTAGCTGGTGTGGCTCTACCAATGGACATTTAGAAGTCACATATTCAGGTGTCCATGCTTTTATACATTTAATTAAGGTGTCCTGATTTTAAGGAATACTCAACTTTGTAGGATATCTCTACATTCGCAAATAAAAATCCATGCAATAAAAATCCTTGTAAACATCTGAAAATACCCGCCTAAGATTTACTTGCACAGAAGTTCTGTCATCCATCAGACCTTTGAAATAACTTTGGTTGTTTCAGCAAACCATCTGGAGATTTCACACAACCCATTAAAGATTTTCATGCACGCAAAAACCCAATTCCACTGAGTTATTTTACTGAATACTATTGAAGCAATCCAGGTATTTCCACATATCTTCGTAAGTCTGTACATTAGTGGGAAGATCCTACCTCTTTTCTGAATCATTTATGTCATGGCCTTTGGCAGAGTAAACCAAAGCTATCAGTTCATTTGGAAATTTATATTTGGTTCTGCATCATGGTGAGACTCAAGCTAAAATGACTGCCAGCAGATTTCGTAAGCAGGAGAAACTCAGCACAGCAGAAGCCAATTTCTAAGAAAAGATTCATGCTTAAGCTTATTTTCCACTAACTACTGACAGTTTTAGTCTTCTCTGTAATGTCTTACAAGCTTTTCTTCTCACCAAGCTGCAGTTAGGCTACATACAACTAATTTAGATGCTAACTGGTTTAAGACTTTGTTCAAGGTAAAATTAAATGATAGCACTGAATCACTTCCCTCCCAACAAGCAGTTTTACCACACTGAAAAAAACAGGACTATATTCTTTGGAGTTACTCAGAAACATTAAAATCAGTACTTCTGCCAAATGATAAGGGAATGGTTTCTAGATGCACATCATGTCATTCACCAATTACATCAAACATTTTACAGGCAAATGCAGCCCTTTTGCTAAAACCAAGGTACAGAAATGAAATTTTAGAAACACAGAATATATGAGTAAAGCAGTAGGGACAGAAGACGAGCTTTAATTAGAAGTAGACCTTTCCAAACTACCTGCACCCAAGTAAAATTAATTCCCCATATCTCCTGTCTCATTCCCTGCTTCTCTCTTATTTCCCTCCTCTGCTATTTTGTGTGTAAGTTCAAGACTACAAATAGCACCATTAGGGGAACATAGGCCAAATTCCGATTTTACACCATTTTAATGACAATGACAGACTTGGTTTACACAGGAATTCAAAATAAGGGTTGCTAGCTGGCAGAACGCTACTGACAGAGCCAGCATACCAGGGATTTAAATCAGCTAAGGACTTGGCCCAGTATTGCTTCAGGGCTGCACTCTCTACCATTGCCCAGGTGGTAAGCTTACATGCGTCGCAATACTGAAAGAACACGGAGTCTATCCTTCAGGTTGCTTTTAAAATCTTACTTCCATAGAATTATGTAAGCATTTCACTAAAGTGGAAATATCTGCCATGATAAAAGCAGCAAGTTCTATATCCCAGCAGCTCTCAAGAGATTCACAACTTAGTCATCGCAATTTTCTTTCAGCCACTTCCCTTTCTGGACGTGTGCAGAAACTATCGTTCCATAGAGAGCCCAAAACATAGAACCCACTACACTGGAGCAGAATGCAGGTGACTGAGGCCTGAGTAGAAAGTCGCAGTTTTATTGCTTTGCTGAAACCTGAGTCACCCCCCAGAATATTAGCAGAGCTCCCTGTCTGATGCAAACTGAGTTGTGAGATACTATGGATATAAAGGAATCCAGCACAGAAAACTCTGGTACAAATGGTAGTCATACCTTACTGCTTCTTGATAAACTTTGCCAAGCAATTCTGAAATCAGCCATTAGGTGCTGCTGCAGGTTTATTAATCAGCTAGACTGCCATCAGCGGGAAGAGTGAAAATGGCTTACAGCACCTGGTAAAACTCGGTCCTTGCACTGATTTTATTCCTGTTGCTTGAAACATGCCCTAAGGTGAGCTCCACAATGCGAGTTCTCATACATTTATCCCACAGTTAACAGCAGAAGAACAAGCAACTTCTGCCTGTATAAAATAGACCTGATGAGACAATTCACCAGGTCAGGCTAAGTAGGTTGGTGGGAGTGGGTACAGCTTCCCTCTGGGTGGGCAGCTGACCGGCTGTGCTGAGAGACAGTGAGAGGCATAGTGGTGCTTTCAAAGTACTGTTTGTTATAGGTTTTGCGGCAGGAAAAATCTCAGGGCAGGAATTAAAAGGCTGCCTTAGGTCAAGGATGTTTCAGGAGTGCTTTTGAACAATCTCACTTTAGCAAACCTGGCTAGTAATGAAGTATCATCCCAGGTTCTTTCTGTCCTCTGGCCAGAGCACACCTGAAAGTCTGATGCCTTTCTTCATAACTATCAAAATTTCAGTGCAACAAATCATTATCTTACATAAACGTGCAAGTTTTAAACTGCTGATCTCAAAATAGACATGTGAAAGCAGCTTATCTTCGCCACATTGTCCAAACAGCGGCCATGGTTCAGTTCTTTCCAACACCCACACTTCTAATCACCTCTGCTGACCCCAACTGAGGTTTTTAGTTGGTAACATTAATGGTTCAAATGCTACTGGGTTTGACTTAAACAAGCAACGTCTAAATTATTTTATATATATATATATATATTTAATTGTTGGGTTTGGGTATTTTCCTCCTTGCATTTCCAGATTCCACCAGAAGATTAGTTGCCTGGCTCCAGGGAATGCCCTCCTATATAAACCTATTCACTAAACGTGTAAGGTCTCCTAGGTTCTGACTGTGAACTCTAACATCAGATTCTGGGCAGTCTTGTTAAATCCTGTTAGCTGGATTTTCTGAAATTTTCAGAGAGTTTCAAATCCAACAGGAATGGAGAGATATGTATCTTTCTTTCTGTCTTGTCTGCAACTGCAGGCCATGTGACCAAAGGCACTATTTATGTTATATTCACAGAGAAACTGCATCCTAAGCAGCAGGAAAATAACACGTCAGCCACCCTCCAGTGCTCTCAGCATTTTGCATGGGAAGGATAGATCTCTGCTTTCCTTTTCATGTGCTGAAATCTGCCAGAGGCATTGCTCCCCACAACCTGAAGCTGCCCTTTCTAGGAACTCATTATCTGCACATATGCTGGATCTCGATCTGATGGATTTCCAGGCATCCTTGATTAGAGCTGGGCAGGAGCTTTTCACAAAAGTGGTTCTTGGGTATTTTTGTCAGAAGGTGTTGATTTGTGGGTATAGAACTTTCTGTAGCAGTGTACATACCCATTTTGATTGGAAGAGCTTCTTGGGCCCAGAGTCGAAAAACAGTCATCCAGTCATCATGAAAACAACAGCAACTGTATTTCAAGTCCTGACTGTCTGTGTTGCTCCTGACAAATGATATTTACTGTCCTATAAGAGGCTGGATTCTCTTATTAAATTGAATCTTTGGTTTTGTTTAGGATTTGTTTGGGATTTTCCTGGTAAAAAGGAGTTGTAGAGGTTTTTATCTCAGTCTCCAAGCAAATGCGGCAGACCTAGCTGTTCAGCTACTCATGTTTTGGATCACAGTCCTCCTCCAAAATGTTATTGGAAGTGATTAGACTTCAGTGCAGTAATTCCATGTGCACAACTCTTTCCAGTTCAGGAGGTTCTCTCAGATGATGCCTGCAGGCTGTCAAGCACCCTACCTCTTCCAAAGCGTTATGTAAAAGCTTCTCACCTTCTGACCAAAAGTGAGAACCAGGCAACACGGTTCTGTGCACAATTTTATTCACCTCTACTTTCCACTGAATTTCCTGGTTTCTCTAGTGAAGAGCAGCTGTTTGATTACATCTAAGTATGAATGGTGATTTACGTAATCACAAGTGAGAAGGAAATTCAGTGTGCTATTTCAGAAACTGATCTGCCCTTCTTGCATATTTTGCCTGTGAGCAGTACTTACATAACAAATAGCTGCTAGCTCCTGACGCAGGATACTCGCCTCCAGGCTTGATGCTGTTTTCATTGGATTTACTCCATTGTCATAAACTGTAAACTTAGTTCCCATAAGATTTGATCTATCAAAAAAATGGAAAATCCAATCACCGTTTGTCAGCAATGCTGCCTGAGACATCTATCCTTTACTGCACTGTAGCCCCAAAGGAAAGACAGATAATATTGAGTACAAATAGCCATTAATTCTATCCCAACTATGTATCAACTCCTGGATTAAAGGCCGTAACAAAAACGTAAAGGTACAGTACAGCAGAGTATACTAAAGGTCCTTTATCATTACACCAGAGACTTCTCATAACACCTTGCAAAGCAGTAAATTCAAGAAAGCGATAAGGAAACACTGTGGATAAGTTATTTTGTTTGTTTGCTTGGGTTTAAAAATATGCTTACTATCTACAAAACTATCTGCTTTGTTACCTGACTACTAACTCTATTAGAATACAGAGAGTATTTTCATAAAGTTTTAAGATTAATCTTTCCTATTTAAATGGAAATCACACCAAGAAGCGCAAAATATAACTTAGAACATACTAAAACCACATTATCCTCATTCTGTACTGCAATAAGTAGCAGATGAAGATCCATGCAGGCAAGTGGCCATTAACAGCACAGCCCCTCTCCCCAGACACAGACAACCTAAACATACACTGAGAGGCTTCATGCAGGTGTCAACAACAGACTGATGTATGATGGGGTGACAAGACAGAAAAGAAACATGGTTCTGAAAGAATTCCACTACTTCATAGAATCAAGGCATGGTTATGGTTGTCAGGAACCTTCAAACATCATGTAATTCCAAACCCCCTGCCACAGGCAGGGACACCTCCCACTGGACCAATAAATAACTCTAATTAGGATCTTAAGAAACAGGCAAAACTGAAGAGATTTTCAGATTGGGCAACAGAGAGAACTTCCATTCCAAGGTATTTACATCATTAGGGGCAAGACACAATCTACCCGTGTGAAAATCTCATTAAGGTAGGTTGTACTCATACCCCCTTGAGAATCAATCCTTTGTGCATTTAAGAGTTTCAATCCTGTCAACTTTTAATAAAATGAGATCTTGTAAGTACTTGAAATGTTTTGAAAACATGCCTTGAATACTGGTGAACTTGAAGACTGTTATCACATGATATAGTCAAGCCTCTAACTAAGAGGTCATAGTGGCTTACAGGCTTCCTAATTTCAAATGACCTTTACATCATATAAAGACAATTTGTAGATGTATTAGTGTTTACCTCAGTTTTCCAATAAAACTCTCTCCACCCCGAGACAGGTCAGTCGGGTCTATAGAGATGAGGTAATTAGAGGTTTTACTCTTCTTTCGTTTCCTTCCAGCTAACAGAAACACCTAAGCAGTGCAAAAAAATATATTCTAGAATGCCAAAGGTGTTAGCACACACCACTTCCTGCTTTGACATAAGGAAACCATAGGCAATTTTTGTGTCTTCCAGCATCATTAGAGAAGCAACGCAAAATCTGGAAAGTGACTTCTCAACCATTCAGTTAATAATTTACAGTTTAAATAATTAAATTGTATCTATTCTGTTAAATGTTTCATTCTAAGTAGCTCTGTCTCTTTCAACTGAATTGAAAATAGATGCTTTTCAGGCCACAGAATGCAAAAAGCCCCAACTGCTGACTGTCCCATAAAGGTGCCATGCAGAGATTATTTAAGGCCAAAGATTTGACATATGAAGAAAGGCAGTAGAACAAAGTGATAGTATTGGGTTTTGGTTTTGGAAGACTGTAGGGCAGATCTCAGTTCAAGCAAAAATATATTTAAAATACAAGATTATATTTTCTTAGCAAGACTTCTTCAGACTTCTAATATTTTTTTTTTTATATTGAGGTGCAACTGGTATGCCATTCAAGTTATTTTATGACCTTTTTACCATG
The DNA here is from genome assembly GCA_017639245.1 of Myiopsitta monachus. Classification (NCBI taxonomy): domain Eukaryota; kingdom Metazoa; phylum Chordata; class Aves; order Psittaciformes; family Psittacidae; genus Myiopsitta; species Myiopsitta monachus. Next base: position 13,132,875 of record CM029924.1, on the reverse strand, counting down.
CTCCCTTTCCAAGTGGAGGTAATAAGTAGGGTACATCCCTCGGTCCATTCCCTTCTTGTCTCTTGTGATTCTGCATTTGACAGTGACACCCTGTGGAGCAGGTCTTATGGCAAATTCCTCCAGGTCATCAACATCTATGAGAGGCTCATTTGCGGAAGGACTGGGGGCTGAAGCCGCTTCCTAGAAGAGTAAGCAAAACTCAGGTTTCCTCAACTTTCATTTACAAGGTCATATGTCCAAAGGAATGACATTTGATAGAAGCTGCACATTAAAACAGTAAGAACAATGGACATAGTGTCTTCCTCATTCTGACTCCTCAGCAGCCTTGAAGGCAGTTTACCAAGCTTCGGATCAATCTCCTCCAATCAGTCAAGCTCCTGACCACCAAAGGCCCAGGGAGCAGTTCCCTGCACCACTGGTGCTCAGCATACAGATACATCTGGCAAACCAGAATAGGGTGGCTGCACTGGCAGAGTGCTGTAATGTTAACAAAGCAAAACCTGGCACCCACCTCCCCATCTCACCACACTGCTTTTTTCAGAAGGGCCACACCCAAGGACAGTGATGGCCATTGCTGAAAGGAAGAAATAGGGAGGGACGGGTTAACTAGATAGAGATATAACAGAGATGTGAAGTCAGTGCAGTATACAAAAGAGTGGGGCACCATCAACTAGTTTAGCAACAGCTTGTGATTTAGAGTATTTGAACAAGCCGAAGTCTTATTTTGTTCGAATAGTAGCAGCAAGAACAGGGTGGGAAAATGTTCAGAAATAAGCAACAGAAACAAAAGGTCCTTCTGAGCACCTGCAAGAGGTAGAAAGGTAAATATTTACTGTTTACCTTTCTCTTCATTCAAGTTCAAACAATATTTGCTATTCTTTTCTCCAAGTCATTATTTTCATTGCTTGCTCCTGTGAACCCTGAGAGCTATAACAGTAAATCACCTTGGAGATACTCTAGTGCATATTAAAAATGAAGCAAGAAAGCTGGGCCTATTGTGACTGCACTCTGAAATCATACAGTACATAGTAGCCTGCATGATCTTTCTTTGGCAGTCACTCCTTACCTTATTGGATTTCTTGCTCGTGGCAGATCCAGGCCGGGTATTACTGTTTAACTGTGAAGAACTCGAGCTGTCTTCATCTTCCTCATCTTCTTCCTCATCAAAATTCATGCTGCTTGAGATGCCTGAGGAGAAAGCACCACACTTATATGAAATATTAATACATTAAATCTGTCTATACTTGCTGTAAAGCATCATTTATTATACTGTTGCACCCTTAGGCTCACAGGAGAGAGAGAATGTGTGAGAGGGGATTTACTGTGTGAGGCCATTTACAAATACATGGGTGAGACAGTATGTGCCCTGAGAAGCCGAAACATTTCAGCAAATGAGAAAGGAAATACAGTTTCCATTCCACAGGGAGGATTGAGTTACCCAGAGATACAGGAGCAATATCCAGTTAGGAATTAAATCCAGATCTCCTTCATTCACTCAGGTACTTCAAACACAACACAAAATCTTAAACCTGAAATTGGAGTTGAGTGGACAGCCTGTCACAGCCACTTGGAAACCTTAACAATTAAAATACAAGCCCTTCTACAGCATACTTTTAACTATTCCTATGTGATCTGACGAAAAGCAGATCTTAGACTGAGAAGAAACATTCACATCAAGGAAATGTTCTCATGCATATTTATTTCACATAAAAACCTGTATCAGCCTGGGCCAAAGGAACTGCCTTACAGCACTTGAAAATTTGACTTTATATGAATTCAAAGCCTCAGACATTTCAAAGGGAAATAGAACTTTGAACATCAAAGAGGTCTTAGCAGCAGAAAGCGTCAATGGTGGGACATTTGCCAAACCAAGTTTTTCAAGAACTATCATGCAGATGAAGCTACCCTCTATTCAGGTTCAAACTCTACATTCCACATATTACAGGCTACCTACACAATATTTTTTGCTAAACCAAACAAACAAAGGAAACATTTGGTCCAGAATTGTCACTATTGGTAAGCCCAGTGCAGACGGAGAAATGAAACGCAAAGATTTCCAGAGCCAAGCAGCATGGGCATAATTAGCTTTTTCCTTCTATACTTACCAGGAACATGATCCAGGGCGACAAGACTGGATTGGGAGGTGGAAGAGGACCAGGATGTATTTGCATGGGGATCTGGGAAAGGAAAAAATCCATGGGCTTGATTCTGCAAACCCTTAATTGAGTGAATAAGCCTAACTTGCCAACAGGCCTTCACATAGGGCTAAAGGCTTACTGGATGGGGCCATAGTGCTGCTGCCTGGATTCTCACTTACGGAGATTTACTCTTTCTGCACAATTATAATTCACCTTCTACCTGTTTATACCTTCCATGACACTCTTTTTTAGTACTCTGAATGAAGTCAAAAAGCCCTGGATCACACTGTGAAGCTTCAGAAAACATCACCCACGCTAAACTGTTGTGCCACAAACCCTTCTGTGCATGATGTGGTCTGCACGGTAGGTTTTCAGCTTACTCCTGAATTCTAACACACACACAAAAAAGCCCTGATCAACACAAGTGGCATACACAGATCCTACACAAATATTCGCTGAAAAAAGTATTTAGACTCATATTCAGATGGCATAAACTCTACCTATACCCCTGTGCCTACTGAGTCCCCATCATCTTTCTCAGGCTTTATAAACTGTTCTTCTGGGACTTCCAGGGATACACAGTGACTTTCATGTCAGTTAGTCTTTTGGAACACGAGCTTGGTCTGCAACAAGCAGAGACTGAACCAAACTAACGCAGAGAAATATAAACATTAGAGATGGTATCAATAATGGTTTTCTTCAGTTCAAATTTTGGAATGGAATGAGAAAAAAAGAGACATGAAAAAGGTTTTTAAATAGTTTTTATGTTATTACTGCTTCCAATAACTTCAATGCACATCCCTTTAAGATACCTTTCGACACCAGATGCACACTGGATCATGAAACAACACCAGAATGATGAGAGCAAGTGGATAAAAGTAAGCCACAAGCATATGCAATGCTTGTATTCTATTCAGCTGCACCATGAACAGTGTCATTATTAGTTTCTTCATTTCATCCAGTCTGGACATACACCCCACAGCAAGAAGTTTCAATAGAATCTGCTTATGCAAAGGAGGCCTGATTTCTCAGGTCAACAGGTATTTTCAAGCCTGTAGAACTCACTCATGAATAATCACAGATATTAATCACAAGCATTATTTCTTAGTTCATTTCTACATCCGTGTTCACTATTTCACCACCAATAGTTCGGTGTTGAAAATTCTGTGCCAGCCTTAGAAGCGTCTGCATTCATGATCTGTGGGGAAGAATGCTTCAGAGAGCTCCTTTTCAAACTCAGAAATCAAATCTATTCATACCCTAAATCTCAAAACAGTTGTAAATTCAGGGGGTAAAGAAGAACTAAGACCAAATGGCTCATTCCAACTCTTTACAGAGACATACTGGAATCCGATAAATGCAAAGACTAAGTGTTAGTTATTCACTGTTAAAACTTATGGAAGTTTGTCTCTGTCCTAGTGACTCATCTGCCACAGAAGAACTCTACATATTAAGATTCAGAAATCAAAAGGACAAATATTCTTCCTGCAAGAAGAAAACTATTCTAGCATGGCAATTCCAACAGATGGAGAAATCAAATAAAGCACTTGGCATTTTGGTTTTTTTTGTTTTTTCACACTTGGGTAGCCTATAGCTTCTTGTCTTGTGGCAGAACTTAACTTGCTGGGGAAGCAGAGACATGCTGAGAGGCTTCTCTCCACAAAGTTAGTGTCAAAGAGCAGCATGGGCACAAACCAGGGCTATGCAAATCTGGTGTGACTCAGACTTCCCCGATGTGCCAGTTACCATTTACTTACGTGTTCTTTTCCTTTTGTTCCTACTCCATGCAAGAGAAGGACTGGTAGGAGACAATAATTCTAAATGCTTTTCAGACCAATGGGGACATCCCAGTAAGGACATGACACAAACAGTGAAGTGGCAGTGGGAACCCATATGAAAAGCCCTAGCTCTACGTAAAGTTTCAAAGTATTTACCAAGTAGCAAACCATACATAGTAAAAATATTGTATGGAGGTGCTGCTAGTTGCAGTCTTGTCTTAATACCTTTTGTTTGTGTCTCACAGAGCATAGCTCTGGTTTTAATTAAAATGAGTAAACCTCAGCATTCCCAGTTTTAAAAAGGGCCTCCCCCCAACTTGAAGCATACTGATGGTCCACTCTTAGCAGTGCCTGATGAGAAGTATACTCAGACCTGGCAAAAAAAAAATCACACCGTTTATTTAATAATATAGAAAAACAAAGCAAAACTAAACCAAATCAAAATGAAAACACCCATCCACTGCTTCTATTAAAAAATCAACAGAAAATGGGGGAGAATAAAAATATATCATGGAAAAAACCCATCAAAAATAGAAATGTCCCCTACAGTAAAAATCTGTGTGCTCTGACCTAATTTGAGAAGTCTGTTTGTAGTTTTTAAATCAATCAGCTTTAGTAGTGTGCCTGATGATTAAACATTCTGAGCCACGGTTTAAGGCAACACAATCACCACACAGACCAGAACTTGTTAGTCATGCCCAACATCCCTCAGAGTCAAATGCCCAGGAAATACCACACTTGGAGAAAAGCTGCCCATTTCAGTTGAAGTTGCTCACATCTGCAGAGTAACGTCCCAGAAAAAAATGAATCTTAGTGAGAACTGCTCTGCAGACAAGAAGCGGACATTTAGGTATGAATAGTCTATTCTAGATAAGTCAAGTTTGTACTTACATTTTGCTCTCTATATACAAAGAGTTTATTCTGAAAGCCTCAGAGCACTTTTGGCTTGAGCCATCTTTGCTTCAAAAGCTGCACACTGAAGAAGAACAACTCCAAAGCAAAAGCCTTCAGAAAAAGCTTTGTGAGGATTTTAGGAATTTTTTTCCTTCCTACAGTTAATGTCTAATGAGAGCTAATAACAGCACAGGAAGGAAGAGACAGATGCGTGAATGTGTACATGCACAGTCTATCTCCCAAATCATGCATGCCTCTAGAAAAACCAAAACAAAACAACATTTCCACAACATTTGGGGACTATACATGGGAAATGCTGAATACACAGCGCTGTAACCTTCACCTCGCAAGCACAAACACACGTTATGAAAACACAAACAATGCTTAACTGGCAACACAACTAAAATTAATATTCTAGTTTGAATGTTGCTATTCTGCTGCTATCCTGCTTAACCCTCAAGTAAGTGATTTCCAGAGTTGTGCAATATAAAAATGTGAGCAGGTGGATGAGTGTTAGCATCTGCCTGGTACCTTAACAACAGCACTGCACTGCAGATGGGAAAGCCTGGAGAACTCATGTTTCTTGGCACAAGTGAGAACACTGGGGTTATTTTAGGTAATAAAATAGAGCCTAACAAGCTCTTAGGAGAGGAAACACAGAGTAACAACCTCTGCTTAGGTTAGGGCTGAGAATGAGAAAAGGAAAAGGAGTCAACGTACATCAGGCAAGCAATGAGATCATGAAGGCATCTTTGACTACTTACCTTTTTTCTGCATTGCTGTTCTAAGATCTTGCTTGCTTTGCTGTTGTTGGCCACTAGCTGTTTTCTCTCCATCATCTTCATCATGGCTAGACTGTCCAACAGTAAGAATCTGCACCTGACCTCCAATCTTCTGAACATCATCTTGAAAAGCAGCTGGGCCATCAATCCCTGTCAGACAACATCAAAAGCTTCAGTTGTCTTTGTGTCAAGGAGTTACTGAAAAGAGAACTGCTCATCCACAAAAAGCATCTTTTCTAAGAATCAGAGATCAGAGATTCACATTCAGTAATACTTCTAGACTTAAACAAGACTGAACTAGCCTCCAAGGCAAATATCTTACTTCCCACACAATGTACTAGAAAATCTCCATGAGGTGAACCGGATTTCGCTGTTGCCTGCCTCACCCCTAAAACACACCCACCCATGCACCAGAAACACTGAAAACTAAACAGAAAATAAATGCACTTAAGAGGAACAACATAGAAAACACATGCAGCTTTCATAAGGACACACAACTGGTCCAGAAATAGATAAGACTGAGTCCCAGATTATTCCATGTCCCCTAATAAACAACACTGCTGTTATGAAACAATGCTTCAAAGTTTCAGAAACCTGGACAACTCATAGGTATATCTAACAGTGTACACAACAAGAAAAGCAGCAAGTTAAGAAGCCTAAATATGCCCACTGAATTAGTAAACAGCTATACAGTTAAAACATCAGAGTTAAACTATAAAGAAGACAATACATATTCATTGGCTCCTCCATCCTCTGAGATGGACATGGTCCTGGGAAGCGCACTGAGGTTCCCAGAGTCCCCAGAGGCACCTTACAGCTTCATGCTGCGATTCTGTGGCTTCTGATGACAGCCAGAAAGAAACTACTTCCTCACACCTGTAAATCACCTCTAAATACAGAAAATGAACATACGGGGTGGGGTGTGTTCTTATCACAAATTAACTTTGGTTTGTTTTTTTTTTCTTCAGGATCGCAAGTTAAAACATGAGATTGCAAATATACTTCAGCTCTTGGCTAAGACTTAGTGCTAGCATATACTACTATGTTAGCCATAAAAATGCATATTTGCACCAATAAAAATGCTAGTATTATCATGTACGATATAGTAAATAACATCAGAGTGCATACTGTTGCTGTTCTGAAATACTTTATTAAAAAGCAAGCAGCACAGTGGAGAATTAGCAAGCACTATAGAGAACTAGCTAAGTAAAAGAATTTGGTGCTTCCCATACCAAACAGAGCTAAATAAATCCTGTAAGAAGGAGCTGTAGGGATTGGGATATTTTCAGTGCGATCTGTAGCAGAAGTCTCCAAGAGCACCATTTCAACCAGCTCTGCCAGCAGCTGTCAACTTGCATTAAAAGACAACTGGATTATACATTTAGCATGCTTCACTGTACTTTCCGTACTTGCTCTCGCTGCCACTGCAGTACAAAGCACAAGCGGAAAAGGCAGTGGTCCACACCCTCAGGAACAGCACTGGCTGTGCAACTACCTAAGAGCACACAGTCCAACACTGCAGAAACATTAAATTCACAGAGTTCAAGACCACAAGGAATTCTTGACTCATCTACACCACACAGACCCTTATCTAGCAGTTTCTGCACCAACCCTGTAAATTCTGATTTACTTACAGTAAAACTAATAACTGGCTACAAATAAACAAGCTGTCTCTCCAACCTTGAAGGACTAAATAAAGTCTATGAAAATGTTTCTCTCATCTTGGTAGGAGGATGATTTCAGACAGAAGCTCTGTGTGATGCAGAATGAAGAGTATAATTTCCTGTGTTGCAGGTATAATATGGCAGTGAACAGAACAGCATTTTTCTTAAAATCTCAGGATAAGCACGACAGCAAAGATGCTCTAGAACAGACAGAGAGATGCTGAGATCCACCGTGGCATTTTTAACATCTTTAACCATATTAACCTCATTAAAGTGGCTGCCTAAGGTTAAGTTCTTACCTCAATACTCTGAATTTCAAAGTATTAAGCACCCATGAGTTTAACAAAAATGCTCATACCTATCTATCTAGCCCATTATAAGCTTCAGACAACACAAACCTAATTTTGAGAACCCATTTCAAAAAGGAACAAGCCATCTTATTCTTCAAAACAGACACTGACCTGCAGCAAATTAAATGCCTTCAACAGCGTTAAGACACTGCACTGAGGCTGCTTTTTTCTGATGCTTGCAGAACATCTGCGCTCACATCCCGTGCTGTCAGGAACATCACGTATTACTAGGCATTAGGACAAAGGCTACACTACCAGGTCACACTTTTAAAGAAGAAAAATCAATTTCAGTGTTCTGAAGAGCGCATCACTGAAAGTGTGTGTTATTAAGCATTACGAACAGCTCCACTGGCAACCCCATTTAAGGGAATGGAAAACGCAGCCAGACAGAAAGGAGAAAAAAAAAAAAGAACCTCCACTGCATTAGAATACTGTAGACAGTTCATGGTAAATGCAGAATTAACTATTTAATATTATGTGTGTGAACACATCTTGGATGCCATATGCAGATGTGTAAAATGGCATTAAATGCAAACATACATACATGTTTCTTTTTTCTGTATCATGAGATCTAAGTGTATCTTTGTAAGTCATAGTTCAAAAGGCAATTTTACCATCACCTATTGTCTGAAAACACTTCCAAGCTTGTGTAATTGTGATATTCAAGGTGGATCTCTCCCTGTATTCTCAATTTTTTACCTTGTGATTCCTTTCTACCCACTTACTGGAAGGACAGTTCACTGTGCAATAAAACAAACCATTCATGTCTATAGTTATAAGTTTCCCAGTTTAAGGACAGGGTCAAAAGAGGCAAAGAAGCTGAGCAGGCTGTGCCAAAAAAGAAAGTCTTTATTAATACAGTCAGCATTTTCTACAGCTTTTCTGAAAAATCAGATAGAAAAAAGCCTGACAGAGATATCCTTGAATACCTGCTAAGAAGAAAAGGGAATTTTTGAGAGGCAACTATGAAGGAGGGCAGGGAGGAAATAGGAAGACTTGAAACAACCCCCGGAATACCAATCCCTTCAGTAATGGCCTTCTGGTAAACTTTAACATGGTGATGTCTTGGATGAAACCCAGAAATGAAAACAAAGAGATAGTGAAAAAAAATGCAACAGAAAATTGGCATTCGCCAGCATTTCCACCCTATAAACTACTGTTTTTCAAAGCCTATATTCTGTCAGCACTTAAAATCATCTAGACAGTATTCATAAATAGACAGCATCATGCTCTTAAAAACTAGTAATCTGAACTACCTTGTAGAATGCTTTTATAACCTGAATTAACCTAAATTGTAAGAAATTCAAAATACATTAGGTGGACATGCACTTAATTTTGATCCCAGGTACGGGAATTTTAAATAGGATTTTTTTTCTTTTGCTTTATATACACAAAATGTTAGCTACCTACACACAAGAAGCCTGAGACCCAGGCCTGGAATGAGGGGAGAGAGAAAAGGTACAGGGAAAAAAAGGACTGCGACTGAAAGTCTCGGGAAAGGAATAAAATGGTAAAATTTTGCTTAGTGTTTATGATGTATGAGAAAAAATCAACACCTTTATGCATCTTATGATACCTCACTATGCCTATTTGAAACTTCAGCTTCTAAAGGACGTATCAACAATCCAAAATCCGTTCAGTCTCACTGGATTTAGTAACAACAATACATTTCAAGGATAAGAAGTCAAGAGCTTGTTTTACTGTTCTAATCCTGTAATTCAAAGATATTTCCTTATGGAAGCATAAATTTCTCTGTCCTAGATCTCCATCAGTTGGAAGCTGAATGCAATTGTAATATGTCCTATAGATAGATGCTAAAATAAACATAGGTGAGCCATCTCGATTCACTAGATGTAGTTATCAAATTTCTTTCTGACAAACTAAACAAGTACAGACTACATGGGATGGAGTCTATATACCCTAAAGTATATCCCTCCTCCTTGACCTTACAGATCTAGAGGTCAGTTTGGGGTGGTGCTTTTTTCCCCACAATAGCACTAGTAGACCATTACAAGCACAGTTCTGGGTACCCATTTGAGTCTCATGAATTCTTATTTCAGCTTTACAATCTTCAAAACTATTTTGCAGAAAAGAAATACACTTCCTAACCCTATTTGCAAGCGGGAAACTAAGGGCCTAGTCATGTTGAACTCAAACCTTAAATCAGTCTCTTGAATAGTCCTATCTAAACCTAGAATCTGTAACAGAATTAAGTCTAAATGTAACTTTCCCTAAAAACTGGATAGAAATTAAGCCTTTCTAGACATGACACCAGAGAAATTCTCAAAGTCACGAGAGTCTAATGGCACTGTAATGCTACAGTAAAGTAAGAAAATTAAAGAGGATAGGCAGAACTGCAATTTTTATTATTTCACTACTCAAGAAATAATTAAGAAAGAGTACTGAAGATTTTTAAGGGGTGGGGGAACAATGTCAAATGGAAGGAAAAGACTACATGCTACCAAGCTACGTACAATCAAGGAAACTCAAGAGAGGCAGCTGATGTACGTGGCCACCACTGATAGACGAGCACGAGACCAAACACGAGGAAAGATTTTGCTATCTGGCAGTAGTACACGACACATAATGGTAGTCTTGAAAAAATTAGTTACAGATTAAATATGTGACAAACTACCCAGCAGCAAATTACAGGCATAAGCATGGTGAGTCAGCTCTCCAGAACATTATTTAAGTATTTGGCTATATATGACATGCATCCCCAATAATTGGATCTTGCAGGAAAAGAATCTAATTGTATTTATACACAGCATGTTCCTCTCTGCATGTATGTATACATGCAAACATTTTGCTGTGAAAAGATTTTCAGCAAATGTTATTTCCTCTTGGTTCTTTTACATAAACTTGTAAGTACAGGAAAGAATGATTAACTGATTATTTACAGAGAGTCTTTAGTGCTCCTAGGATGCCATGAAAAGACAGATTTCTAAATTACTTGACAATAACTGTTAGAATAAATGAAGATTTTCTTCATAGGACATTTGCAAACTAAAAACTAAAAAGAAATTATCATACATCAGAGAGAACTGATTTTGCTTAGTGACTGAACACCAGACAAGATGACATATCAGGAAAGGAACATAGCACAGAGAACAAGTATTTCTGTCTCTACACATGAGGAACTGCAAGATACAAAAATTCTTGTTCTCTTTTTATAAAACACTTAGGACACAAATTCAACATGTGAAGTCAACCATACTGCTCACAGACAAAGTTTCAAGAGTATGCTTGAATCCTTTGCAGATCAGATCTGAAGAGTTGACGGAGGTCAGGTGGGAGGTCTCTGGAATCAGGGAAAATCTCAAGCCACATCTTCTGGCCTCAGTTACATACAATAAGGGTTCTACAATAAGTATATCCTTCCTCTACAAACAAGCTGACAGCAAATGCAGGCACACTAGATACCAGGTTAGATTAGCCACTGGTCTGACACAAAAGTCATACCCACATGAATAACTCTCAAGGCTGAGGCCAGCTGTGTGTATTAGCATTTAATTCCAGAAGAGTGGTACAAGAAAATAGCACTGCACAAATCAGTAAGTGGAAAAGGTTCTTTCTCAGAATGACTGCTTAGGAAGCTCCAAAAAAAATGGTTATAATCAAGTATCATGAAACTTCATCTTCTAGAAATTTAGAACCCCATTGCTTAAAAAAAATAATTAATCTCTTTCTCTCCCTGCTGGGTGAGAGAAAGAATTTACTGAAAAACATGAATGTTTAAAGGGTGGGAAAAGCTTTTTTTTTAGTCTATTTTAGGACTGAATAACCTTAAGTACATTGTAGCTGTCAGTATTTTGCAAGCCATTTCCCAGTATATGCCCTTTCTCATATGAGCTGTTCACTCACTGATATGGGTTCAAGCAACTGCAAAATCACAGAGGGATTTGTTTATAGGGACAGGGGGGCAAATAGAAAGCTTTTTAGGAAGGGACTTCTGGAAGTGATTGAGCCCAAACTTCCATTAAAAGAAAGACTATTGATAACACCAGATCAGGTCAGTAAAAAGCAAGTGCTTGAGCACCAAGCTCTACATTCACTGTGATGAAATCTAAAAAACTCTGGCAAGAACTCGGCTTTCATAAATCTCTACCCTGAGGAGGCTAAAATGACTTTTTTGCAATCAAGCCCATGTGTTGCCAAAGCACAGCCTGAAAGGGTTGTCAGATCTAGAAATAACTGGACTTTTCTTGCTGGAAACTCTTTTATTGTTCCTCCTGCCCTTTCTCTTTAATGCGCAGGGAACAGAAGCCAAGATAAATCTACTCTACATGAACTTCCCTCCCCCTGTCAGAAAGGAAATGCTACAGTGAGAAATGATAAGTATCCAACAAATGGTCCTGCTTTCTTAGGCAGCCAGAGCTAATGTAGTTGCTTGTTACATATAAAAATGGAACAGGAGGCACAAATCAAAACAGACAGACAAGCGTGAAAGAAAGAGCAGAAACACAGAAGCAGCAAACCAAATCAAAACATGAAATAGCCATCCTGGCAGAGAAACTGCTGTATGTCAAAGCAGCTCGCTTGCTTTCTGGCTCTCATAAAGACAGCAGGGAATACCCAACATACTATATATACATCTAATGTACAATGTAAGAAAAAAAAATGCTGGGAAGGTATCATTTATTTGAACATTTTAAACTCATCAAGATTTCTGATTTCAATGACAAAAATCATAATGCCCATGGCAGAGTGAACCAGTGCAGTTCAAAGCAGGGGTTTTGTAGAACGTATTTACATGCTGTAAGTGCAAGACTGCTAGGAAGAAAAACCCAAAACAACAGCTTCTCACAGAATGATTCCTGAATTTTCTCAACAGATTCCTGTTTAAGTCCTGGTCTGCAGATTTTCTGGGTCTTTTTAAAGGTTCCATTTTATCTTCCTGATTTGTTTTTGCTCCATTCATTGCACACAGGCAAAAAAAACCACTTTATCCAGGATATTTATTAATTTCTTCACAAACATATATTGGGGAGAAAAAACAACCAAACAACCCCACCACCACCACTATGCACCTGCAATACTTTCATGAATCTCAATTTTTAAAGAATCGTCAAGGTATTTGATATCTAAAGATGCTGTGGTTTTGTATTTGTAATACTATGCAGGGTAAATACTTTTCATAGGCTCCTGCTGCCACTGTTTTCATTTGTTTGCATTATTTTTCTGTTGAACCATCCAACAATCCTGTTCAGTAATGGCCTTGGTCACCCCTTACTAGCATCACAAACCAAACCAAAATTTAATCCACTCTTCCCACTGGAAAGACAATCATATTCCTATTAATTCACTGTATTTTGTTTGGGTTTTTTTCCAATACTGAATACTATGTCAAACAATAAACTGCAAGACCAAAGCTTTCAGAAATACCAGCTTAGTGAGCTAAGCTACTATAAAACATCCTAAATTTACTGTATTTGCAGGCTCTGTCTCACCAAAGTGATGTTTCTTTTTAAAAACAGGCAGAGCGTATACTGGATACCTCCATTAATAATGAAATACCAGTAATAATCACAGATATAGGGGAAAGAAAGCTAAGTACCATACTACCCAGCACAGAACTACAAAATGCACTGACCCTAAGCTTGAGAGGCACAATCAGCTCTATATGAGCAATTAGCCACATCCCTCTTCTTGCCTAATGTCAGCATAACCTCATTAAACCTAATATTTCCTTCTCGTTTGTATTTAGCACATTGTTCTAATCATAGTTTCATTGTTCTCTGAGCCACTTAAAAATGCATTACACATCTAAGACCAGAGTACAATCGTTACACTACATCTTCAAGAGCTATTCATGTATAAGTCAATGATTTTCTCTCAGAATTAGCTTATTATTCACAGGATCTGGTCTAAAGGTTCTTTTTTCTTAAATCACAAAGAGCTTGGCTATGCTTGGAAAGGCAATGCTCACTGCAGTTAAATTCTAACAGAAACCTTTAAAATGTTATTTTAGCATATTAAGTGCATTTATCCTGCTTGTTTACAGGGCATACAAAGGTTAGAGTCAAGAGTAGTCAGAGGGGAGACAAAACCTCCAAAGCTAAAAGCAGAACCTAAAACTTTCAAGATTTCATCTAATTGCCAATGAACTTTCTCCAACAAAATCTCTTGTGCCACAAAATGGCATAAAAAAATTTACCCTTCATCCATTTTCATTATTTAGATCTGAAGTTGTTAGCAAATCCATTCAATTTTTTGGGGTTTTTCTGTTATTTTTTTCTAAGATTCACACTCTTAACAGTAATGATAAAACGATACAAGTTCTACTACAGGTTTCTGCTTATCACTTCCATTTTCTTCATTCCTAAATAATATGAACTAGCTACGTCTGCAGTGGACTGATCAGTAAAATCCCTCAGGAATTTTAAAGTTGCACTTGGTTTTATTTTTTCAACCGAAACCAAAATATTTTGCAGCTTCAGTAGTGATGTAAAAATGGAAACCCAGTTATAATCCCCTGCAAACACTACAGTTTTACAACACTGTCAAAGGTAAACTAGGTACGATTCCAAGGGTGAAATTATACATGAATGAACAGTTAAATACCACTGTGCAAAAAAAGTAGATGAGCTGGATGAGAAGATGCTACGTGTATGCTCTGAACACACTTCAACTGACAGGGATGCTTGCTGCTTGAGATTTGTTACTAGTCATCAACATAACCTTCAGGAGAGGAGGTACTCAAAATTTTCTTTAGTATAGTTGATGAATAACACCTCCACTCCATGGAAACATACACAAGATGCCATTGATGGGCAAATGCTGAAGGCCAGAGAAGACTACAGCAGGATGAGCAATAAGAATTGCAGCAAACGCAGAGGTTTTTGTAGCTAACAATATTAGTTTCCACCACGCAGAGCAGCATCAGCATGCAAAAGCTCTCAGTCTACATTAAGTTGTGTTACTTTTACTGACACAACTTGCTTATATTAAAATATGTCAACATTTGCCTGTTTGGGGAATTTTTCAGAAAATTAATAAAAATATTATTGGCATATACGAAAAATACTAGGTGTTATCTGCTGAGAGGTAATAGAAAACTGTGCAACTCCTTCACAGTAAGCACACAGTGCTCAGAGTCTAACTTAATTTGCCTACATCTAGCAGTAAGTTTGAAGACAGCTATCGATCCCGGGCAGCCCCAGCACGCGTGTGACTGTCATCTGCAGAATGGCCCTGGAAATCACATACTCAAATGAGTCCCACTCCACACTCTGTGCTGGAACTGACCAGCACAGCTCTGAAGTTCTGAGCATAGCACAGACACGGATATCCCATGAAGGCAAACCAGGCACTATGAGATTAAACAGAGCCTCAAGGTCATGTAGTAACCATGATTTAAGTACTACCCTGCACGATGCTCAGTTACAGCCTATGACAGGTTTACCTTTAAGCTAGTAAAAGAATTTTTACTTTTCAGCAAGATGCGCTTCAAAGTAAAATTCGGCATCTGTATCACTATGCTGCAGTGGCATTACTTTTTGCATTAAATTGAGAAACTTTAGGTTTCTGTTCAATTATTTTACCAACAATTTTTATATTCTGATAATTTTGCCTTTGACTTTTACTTATTATTTTAAGCCTAGGTATTGACACACACCATCTTTTTTCAAATATCTGGATAAAGTCTTTGCCTCAGGGCCAGACCGAAGCCTGTCAAACCTAGGGCTTTCTTTTTAGCCAGAGAGACTACAGACATAGTGATGCTGTAGATTCAGATCTCAGTAATTAAGCTGCAATATGTAAAATACGTGTGAAGGATTTGGAAAAGGTAGGCACAAGTCCTGCAAAATCCCCGTAGGTAAGCCCCAATACTCTGACCTCAGTAATTGCCTGTATTGGTTATTGCTACTTTTAAATAGACTTGTCAAAGATATACACCATTTTCTTACTTAAGCAGTAATGGAGAGACTGTTGGACATAAACAAGACAAGAATACAGCACAGGCCAGGCAGGACAGTGTTACACTGACTTTATTCAAGAACTGCACATTACTGGAAAGGTATTTATTAGTCATTCACCATCCAATAAAAAGAAACTGTATGTGGTACAAAAACCTATCCCTGTGAGTGTGCACACACATATACACAAAATTTGAATACCTCTAAAGTAGCTCATGTTACTTCTTCCACCACTATGTAGCTCAAATAGTAAATCTAATAATGGCAATGTCATTTCCACCTACCCCTTTGTCATTGCCAGTACTGTATTTTTTGTCTACCTACTCTCACCCAAAATCATTACAGAGTTTTTTCATACAAACACCCCGTATGTCGACCAGGTGACACACAGTAACACTGAAATAAGAACCTGAAGAACCGTTTTGAGAATGCGATTTCGGTTTTGTTGAATTGATTTACAAAATGTCTACTTACATCTCTAATTTGTGCAGCCTAAGCCTCAGTAAGACTCGGGACAGAACTGACTGCAATTTAAGGCTCTTTTGCCAAATTACATTACATGCAGACAGTCTAAAGAAACCACATTGATGTAAGATGACTCTCATTTCTTTAACACAGCAGGAAAACACCAGCTATTTTTCCATCAGTACTTTTTTCCTCCTCTGCAATTTGAACGGTCTCCTTTTGGAAAAGACTCAGTTTACGAATTTTAGCCCCCCTTCACTTCCAGGTTATACATGCCAAAGCAAGACCAGACCACTCACATTTTCCAATCTCATGAAATTTTCAAGAAATTACTTTCAGGCTCTTTACAAAAATTCAAAAAAATAAAAAAAAAAAAAAGAGAGAAAAGAAAAATATGTATTTTGCAGTCAATTCCACATCTGACATTCAGCCGCATGCAGCTAACCTTTATGTTTCCCTTTTTTCTCCTTTCTGGTGCTGCCAGTCTGACAGCTCGCAGCTGCGGCCTTGGCTTTTTTAGTTGGTTTCGGAGCTTGGGCATCCACTACCACCTTTACATCTTCCTGTTCGGCCTCCTGCACTGCTTGAGAGATTCAGGGTACCCCACCATAAAGAAAACAGAGAGAGAAGAAAGAAACAAAGAGAGAGGAGAGAATGAATTGAGAACTCTGTGAAGGTACAAAAGCGTAAGCAGACACAGCAGAGTTTGGTATTTCAGACAATTCATGCAGACAGAAGAGTCAAATAAACCATAATTTGCAAAGCTACAGCAAACCTGAAAGTGTTAGGTTAGCTGGAATGCATTTCCTAACTTTCTTCCTCCTTCCAATAATCTCCTAACTTTCAGGCCAAAAGTGACATCAGACTATTAATGCATTGCTGAGCTGTTGTAGGAAGCACTTCTCCTCACAGTAAAGCTCTGCCAGACTGATCATCAACTGTGGCAGCATGAAGCCAGAAAAATTGTATTTAGAGTTTGCAGTGCCTGTGCTTAAACCTACATCTTGACCCTGAAAACAAGGAATCATTGAAAGGTTATTTTCAAAATACAGCTTGCACAGTTGCATATATTACAGTATGATGAACAGAATGGCCATGCATTTTATGGTGAAACTACACCCAAGCCGAAAATACAAACTCCTCCTACTTTGTAACATATGCAAAACCTAATTAATTCCTTAGAAGTCTCAATATAATATGCATGGCATAAACTGTGAATGTCAGCATAATTCATGCAAAGCCAATTGTTTTCAAAGAAAAAGGATGCTTCATCATTTTCTAAAAGCATGACACATTTTGAGGTCAATATTTGAATCCGTGAAAGCAACACACAGTAACTCCTTCTTCTGGCCAGGCCCAGCCTTGAAGTGAAATAATATCGAGTTTACAAAGGCATAAAAGTAACTACCTTTGTGAAATATAATAAAATAATACTCAAACTTTATCCCCCTAAGGAAGCAACTTGTAAGTGGGCACTAAGAGACGTCGATGCCAGCTGCTGGTCACTGTCAGTTACTAAGCTCCACTGGCTTCACATGGCGACCTGGTTTATCTCAGATGGAGATGGCCTCCCACCATCCCTTTCTTTTCCTCAAAACTAAAGTGCTTTATTCAAAAGCATAAAAACAGTCCACTAAGGAACCTTACCAGAAAGAACTGGTTGCCCGTAAAATGACTTTTAAAATATCCTGAAAACTAAACAAATCCCCAAAGAGCCAAATGATGCTCAGTGACGTGTGGACTGCCAGCAATCTCTCTCTGAAGGGGGAAATTCTCCCTAGGCTTCTGGCCTGTAAGGCAATTTCCCTGTTCATCGGGAATCCTTCCTGCACATGAATAGCAACAGAAACACCAAGGAAGTTCTTAGAGGAGTAAGATGAAATTGATTTATCTCTGTCTGTGGAGACTGTAGCTTACAAACCCACAGCAACCCTCTTCAGCACAGCAATCTGTCATGAGTAGCATTACATTCACAACACAATGAGCATCTGAGGCACTCAATAAACACATGCTCCTTTTCTCACTACGCAGCAAAAGAGTTCCAGATTTATAGAAAATATACATTAAATTAGTAGAGGAGTGATTAAAAGCTCAAAGAAACAGCTTGTCACTGCTCAACACCTCATACATGTCTTCATCATCCATTACTCATAAGATTGCAGTCACTTTCCCGAGTGTAGAGGAGGAACACTGGAAATGAGTAAGACATAACCAAAGGAGTGAGTGAACAGGATGCTAGGGAAAATGTCATATTAAAGACAGTACACTGGGTCCTGTTTTCATGGACACGGCAGCCTTGGGCTAAGCAGGAAACCAAAGAGTCTCCGCTTCCACAGTCTTTAAATGTGTGACTTACCAACCCAGCAATCTATCCTGTATTTGTAACTCAGTCTCTCTTTAAAAAACAGGGGTTCTTTTGTTTTGAAAATGCTAATCCACATTATAATTAAATTCAGTACAAATTGCCTGTATTAAATGAGCAGACAGTTCTCTAAATCATTTTAAATATGGCCATATTCATTCACTCAGATGAAGCACCATTTACTTGGTCCAAAGCAATGATTAATCAGCAAAGGATGAAACATTCTGACACTGCTAATTGAAAAGCTCAAGACTTATCTTCACTATCTTGTCAGCCATCCTTTGATCTAACAACTAAAAGCCAAAAGCTTTTTGAATCACTTTTGTCTTATAACTTTCAGCAAGAGATGTCTGATTATAAGTACATACAGGATGGAGCTCCAAAATGCAGAGAAGGCAATATTTTCATTGCTTTATAAGGCAGAGAACAAGATTTCAGTCCAGTAGCCATTCTCAGCATACACCATCACTGCTGTCTCTGGTAAACAGGACTTTCACTTTAAGTGATAGAGGCTTAAAAATAAGATTTAAACCATAAATGTGCAGATGCTGCAGCTGGGTTCATGAAAGGAATTGGCATAGAATTTTCTGCTCCTAAAGGATGCTTTTTTGAGCTTTACAATTACATTTAAATGCTCCTAAAGGATGCTTTTCTGAGCTTCACAATTACATTTAAAGCACCAACTCTAAGATAAATCCAAATCTAATCCCAAAATACCATCTGCACCACAAAACCATCTTATTCTTAGCTATTAATTATTTGGCAAATAGCAAATCTCAACTAAGGCTCATCTACTCACTAATGTTTTCTCTCGTGACTACAGATACCAAAGAAATTACGTATTTTTGCTACTGGCTGTACAAGTTCAGTTCAGGACAGTGCTGAATTCCTGGACATTTGGCTACATATATGCATTTAAGCACAGGATAAGTACGGGGCTCCCCTGCCTATAAGCACTAACCTCCTCATGGGTAAGCACTGCCCACTGCAACGAGGCAGGAAGTGAAGTTCACAGTGCACAGTTCCTGCCAACAGGGCCAACCGATACTTTGATCCCTGCAGAGGAGAGAGCAACGGGCTGTCTTCTGAAGCCTGCCAACCTGCACAAGAGAGCTCTGTAGACCTTCCTTGCTTAGTGGGTCCAACAGATTTAGATGTGGAACAAAGTAAAAACTCTGTTTTCTGTTTCCAGTGCTTTCTCCTGCCCTGGAGAGCTGTAAGAACAACCATTTCTGATATCCTCTGTACCCACTCTGCAGCTGCCATTAGCACTTGGAGCTTTGAACTTATTGAACCAGAACTCCTAGTCTGTCTCTGTAGAGACGAAGCAATTCATAGAGATAATGTTTATCTACAAGCATGTTGTCAGGGGATCAAATGTCTTCTCCTCTGCCCTTTACTACATTTTTTGAACACTAAGTAACAGCCTGACAAGAATTTCCCTTCTCAGCAGGATGGGAACCTTGAGGCAAACTCTAACCTGCATTCTCCACAGACTTCAGATAGCCCTATAGAACAGTTCCCTGCAAGAAAGGCTGAATAAGGCAAATTAGATAAACTGGCCTCGCTAGATAATATTTGCTGATATGACAGCAAATTATGTCCTTAGTTGGATGTTAAAGGGTTAAAAACAGTGACTAGGCAGTACCATGGGATAAAAAAAGAACCTTAAATGCAGCTATACAGGGATGAAATTTCAAAGACTGTCACTCAAAAATGCATTCATTTCAGTAGAAAAAGAAATTTAGACAACTTCAAAAATCCTTATGAGAGTTACCTTAAACAACAGAAGACTACATTTGAAAATCTAGCCCGATACCCCATGTACCCCACCCCAAATAGTTAAAATCTTCACTTAAGCACCCAACCCCCTCCAATATTTTCCTTTTCTATTAGAATTATTCATTTGTACTAGAATTTGCATTTGGACAAGACAAACATAGAGGAGCATGAGTTGTGGGGAGACAGAATTCCTAATAGCAAATAGCAATGAACTCTCAGACATGGTGCTTCATTCTCATTTCAACTCCTAAATTGTAAGAAACAGTTTTGAGAAAATTGTCAAGCTTTCAAATACAACGACATGATTTTAATTTTAGTGTTATTCATTCATGTTCATTAAATCAAGTATTGACTGCTACCCTCAATACAGGATTAGGAAAAAAAAACACTTTTGGGAAGATAGAAAAGAGCACATAGTGCTATATTAATTCAAGATCTGAGCTGGAAAGAGGAACAAACAGTCTATTAACAAGGTGAGTGTAGAAGGACTCGCATCTAAGCAGAGAAGGGCAGTATCCTGTCTTTGCCCTGCATCACCAATGGCCTAACTGCTAAAAGTGGGAAAAAAGAAGCCTCTCCCACGAAGCAGTTCCATGTTGGACAACACTGCATGTTACAGAGAACAGGGATAAAGCTATGGTGCACAATCAAACAAAAAGATGCAATTTGTAAGGAAGTGGCAAATTCTGTATTATCTGTGACAGACAACACAGAATTGGAAAAAAAAAATTGAAAGATAGTTATCCACACACATTTATATGTGGAAATGAAAAGCATATTTTTTCATGTGGCCTTCATGATGACAAGTTCACACACGACATTAGTTTCAAAGTAGCATGTAATGAAAATGCAGATTTTGTTTTCCATTTGCATGACCATTTGTCTTGATAGGAGTGCTTGCACACTCTGATGATCTTAGCAAAAGAAACAAAAAAAGAATCTCTATGAATCAAAACTTACTCTATCACATAAGAAAGCCATGTGCTGAAAACAGTGGGTGTAATCAGTACATTATCTGAAGAATGAAATGAGTGAAAAATCACAAAAAAAAGAAAAAAAAAAGAAAAAGAAAAGAAAAAGAAAGGGAGCACCTCCCGTATGAAGATAGGCAGAGAAAGTTGGGGCTGTTCAGCCTGGAGAAGAGAAGGCTGTGTGAAGACCTCATAGCAGCCTTCCAGTATCTGAAGGGGGCCTATAGGGATGCTGGGGAGGGACTCTTCATGAGGGACTGTAGTGACAGGACAAGGGGTAACGGGTTCAAACTTAAACAGGAGAAGTTTAGATTGGATATGAGGACGAAATTCTTTACTGTAAGGGTGGTGAGGCACTGGAATGGGCTGCCCAGGGAAGTTGTGAATCCTCCATTGCTGGCGGTGTTCAAGGCCGGGTTGGATGTAGCCTTGGATGGCATGATTTAGTGGGAGGTGTCCTTGCCCCTGGCAGGGGGGTTGGAACTAGATGAGCTTAAGGTCCTTTCCAACCCTGACTATTCTATGATTCTATGAAAATGAAACAGCTACATTAAAAATTCGTAAAGTCTCTGTGGAAAATACCTGAAGTAGAAAGAGGACAAACCAGATGATGAGGCATGTGAGAAAAACTATTGGCTCCACTGGGTAAGGCAAATGTTCATTTTATTTACCAATATCTTCTCAACAGTTAAAGTGAAATCCAGAATAAATACCATGCAAAAAGCCATAAATTACAGTTCAGTGTACCTTAACAAATCAATGCAAATTGATTGTCCTTTTCTTACAGTTGACTGAGATGTTCTTGTGCTTCACTGTAAGAACAGCTTGCTATTTTACTTTTTAAAGTTCTAACCTTAGTGAATCTTGTTGTTGATTTGGGCAGTTCATTATTACTTTATTTATCAACTTAGATTCTGATCTGGTCTACAATCCATCTAAATGATTCTTGATTCTACCAAAAATATTGTAAAGATGGGCAAGCCCACTGCATTTTACAATGCAATACAATATTTTTATTAGTTTTATATGAACAATAAAATTAGCTAAATGGAAGGGCCTGAATTAGGGCAAGGACACTGGTATGTTAGTTAATATTCAATCACATGCAAAGATTTGATTTCTGCTTCAAAATGCTTATAATCAAAGGCATTACCCCTGCAGCTAGTAACAATCATATTCTCAAAACCTCTTATTGCCCATAAATTCCCTATGTCTCCTTGCAGCTTACGTATCTAACGCTGATGTATTGGCTAGGCTGCTTCTACAAGGGTGAAAATTCTCATAAGTAAAACTGAATGGGAATGGGCTGAGAAAAAAGAAACAAGTGTACATGAGAATCTGGTGCTGCTTAAGGTCATTATTAAAAGCTCACTGCTATAAGAAGATTTCCTCAGAAAGAACAAAGGAAAGAATTAAACAAAGGATTCTTTCCAACCCCCATGTAACTGCTGTCTGACCCTGGGGATGGAGGGAAAGAAAACAAATCATGTGAAATGGAGAGTTAATAGCAATGACTTAGACTCTTTGGGAAGCAGACAACTAATAAGGAGAGCTAAAATTATCCATGAAAAACCTACGCCATGAAGATTAAAGACAGTAAGGAATTACATAATTGTTTAGTGTACTGTGGCCCTGAGGGCATGAGCAGGTTTTAATTGCCCCAATGAGCATCCCTGGGGACTTCGACCCTCATCCTGCCCATGGGCCATGGGCT
This sequence comes from Myiopsitta monachus, assembly GCA_017639245.1. Lineage (NCBI taxonomy): Eukaryota > Metazoa > Chordata > Aves > Psittaciformes > Psittacidae > Myiopsitta > Myiopsitta monachus. The sequence goes on along the minus strand of CM029924.1, from coordinate 13,110,056 downwards.
CTATTTCAGCTCATGATGTAGGTGTGCTGTGTACCAGGTATGTCTCTTGGGAGGACCTTGGTGCTACGCTCCAGGTAGCTCATCTACATGACAGACTCCCGTATGTACGCTGCAGCCCCATCTCCTTTCCAACCTGGAAGCACCCTGGAGAGCCTCAGATTCATCCCTTGTTGTGAATCTGCTGAGCATCCTGTTGGCAGTGGCCAGTTCTGCACGCCGCGTCTGAAGCGGGTGGGTTGATCTGTGAGGGTATTGCCCATGCTGGGGTCACCCTCCTCTCCTCACCCCTGCTCCTCCCAGATACTGAGATGGTCAAAGACAGAAAATAACAGCTAGTGCTGAAATAGTAACTGAAAGTAAATACAATGTAAGTGGATCTTAAATCTTTCAGTACCAAGAAGCACAAAAAGACCTCTAAACCTCTTGCTACCCGCTGCTCTCTGATCGTTGCTGCTGGGTCGGTTTGCTTATTTTGGAAATGTACTAGAGCAGTAAGGATTGCTGATAAATCAAAAAGATGCTTTAAAGGATGAAGGTGAAGAGACTGCAGCTGAAAGGAAAATTTCAGAATATATGTTTATTGGAAGTTAAGTATTTTGCCCACACGATACTTGGAGTGCTGCCTGATCTCTCAGTATTAATAGTCTTGTGCACAGAACATTCCTTGCTATCTTCAAAAAATAAACAAATACCTTCTCATTTCAAGGTCAGTGGAAAACAGGGATGGCAAGGCACTGTTTTGATGAATATGCAAATATATGGAGTTTTAAATGGATAGTTAATTGATGTCATCTTATATATCCGACAGCTTGATACTTCTCAAAAAACTCTCATCATTCGTGGTAAAGGAACAGAGTGACACATCAGAATTAACCATCCAGAGCTACGACTTATCATCAGAAGTCTGTTCAACACACAACACAACCATTACATCTAAATGTGCTGCCAAATGTCAAAGAAGGAAAGTAAGAAAGTAATTTTGCATTTTTACACATGGTTAATCTAAATCTCTAAATTGAAAGTTGCTATGAAAATTACTCTGAGAATATGTAATTGAAAACATTTTTAATTTCAAGCCTTAAAAAAAACCAAGCCACAGCTGCAACAAAGTATGGTAATATTAATGAAAGCATATCTGGCACTCGTTCAAATCTCTGCCTTCCTCAGTGCTGCAAAAGGAAAAATTGCTCCCCAATGGATACTCACCATTTTCACAGAAGTAAAATTACTCTTCTCTGTAAAAATGGCCTTTCATCATTTGCATTAAATGTAATTAAATAATGTAATTAAATTGTTGCAGTAACTAGCATATCTCTGCATGCTACTTGGCTCCGAGAATGCTCAGTATGTATTTTCAATCTAGACTGAAAAGAACTCATAGCAGAATTTGGCAATGTCATATCAGGCTAAAATGTTTGTTCAGGTTTTCAACAAACTTCACAAAATACATGGTGTAGAGATACAGGAAAACAAACCAGCAGATGTGACTGAAAGGCATTACAGAATGGCAAGTAAAATTTAATAAAAAATTTAAACAAACAGGTTTAAATATGTTCTTATGAAAGACACTGAACTGAAAATCAACAAGAATACAAAAAAGAGAAGACAGAGCAATTTGTAAGTCACCTCTCCTACACAGAAGAATTAAATTTATTCCAGTGAATAAATGACTTTGTCGTCTTTTATATACAATGTAAACTTCATAGCAACAGAAAATTTTGTTATGGGTTCTTATTTCGCTATTTATAATGATGAAATAGTGATAAAGTTGCATTTAGTACTGCAAGAGAGAGATGCATTATTTGTCATAGTTGTAATAACTGGAGCCAAACATCATGGAAGTTAATGGAAGGATACCTGCAGCTTGAAACAGCAGAAAGATAATTTAGGGTCTTACCTACAAGTGTGGTCCCAAAAGCATATTAATACTTGCATTTCAGGGCAGGGGAGAGATGGGGAGAGACACTATATTCATCATTTTACATGTACACTTTCCATTTGGACCAGAATGTCAAAGATTCATTTTATCTTGAGTTGGCCTATTCAACTTAATTCATGTCAGGTCCTGCAGACAACTCAAATACTTCTGTTGTTATTAGTCATTATGGCAACAACCAAATGGTTTTAAAAATATATATTACATGCAAGACATTTGCAAGCTACAGGATTGGAAAACTTTTACCTGTAGGTGAAATATGGGTAGGAACTGACAAGAAGTGATCTTTACAGAGACTGGTGCACGGTGAACTCTGCAGAGCCACTTCCTCAGTGGAAGGGCACCCATCTCCTTCAAAGTCTCACAGCACCCAGAGGAATTGCTAGCAACACTTGTCAGGGGAAAGAGATACAATTTCATCCTACCGAAGTGTCACCTCTTTGTTTTGAAGGTATCTAAGAAGAATGATCCCAGCAATATTCCTCCTTACTCCGTGAAGAAACCCCTTCAGCAGGACCATTTTGTTACTTATTAAACCAACAAAAAACCAGAAACTCAAGAGAGCCCTGTACCTGCTCAGTTTAATACCAAATCAAACTGGTCCCAGCATCCTTAATCCTAAGCAACACAGATGTAGGAAAGTCACATTTGTATTACCCCTTTTGTGAGCTGCCCCAGCTGTACTCAGTCACAGCCCCTCTATCCTACTGCATCTTAGATTTATTTACACTTTGCCTCCAAGCTAGATGAAGCAAAATACATGTGCAGCCAGAGGACTAGCAGCAATCACCCTGCAACTCTCTGCAGAGGATCAAAACCAGTTAAGGGCTTCTTCATATGCAAAAACTTATGATCAGTTTAATAACAGAAATATGCTGTTCCACTGCATCTACCTGCAAATAGCTCATCAGGCCAATGTTCTATTCCAGAACAGAAGTGAATGACCTTTTTCTCCACACACTGACTATTATTCTGGAATGAAATGAGTTTTTATTCCAGAGTAGAGTTGCCCATCAGGGAACTACCGTGGCACAGATAACTGCATCAGAGTAAGTTATGGCAGTGTATGAAAGAAAATTTCCCAGCATGGAAAGCCTAACTAACATCTCAGAATTGCTGTTATCTCTGACCTACTTTGCTCAAAGTACCATAGAGATACCTCCACACAGGCATCCAATTATTTGTTGAAATCAACAAGTACTTTTGTGCTACACGGAATCAGTACAAGCTAAAAAAAGAGAGTACAGGAGGATGATAGGTGGAAAGAAGTGATCTTTTTGTAGCATTTGCAGTACAGGAATTGATTTCACAAACATGCTCATCCGAGCAATGTAGTTCATTCAGTAGACCATCAGCTCCCATCAAAGAGTCATTCTTAACTTAAAATCAGCATGCCCATAACAGAAACAAATGAACGGAAAAGAGCAGAATAGTTCTTTAGAAACAGCCCAGCTGTCTCATGCATCCGACACTGCCACATACAAATGTTTTCATTGAAGGGGAAAAAAATGCCTACCCTGAAGCTGAATACCATAGTTAAAAATGGTCATCAAAACCTAAATACATACCATGCAGTGTAACTTAAGACACAAAGTACATTCGCAGAGAAGACCACACCATAAAAGGACACATCTGAAGTTCTTATAATATTTTCAAAAGCAATGTTCCTAACACTTTACTAGATAATTAAATTCTCCTAAATTGGCTTTTTAACTGCACAGCTTATTGCAAGGACAGCTGTTTCCAGGGATTAACAAACTCCATGCTGAATATGAGAAACATTGCTATATTTTTTTGCTCCTCTGAAACCTTATGAAATATTGAAAGGGTCTGAGAGGCATATTTAGAACAAACTTATTTAAGTCGAATAAATTAATAAGTATTCCAGTAAATGGTGTGGTGTAATTTTACAGGAAGGGTCACTTTTACCTTAAGAGCACAGTTAATCTTACTTAAAGCAGAAAGTCCACTCTAGTGCAAACTGTTGCAAAATTTAGCTCAGTGCAGATATGAAATTTGCTACCATTTATGCGGTGATAATGCTTGTTTCTCTGATCTGTGAAAATTAAAACCTTGTTCAGTTGTTATTACAGAAGGTTTAGTATACAATGGCACCTCTGTACCGTAAGGTACTATTACTTAGAACAGTTCTGTACCTTTGATAAGCTACTGAGTGAAAGAGGAAAGAGAAAATTTCTGAGTTTTCTGATTAGAAAGAAAAACGTGAGGAAAACAAATTAAACCTCTGTGCGAAATAAAATTCTTAATTCAAACTGGAATGAAACTACATTTCTTAAAAATTTTCTTCCCGGACCCTGAGAAAAAGACAATAAAGAGTAAGAAACATTACAGATGCTTTTACTACATAATGAAAATAATAACATAATTAAAACTATACTAAGAAAAAATTAATTCTCACTTATGGTAGCCTATTGTGCACAGAAGGGAGATAAAAAAGCCCATTTTAATGAAACCTTAACATGCATCAACACAATTTTCCAGTTTCTAACAATAAATTCTGTAGATGTAACCACAGCAAAAAATTCCACCAATTTGCAAACCAGGGGCAGAGACTCTGGAACTGCACTTCTCACAGCATGATTACTTAGTCCAGTAAATACCTGCCATTTCATTTTTGAATGATGTGATAAACAACTGAAAATGAAACGACAGGGTAGATGAAAGGTAACCATGTGCAGTACAGAGATCTGAACTGAATAATGGATTCAGTTTTCGTTTGCTTGTTTTAAGAGTAGGATTCTGGCTGGTTTGGGTTTACTTCTACCTGAGGCAGATTCACAAAGCCATCTTAGGTTTTGGATTTTAGGCATTAAACCTTAAGTATTCTGGCACCTAGTAGCATTCCCAATCTGAGAACAGGCAACTGCATTACCAGTACAAGCAGATTTCAGCTCTGAAATATTCCCTGAGTATTAACATGCCCATTAATACTGAGGGAAGGAAGCCTTTTTCTACTGATGTTTATGAATCCCTTACGAATCAAATTCAGCTTAACAATCCGTAAAACAAGAAAATTTGAAAATTACTGTTCTCTATATAACCCTTGGAGGTGTTAGCAACCTGGAACAAGATCTACAAGAGACACAATACTGAAGAAGGGTCACCCAACTTCCATCAAGGGCATCCTGAGGAAAAGTATGCATCTACCCCCAGTAGGGAGCCAACAAGCAAGGGCCATATGAGAACAGAACTAAGTAACAACTGTTTTCCATAGGATTTATTTCTGATGATTAAATTCTTTGAAGTCTAATAATACAGAAATGGCATTATATTTTTTCCCTATCTCTGTGATACCTGAAGCATCTCTACCCCTTCTGGATTCTGTAATCTTCAATAAAAAAGCACACACCACATTGTACAAGCTTGAAATGCTCTTCTCTACCTACTTACCAATTTTAATGATCCTTGCAGAAACACAGTATCTTTGAAATTATTATATTTAAACTAAGCTGAAATTAGTTAACGATTCCAATTTATCATTAACACTGTCAGGCTTGAGCAAAATTATGTACAGAAGAATATGTAGAGCGGAACAGCATAAGCATTACTTCTGTAGGAATCAAGGCTGAAGACACCTAAACATATATGGTAGAAGGGACAAGACACTCTCTCTTCCCACAGCACTGAAATGGCAGGTGGTTACCTCACTCCTTCCTGCTAGGCTAGCACTGCAAGTTCTGACATTTTTATCTCAAAACACAAGTGAAGGATATCAATTATTTACTAAAAATATCTAAAACAACCACCTTTGTTCCGATCAGCATACATGTAACATAGAAGTATCATACTATGACTTGCAGTAAATACACATGCAATAGATCATATTTGCATACCATGATATATGGTGCTGCTGTTGCTGTTAAGATATGATTCAACCAATGGTGCTTGTTCTTCTGAATGTTTCATTCTGCGTGTCCTTGTGCGACTGTCCACATTGGACTGAACCATTAATGGCTCCTGGCGCTTTTTTTTCTGCTTCTGTTCTAGCAATGCTCGCTGAGCAAAATACAAAGAAAAGCATCTGTTACTGGACTCCAAAGGGTAGCAACTTCTGACGAAAAACAATGGACACCTTTACACCTTCTCCAGTGGCAGCAGTTGGGAAGTGGGATATTGGGATACTGGGTTACAGGAAATCTTTCCAAAAAAGCCATAGCCAACCCACTGCTAAACCACCTGCTGAAAACAGCAAATAATTAAAATAGATCTTTCTGAGCAGTCTACCAGCTGTCACAGCCTCTTGGAAATAACCCTTGGGAAAACAACAGTATGAGAGTACTGGCTGTGAAGCAATGGGAGGGAAAGCAAGGGCATGAGACAGAGACACCAATTTAAATTTCTGCAAATTAAAAGCAGGAAATATGCAAACTAGAATCAAGTGATAATGCTGGACATGAGCCTAATTTAACAACTATGAAAGTCAAACTGCAATTAAACACATTCATTTCTCATCTAGCCCAACTGAAAACCAAAACCTTCAGCATCCAATGGCACTTCTCACTTTAAGCCCTCTTCCACAACCTCAGAGAACTGTTTATTTTGCTTATCCATTAACTTCCCATTTCCCTGCTCCTGTACAGTGATTTCTTTTTTCTTTTCTAGAAAGGAGATACACAAATCTCCTTTTAGAGAAGAATAAGAACGGAGAATGGACTGTTTCAGCTCCATAAATTGTGTGGAACACCTCAACATGACTTCAAAATGATCAGAATCTAGTACAGGATTATGGCATTAAGAGACAGCATTTGAATTTGAAAATGAGATGCTGGTAGACATGCAAGCTGATAAAACAATGAGAAAGGAAATGCACAGAAAAACATAAAATTAAACTCACAAGGTTTAACTAAAAACATGACAAAGGACCACAGAAAAATCAAAGGAAAAGTGCAAACATCAAATTAAGACTTGATTGTAAAATTTCCTGAGATTCGTGGGAGAGATTCTCAAGAGATTCTAAATCACTTTCTTGTACAAGTCATATAGGAATACAGTAGCAAAATAGGCAACACAGCAGATAGTGCCACCAGTATATAGCCACAGGGGCTAAACCCATGGAATTAAAAGATGTAAAACCTTTGTGGCAAAACTCTGTGGACCGGCATGTTTGCCAGGACCTCTTGTCCTTTCTGGTCCATTAAAGGGGTAACAAATACATTGTAAGTCAGCTTAAAACAAGTCCAAGTCAGTGGAGATGAGAATCACTCAAACCACAGTCGTAAGAAAAATTTTAATGGAAGTTAGAAGTCTAAATAAGCTGTAACCTCCACAGACCTTTCTTCTGCATTCCCTAATCAGAGGATGCAATTTTCTATCAATTACCAGATACATGAGTCAGTGATTTCATTACTTCAAGATCTAGATTTTAGAGAGCAAGAAGGTCCCCCTCCCAAAATCTTACCTGCCTGTCAAGCTTCTGCTGACGCAGGCTGCTCCCCTCATCATCCAGAACACTGTAAAGACAAAGAGTACGTAATTGGAACAAATTTATCACTCAAAATAACACCTAACAGCTCTCACAGGAGCAAACTCTTGAAGGAGTTATCCATATAAAACTCCCACTATGTTCCAGGGAAGTTTGCCTGCCCTAACCTGCAAACATTGGCTGAAGAGAATTTAAATGCAGTCCAGGGAAAACTGAAAAACTCTGGCTTACATAAACTTCAACAGAAATATGTATTCAGACAGTTCACAAAGAAATACAAAATGCACAGTCTACAGACTGCTTTCTTCTCCACTGTCTTCTAATGCAAAACGTTGAGGTACACAGCAATGGGGTTTGACAGAAAATTTGCAGGTAAAGCGTATAAGAAGTGAGGACTGTAAAACAGCTGCTTAGCAACTCAGCAGTATTTAAAATTACATTAGGAAAATTGACTGGCTAACCTTTCATACACCGAAAACCAGAATCTATTCCTGAATATCTGAAAAGTCACACTTACTGCCATGCACTTCAACTTTAGAGACTGGCAAGATAAACAGTAGGGCGCACTGCCATATAATCTTTCTGCTTATTGTTGATAGTTGGGAGATTAGCTCTGGCACATTAAATTATTTTTATTAATTAGATGCTAAAAACCAATGGCACCGAAGCCAGAAAATTATTTTGGTGAAGCATTTTGTCATACTACTGACTACACTTTATTCTGCTGGCGAACAAAGGTCTCTACTGTAAGAACATTACGGTTAAATATTGCACATAGATAATTAAATCTTTTAAACTGTAGTATGTCATCTACAAAGAAGACAGTGCTATAAAGCAAAAAAATAGCCTCTTACACGTTGAATTAATTTTCCCTTACAACACATTTTTATAAAAGATTAGCCTCCTTTTTGTTTTATAAGCACTCTTAACAATAAAAAGGATAATGAAAAAACTCCAGAACACACGAACCTGGATTCTGACCTACATACAACCAAACTGTATTGCAAAAAAAATATTACTTCCTATGTATCAATATATACACTTTAGGAGACTGTAACATTGTAGACTTAGAACAGCTAATAAAGGCATGCAGAATGCCACCTTTCCAATGCCAGCATTATCTAAGACTATAATCAAGCATTAGCTTTTCACAATTTACACTCTAGTTCTATGTTACAAAAGGCTGATGTTCCACAGAATTAAGCTGTGCTGTACAAGAACCTTGGGTATGAAATTACACAGTCTCTTGTAGTGACAACGCATTTCTCAATGCGTCCACAAAAAAAGAAAAAAACAAAAAAAAAAGAAAAAAAAATTACAGAAAAAAACCATCACACAAAATGTTCTTCTTTACACCAAGGATTCTTAACTTGATGAATTACAGAAGCAAGTTATAAAAAGAAGACACACATTTCTCCATGGTATACAATATCAGCAGCTTTTTTCAATAGTTCTGCACTACAACTGCAATATGTATCAGCTGCACTGCTAGAAAACAGAACTACCCTAATGGATTGGCCAAACAATTGTAAAAGATGCCTAAATATAAAGTTTCAGATTTAACAGCCTGAGAAAATCTTCCTCATTTAAGATAATGCTTGAAAAAAGCCAAAAAAAAAATGTCATGATGCTAATATAGACCATAAGAACTGCAGAGGCAGCAATGCATATACCATCCTACCATCCATATCCTGGCATAACACACTGCACAGTACAAGGGAGCAGGAAAAAGATCACTGAGTATCACTGAAAAGCCTGCAGTTCTATCCTTTCCTGATGCCTAAATAATGCTTATGCAAGTCCAGATAAAAAGAGGATCCAATTTAGCCCATTTATTTCTCTGCTATAATAGCAGAGTGCTCCAGCTTGAGAGTATGTACTTTGTTAATATTTTCTACAGGACTAGTGGACCTTGGAGTTGCTGATTAGCAGCCAATATTTCACATTCCCAGATTTTCAATCTCCTGAAACTGGGTGACTCCCAACATTTCCCATTAAGGGACATCAGGTTGTCAATAAATACATACATACATATATATAATAAGCTCTGTTTCTGTAGCAATTCCATCAGAACCTCACTCTTGCTGCTTTCAAAAACATCTGTAGTGGACTCCGAGATGCGTGTAACCATAACTGACCCTTTTTCTCACACTTCAGTGAATCCTTGCAGAAAGATTAAGCAGTTGATCTTACCACAGCATCTGTCAGTCCATGCACTCTGACATGCTCCAGGGGCCAAGAGCTGAAATCCAGAAAACCTATCCTCTTCTTTCTTTGGAAAACACAAAAGTTGAGGAGCAGGACAGCCTTTGCCCTTCATTTTCTTTGAAAAGAAATCAATCGCTTTCTTCTCCAGAAGAGTTGTGCTCATGGTGAGGACACAGCCTATTCTGCCCAGTTTCAGAAGCAGCCATGGCTTTTTTGCTCAGTGGTCCAAATAACTGGGATTGTCAGAGACTAAAGGCCCAGCACAGTGGAAAAACTACGGCTTTAATAGGGCAAGACCACTACAGAAAATAATCTCATCGAGAACTGTTAAAACAGTTCTCCCCACATTTGATACAATGCTAGAAAATCTCAGCAGCAGCACGAAACTCAGTCAGTCTTAATAGAGAAATGTAACTTTAAAATTCATGAAAACTGAATTACTGAACAGTAATACATACATATTAGCAATCTGCTGAGCATGCTGAAGTATCCTGAAGATCCAGTAAGGTTCATTTTTACTCCTATTCGATCAAGTATCATGCATCCACCTGGCACACTGGCTATGGCTTTGACTCATTCAAAACAAAAAGCAGTCTTACACTATATATAATATTGTAAACAGCGACTTCAGCTCTGCAGTAATAGTCTAATCCAAATTCAGTTAACAAATCACAGCCTGTACATATTTCTTTGCAAATAACTATCTAGAGAAGACCCTATCCACCTATACACAACTCCAGCAACCAACACATTAGAGCTTACTGGATGCTGGGGTTAAGAAGTGTATAGCTATATATTGAAAAGATTCATATTAGCAGCCTGGACCAAGGCATACAGAGACTTAAGTATTAAATTTAGATAGTATTCTTTCCAAAAGTTAAACATGGCATTTGATTCACTTATTTCCACCTCCTATTTTGTGAAGGAAAATGCCTCAAATGAACAATCACCTTTTTGTCTAAGCATTGCTTTTAATACCATCTTTTTAAGACATAAAATCATATTTCAGAGACAGATTTAACGTGAAATTCAATTTACACAAAAATAACCAGGCTTTCTATACTGCTGCATGTAATAATGAAGACAAAATATAAGCAAGAACTTCAGTATCCTAAGCTTTTCATAACCTGTATTCCTTAAAAATCATTTACAGAAAAAACCCAAGACCAATCAAGTTTTAAGGATAAAGTTTCATGATTACATGAAGCTCCACAATTTACTTCTGAGATGAAGGCAGAAGAATATGTAAGTCAACATCTTGCTATATTTTACAGTAATTCCACCTGGACTGATTTCAATTTAAGTAAAATCAGAAAAGCCTTAATTCCAAGAACACATTTCACGGTAAGTACTTCACTCTGAACATACAAACTGCCTGCATTTCAGTGAGCTACTGCAAGAAAAAAGAAATAAGAAGAAATGTTTCCAATTAGAGTGTGCGAATTGCATGTAGACACTGATTTACTTTTTTTTAAAGAAAAGCTCTGAATCAGTAAAGCAGCTCTTTTGCTTCTGCCTGACAAATGAGCAGATGTTTTTGTTCCTTCCTGAGACTGCTTCATAAAGAAACATTTTCCATGACAATAACTGCTTTACCAGAACAAAGGTCCAAAACCATATCTATCATATCTCTGCAGCCCTGCACTAATTGCAGTGAGAAGTGTCCCTGGTCAAACAAAGACTCATAATACTTAACTTTCATACACTGTTTAAAAGCATCACCCTTCTATTTTCTCTTTCTGCCACTTCACAATAATACATTACTAATAGCAGCACCCACAGATTCTATGTGAAATCAGGGACCTTTGCACAAGCAAAATGAACATACATCGTCAGGGAAAATTCCTGAAACAAACAGTTCACATTATAAAAAGATAAGGAGTTAGATAAGAAAATATTACTCCCATTCGCAGCACTAAACCAGAAGCAATGGAAAATTAGAGGAGATACTTTCATCTTGAGTTTCTTCTGTCATATTGCCAACAGCAATTCAAAAAAAAACCAAAAACCAAAAAAGGATGACCAAACCAGATAGAAAGGGAAAAAAAAACACACCATACCAGACTAATCTTCAGGATCACTCAGATCTTTTCCATGTACTCTTGCTGTGAAGAAAGCTGGTATGCTGCTGTGTTGTGGGATCTCTCAGAGCACAGCTGCCTCAAAAGGACAGGAATGGGCGCAATGTGCAATTTGAATGTTACAAAGTCTCTAAAAACATATGAAACAAAATTCCTGCAAAGAGATAGCACTTGGCTTATTGAATACCATCTGTCATATCCACCTAATTATACTTCTCTATAACCTCTATACTTCCATGAAGTTTCCGTAGTTCCATAAAACTCAACTGCTCTGGATAATATTACTGTTAAGCTTTTAGGAGCAAGCTTTCTAGCAGCACTGATGAAATGCTACTGTTAAAGCCCATTAACAGGGTCAGGGACCTGCAGGCTGAAGTCATGCTCCAGAGGGAATAGCACGCAGTTAGGCTCTTCAAAGAAGTGAAATTCACTGAATTCCTAACCAGTAAAGCCAGCAATGTGTATGAAGTGCCGACACCTCCAAAGCCCTACACCTGCAAGTCGCCACATAAAACAAGTTCTGCTCCTCCACATACACCATCTGCTGAGTTGACCAGAAGCCACTTGGAAGAACATTATTATATCAGACACACACCGTAATCAAAGACTTTTAAATGAAACAAATCACTCTGAAAGACTGCAAGGGCTCCCATCAAGCTAGGAAACATCAAGGTTTTCTGACCCAAAGCAGCTGCTCAGGCATCTGACTTAGAGTAAAAGCCGCAGCTACTATCTTTATGGTAAAATTAGTAACTTCGCCCCTAGGCCATCTAAGCAAGCAAAAGCCTGGCCATCTTCTTCATTGAGAAGGAGCCCAAGGACATTCAACTGTAGTTTGCCCTTCTGTAGCCAACAGCAGCAACAGCAGAAGCATATTCACATATGGCAGAGATTATTACGTATCTGATATACCTAACAATTACCACTGAACTGAGCAGTGAAGCACTGACACCAGGAACTGCTGCAGAAATGAAGGTTGCATTTCTTTATGTAAAGCTTCAGAGGAATAAAACTGTTTCACTGTGAATCTCAGTAAATAACAGTATGCCTGTTCAGAATTGCTCCCCCTGCCTGTCCAGATGTTCTGAAGACCCTTAAAAAGATTAAAAGAGACAAAACAAAAGGACAGGGAGAAAAGGCAGGAATATGAACATTGATATTTGTATCAGAATTATCAGCACCAAGTCAGTGACAAAACATAAGATGATGCAGAGGATCCAACACTGTGCCAGTGATCCAAATGGCTCTTAAAAGTAATGCTTGCAGGGCAGATGGCTGAAAGCAGAGACTGAATTTGTAGTTGCACAAATAATTACAGAACCAAATGCTTTATTTTCTTTCCAAATCGTGGCTGGAAAGCAACCTTAAAAATCAGTAAATGATAGCATCCTTCCTGAATTGCTGGTCCTATTTGCTTCAGTAAGGTTTATCTAAATGTCCAGTGTACATTAAGATCTACGATACTCATTCTGTCTGTCCAACAGTTCTGTTTTGGGGATTTAAAAAGAACAACAAAAAACTTTTTAGCACTCCAGTAAGTCAATGCGGAACATTATTTGTTGAAGTTTTTCTCTTCCATCCCTCCTCAGTCATATTTGCACCTGGGCAAGAGATAAAAATTTTTATCAGTGACCTGGAGAAGACAACTGAGTGCTCGCTTATCACCTTTGCAGAGATGACAGGCTGGGGAGCCAGTTGTTATCCCTGCTGCAAGGCTGCCATTCACCGGGATCCTGCCAGGCTGGAAGAATGGGTCATCAGGAGCCTCATGAAACTCAACAAGGACAAATGTAAAGCTCTGCACCTGGGAAGGAAGGCTCCATAACAATACAGGCTGGGGACCATCTGGCCAAATAAGACCTGGGTCTGGATGGACAGTGAGCTGGGTGTGAGCCAGCAGTGTGCCCCGGCAGCAAAGGTGGCCAACAGCACCCTGGACTGTTCTGACAGGAGCATGGCCGTTACATCAAGTGAAGTGATTAGCATCCTTCCTTTTCTCCACACTTGTGAGACCCAGTGTAGGAAAACTGCATCGGTTTTGAGCACCCTGGTACACAAATAGGGAATAAACAAAAGGAGTTAGAGATGTGTGCATGCCTGCAAGGCAGGATCTTATCAACATCACAGAGACATGGCGGGCTGACTCCTCTTATGACTGGAGTGCTGGAATGGAAGGGACACAGGCTTCAGGAAGGTCAGGCAAGGCAGATGAGATCAGCTGGAGTCAATGACGAACTGGAGTGCATGGAGCTCTGCCTGGGGATGCATGAGGAACCAACTGAAATCTTATGTGTCATGATTAAAGGGAGGGCAGGGATAGGGGACGTTCCAGTGGGGGTCTGCTACAGGCCACCCAACCAGGAAGACCAAGTGGATGAGGCCTTCTATAGACATATATGAGCAGCATCACATTCACAAGCCCTGCTTCTCATGGGAACTTCAAACACCCCAGTATCTGTTGGAGAGACAACACATCAGGGCACAAACAATCCAGCAGGCTCAGGAATGCCCTGATGGTAACTTTTTTCTCCAATGGATAGAGGAACCAATGAGAAGAGTCGCTAAGCTGGACAAGGAGCTCCTGGGCAAACTAACACAAAAAGGAAGCCTACAGAGAAGTACTGTGAAATTGTCCAAGCAGCCAGGGATCACGTTAGAAAAGCTAAAGCCCTGACAGAATTCAATCTGGCCAGATACAGCCAGGGCAACAAAAAAAGCTTCTGTAAGTACCTCAGTGATAAAAGGGAGGCTAGGGAAAACGTAGGCCCTCTTCAGAAGGGAACAGGAGATCAAGCACCAGGCACTGACAAAGAGCAACAGCCCAACAGACTCTCTGTGCCAAAGGAAACAACAGGAGCTCTGAAGATACTGTAGATAATGCTTCGTATTAATGAGATCCAGTTTTGAGTTCAATCATAAAACTGCCATTAGCCTTCCAAGAACAAAACTGAAGTCACTGGGAAAAAGAAACTGCAGTTTAGAATCTGAAATGTCTAGGCTGACAGCTTTAGTGAGGATGGTAAGAAGCCAGGAAGGGATCTAATGAGAGGAAAAAAAGCAAAACTATTCCCTAAAGCACATTACACGTTTTAAATAACCCGAATTACAGGGCTGCCACTATTGCCCTGGAAAGATCAGTTGAACTAATATTTGTACAGATTCATTCTCTGCAATTACACAGAGCTGAATAAGATAACACAGCAGTAAATGGCAGGTAATGAAAATAGCACCTAAGGGAAGAGTGGATGGCTGGGCTATTTCTTGCCCTCTCTCAACACACACAAACACTGAACACAATGTTAGAAAGAAAATCTATGTCCCAGAAGAAAGAGGTGAATTTAATAAATATGAACGACGGAGCACAAACACACAGTACCCTTTGGATATTTACAAGCTATGTTAAAATTGTGTTTAAAGTAGACTGATGGAAGTGCCTGAATAGGAGCAAACTGGAAAGGAAAAAAAAAACCAAAACCAAGAAGCTAACCTGGAGATACACTACCTGCAATGCAGATGGATCCAGATGACAAATGACATGACTTTCAGAAGTGTGCTTATTGAAAACACATTGCTGCCCGCCACAGGAAAGAGGCACCCCTAACAGTCAATCTGATTTCCCTTTCAGTATCAAAATTCACCTGATGTCAATCATTAAAACCATAAAATATATGCACAAATGAAACCAACCCATTAATGCTCAAAGCAGCCAACCACAACAAACAGTAACTCAAATAAGCAGAAACTAGGGAAAAGTATTGTCTGGACAACAAAACTCTGCTTATACATACCATTTTTCATTGGAAAATGGATGACCCCGGGAACTACAGACCAGTCAGCCTCACCTCTGTGCCTGGCAAAATCTTGGAGCAGATTCTCCTGGAAGGCATGCTGAGGCACATGAAAAACAACAAGGTGGTTGCTGACAGCCAGCATGGCTTCACTAAGGGGAAATCCTGCCTGACCAATCTGGTGGCCTTCTATGATGGGGCTATAGAACTGATGGAGAGGGGTAGAGCAGTTGATGTCATCTATCTGGACGTGTGCAAAGTGTTTGACACTGTCCCACATGACATCCTTGTCTCTATGTTGAAGAGACATCAACTTGATAGGTGGACAACTCAATGGATAAATAACTGGCTGGATGGCCGCACACAAAGAGTTGTGGTCAAGGGCTCAATGTCCATCTGGAGACCAGTAACGAGTGGTGTCCCTCAGGGATAGGTGTTGGGACCGGTCTTGTTCAACATCTTTGTCGGTGACATGGACAGTGGGATTGGGTGTGCCCTCAGCAAGTTTGCTGATGACACCAAGCTGTGTGGTTTGGTTGATATGCTGGAGGGAAGGAATGCCATCCAGAGGGACCTTGACATGCTTGTGAGGTGGGCTGATGCCAACCTGATGAAGCTTAACCATGCCAAGTGCAAGGTCCTACCCCTGGGTCAGAGCAATCCCAGGCACAGCTACAGGTTGGGCAGAGAAGAGGTTCAGAGCAGCCCTGCAGAGAAGGACTTGGGGGTGTTGGTCAATGAGAAAATGAACATGAGCCGGCTTCAGTGTGTGCTCTCAGCCCAGAAAGCCAACGGTATCCTGGGCTGCATCAAAGGGAGCGTGACCAGCGGGTCAAAGGAGGTGATCCTGCCCCTCTACTCTGCTCTCCTGAGACCTCACTTGGAGTATTGTGTGCAGTTCTGGTGTCCTCAACATAAAAAGGACATGGAAGTGTTGGAACAAGTGCAGAGGAGGGCCACGAGGATGATGAGGGGACTGGAGCACCTCCCGTATGAAGATAGGATGAGAAAGTTGGGGTTGTTCAGCCTGGAGAAGAGAAGGCTGCGTGGAGACCTCCTAGCAGCCTTCCAGTATCTGAAGGGGGCCTATAGGGATGCTGGGGAGGGACTCTTCATGAGGGACTGTAGTGATAGGACAAGGGGTAACGGGTTCAGACTTAAACAGGGGAAGTTTAGATGGGATATAAGGAAGAAGTTCTTTACTGTTCGGGTGGTGAGGCACTGGAATGGGTTGCGCAGGGAAGTTGTGAATGCTCCATTGCTGGTGGTGTTCAAGGCCGGGTTGGACAGAGCCTGGGGTGACACAGTTTAGTGGGAGGTGTCCCTGCCCATGGCAGGGGGGTTGGAACAATGATCTTAAGGTCCTTTCCAACCCTAACTATTCTATGATTCTATGATACAGTGCAGAACAACAGTTCTGTGCCTGGACCTCAGAGGACCATGACAACCGTCCCATTCAACTATAGCTGCACTGGTAAAAGGCGTCACCTAGAACAGACCTCTGTGATTCTGATGTGGAAAAGACTGAACAACTGCAATCAAGAGAAAACCCACATAAGATAACTGCTGGCTGCCTTCTCTCTTATACCTAGTCTGTGAAACGTGGTTTTGTCTAGTTGGCAGCATAAGGGACTTATTTTACATCAAACAGTATAACCTTCCAAGGCACCCATCAAATAAGATTAACAAACAAGTCTTAACTTCTCTTGGAAAGAACTTCGTGATGCAAGAATGAAGCATTACAGGTACAGCAACTAAGTTAACAGAATGCTGGCCTTTAAAATGATAGCTGAATTGTGAAGTGTTTAACAAACAAAACACTGATCCCAATGATAGGGTCAATGTTGCAGGTGTTCAGAGAGGCTTCTCCCTGCAGCAGGCACACAAACACAGGCACAAATATGTAGATCAAATACCCTGCGGCTGAAAGAGATGATATCTGAGGTAATTCACTAATGTAGCAATTTATTAAGTGATGCCTCTGCTACCTATGTTTTTAGGACAGGATAGGAATAAGACAGTTGTATTTATTGGATCTTTAAAGAAACAATAAGATTAAGCTATCAATTTATTGAAATTGTGAAGGTGAAAGAAACTACCTAGTCTCTCTTAGCTGATTTAACAATCAAAAATGAAGAAAAATACAGTAAGAATTACAACTGTGATAGGAAATTTTACTGTACTGAAACAGCCAAGCTTTTTCCTTTTTACAGGTGGTTTTACAGTTTCTATGGAATACAGTTTCTAAGGGAAGACATGTCATTTCATGATAAATACTAACCCTGAAACAAAATATTTTGTCACTTTTCCCCCCACACATACTATCTTTATAATTCAATCTAGTACTCTTCTGGTGGAACTGAAGAAAACAGATTTTTCATTTCGGTTTGACTCATTTTCTGTAGTTGCCTTCCATACAGGCAGCAAATTCTGACAATCCTGGACAATCCTGGAAAATGAGTTTGTCAGATGCTGGTACCTGAGTACATGATACAGATTTTCAAGACTGGTAAGATGTCGATGGCTGTCAAAAGCAACAAACACCATTTGGCCTAGATTTTGTACCCAGTAATGAAAACGAAATCATTACTTCTAACAGCACTCTATGCAGATGAGGTATTCCATGCAGTCTGATCTGCATACTTGGGTCCTGATCCCAAGCTATACTAATTCAAACTCATGAAAATGTTCCCACTAATTTCACATGGCATAAAAAGATGCATCTGCATAAACCCTTTCAGACTTGGATTTTTCATGATAAACTCCTGGAGACAGTGAATTATTTTCACATTGTGCATATACAGCGCCTGCACAAAAGAGATTCTTTTTCTGATGGAGTCTTCCAGGCATTAACACAATCTTTGAAAAGCATAGTACTAATAAGGTTGGGATGGTGACTTCCCTCCTCCCCCCGCTTTCTTTTAACGATATGGAGGTATCCACTCCTTTCCAAAACATGGTAATGTCTGAAGTATTCAAAGATAATTTCATATGAACTTACACATTTCATCTTTTCTAATTTATCAGTTCCCTCTGAAAAGATGATCTTGCAAGTAAACAACCTGAAGAGCATTATTCACCATTGCAGAACTAAGCTACTCTCTTTCCGTTGCTTCTGTGTTCAGCCAAAGGTGGGTAAGTGAAATCTACTGTCAAGGCTTAGGAAGTGGGAGGAAAACTTTATGACATGGTGGGAGTTTTTTTTCAGCTGGGAAGCAAACAGGTGTTGAAAAGCAGTGGCAGATAACCAACACTGGCGGTTCAGCCTGGAGAAGAGAAGGCTCTGGGGAGACCTCCCTGTGGCCTTTCAATACTTAAAGGGGGCTTATAAGAAAGATGGGGACAGACCTTTTAATAGGGCCTGTAGCAACAGGACAAGGGTTAATGGTTTTAAATTGGAAGAGGGTAGTCCATGGGACGGGATAAAAACTATCCATGGGTGCTGAAGGAGCTGGCAAATGAAGTTCCTAAGCCACTGTCCATCATATTTAAAAAATCACGGCAGTCAGGTGAAGTTCCCGATGACTGGAAAACAAGTAATATAAGCCCCATTTTCAAGAAGGGGAAAATGGATGAGCCGGGGAACTACAGACCAGTCAGCCTCACCTCTGTGCCTGGCAAAATCTTGGAGCAGATTCTCCTGGAAGGCATGCTAAGGCACATGAAAAACAACAAGGTGGTTGCTGACAGCCAGCATGGCTTCACTAAGGGGAAATCCTGTCAGACCAAACTGGTGGCCTTCTATGATGGGGCTATAGAACTGATGGAGAGGGGTAGAGCAGCTGATGTCATCTATCTGGACGTGTGCAAAGTGTTTGACACTGTCCCACATGACATCCTTGTCTCTGCGTTGGAGAGACATCAATTTGATAGATGGACCACTCAGTGGATAAAGAACTGGCTGGATGGCCGCATGCAAACAGTTGTGGTCAATGGCTCAATGTCCATCTGGAGACCAGTAACGAGTGGTGTCCCTCAGGGATAGGTGTTGGGACCGGTCTTGTTCAACATCTTTGTCGGTAACATGGACAGTGAGATTTAGTGTGCCCTCAGCAAGTTTGCTGATGACACCAAGCTGTGTGGTTTGGTTGATATGCTGGAGGGAAGGAATGCCATCCAGAGGGACCTTGACATGCTTGTGAGGTGGGCTGATGCCAACCTGATGAAGTTTAACCATGCCAAGTGCAAGGTCCTACCCCTGGGTCAGAGCAATCCCAGGCACAGCTACAGGTTGGGCAGAGAAGAGGTTCAGAGCAGCCCTGCAGAGAGGGACATGAGGGTGCTGGTTGATGAGAAAGTGAACAGGAGCCGGCAGTGTGTGCTCACAGCCCAGAAAGCGAACTGTATCCTCAGCTGCATCAAAAGGAGTGTGACCAGCAGGTCAAAGGAGGTGATCCTGCTCCTCTACTCTGCTCTCGTGAGACCTCACTTGGACTACTGTGTGCAGTTCTGGTGTCCTCAACATAAAAAAGACATGGAACTGCTGGAACAAGTGCAGAGGAGGGCCACGAGGATGATGAGGGGACTGGAGCACCTCCTGTATGAAGATAGGATGAGAAAGTTGGGGCTGTTCAGCCTGGAGAAGAGAAGGCTGTGTGAAGACCTCATAGCAGCCTTCCAATATCTGAAGGGGCCTTTAAGGATGCTGGGGAGGGACTCTTCATGAGGGACTGTAGTGAGAGAACAAGGGGTAATGGGTTCAGACTTAAACAGGGGAAGTTTAGATTGGATATGAGGAAGAAATGCTTCACTGCAAGGGTGGTGAGGCACTGGAATGGGTTGCCCAGGGAAGTTGTAAATTCTCCATTCCTGGTGGTGTTCAAGGCCGGGTTGGACAGAGCCTTGGGTGGCATGGTGTAGTGGGAGGTGTCCCTGCCCATGGCAGGGGGAACTAGATGATCTTAAGGTCCTTTCCAACCCTAACTATTCTATGATTCTATGATTCTGACTAGATACAGGA
Organism: Myiopsitta monachus; assembly: GCA_017639245.1. Lineage (NCBI taxonomy): Eukaryota > Metazoa > Chordata > Aves > Psittaciformes > Psittacidae > Myiopsitta > Myiopsitta monachus. The sequence goes on along the minus strand of CM029924.1, from coordinate 13,089,640 downwards.
AGAAGTGTTTTACAGTCACGGTGGTGAGGCACTGGCACAAGTTGCCCAGAGAGGTGGTAGATGCCCCATCCCTAGAAGCACTCAAGGTCAGGCTGGACAGGATCTGAGCAACCTGCTCCAGGTGAACAGACCCCTGCTCACTGCAAGGGGGCTGGACTAGGTGACCTTCAAAAGTTCCTCCCAACCCCAAACTATTCTGTTAATCTATCATAAACCTTTCACCCTTCTCTGAACCAAGTAACTCCCTTTCAAAGATGTTGATAAGTCCTGGTGCTGTGTTGGAAGAAAGTAGTGCTGGAAAGGAGGCAACAGAATTCTAACTACCGTCAGGCAAAGTGCAATAGCTCTAGCACAGAGTAAAATTATCTCTGTTATAAATTGTTCTCTTTGGGTGGAGGAGAAAAGTATGCATTACTGTAAGGCACAGCAGCTTTCTTTTCCTTTCTGATATGTGAAGAAACTTTCCCCACACCTGTGTGTAATCCCCAGCCAAGAAAGCTGAACTACTACATGCAGATTTCATCCTGTGTCAGTTTCCAACTTTCTCTAGTGAAAACAGTTGTAGAGAGAAAACAAACACGAGGAGGTAAAAACAAAATAACAAGCAATACTGCAAAGATTCTCATGTCACAGGACATATTGGGAAAGTGAACAAATACTACTTTTTGATACATTTTAGGGAAAAAAAATCCAACTTGTCCCATTAAACCCGTATTTCTGCATTCTGACCATACTTTTTTAACCCCAGATACTCTGGCATGCATTTTTATGTTTCAAGTGGAGAAAAAAAGGTCTTTTTAATAGTAAAATGCATTAACTACATTTACAAATACTTGCAGTGTTACAGGTAACAGTCTCAGTGCTGCTATGCAATGTACCTCTTTTTGTTGCATACTAAGATGTGCACCTTGCATGAATTTTAATCATCTTTGATTTTCTTAAATCACCAATTTTAATTTATATACCTAGTTTAGCATATCAGCTTCAAGTATTTCAAATAAATTAGTCAAATTTAAAACATCAAATATTTGTTATAACTATTTGTTAACTGTACTTCTTGTTGACTTCTCTGAGGCCTTTTTTGTTACATCTCGCAATCATGAGGCACCTTTTACCTATGGAAGCATACTAGAGGAAATGATATTGAGAAGTACAAACACCCCTAGGCTGTTCTTGTGCCACACAACTGAAAGATTTCAGCTATTCAAGTCTCCTACCATCAAAATTGCAAAACAATATATACGCAAAACAGTATCTGTTCACTCAGAAAACTACAACTGTTAATGGAAATCTATCACGTGACCTTTTGACTCCATTTTTGATACTTCCTCACACAAGGATTTAGTTTTCAGGGTTGAAGCAATCTTACTCCATGTAAGAAAGATTCCAGCAGCTAGAATTTTCTGTCCCGATATGAATCATGAACACACATAAAGCCACATGGTGTGTAAAGTTTTAGGTTCAACTATAAAGCTAATATGTTAAGCCAGGAAAACTTTAATCAAATATTCAAGCAGAATCTCATGCCAAATGAAGCACAGTTGAAGAAAGCTTAGTTGACAAGGGCAGCAGTAGAAAGCTGTGTACATCACAAATTGAAAATGACAGGAAACTACAGAAGATCAAAGCTTGTAAAATATAGGGAGGGGGTTACACCTTGGGATTTTCCCCAGTGCTTTTACAGATATACTATATGTCCTCAGTATTTCAGCAAGTAAGAGAACCAAATTATCCTGACAATGGGACCTTTAACTGTTTAGAATTATCAATTTGTCCTAGTATGGCTCTTTCAGACTGCCCCCAGTGAAGTTATCATTTAGTCTAATAATTACTCTGGATTGTTCTCTCAGCACTTTATAATATATTGTGTGGGGCTACAAAGAGCTATGTGAAATGCCTTGCTGTAGTGATATATAAACGGAAAAACACAAAAAAGCATTTAATTACCAAGAAGTGTGATGACTTGGTAAAAGTAATACATTATCTGCTATGCCCAGCTGGACCTCCCAACAGGTAACTGGGCAAGACATTATTTCCTCATATTTAACTACATATACGTAGGTATATGCATATAAATAAAAAAACAGGGAGAGAATATCTGGAAAACTACTACCTTTTTTAGGACAGTTTGGAAAACTATCCTCTTTAACTGGTAGGACTCATGTTGGATTCTTTCAGCACTGGCAGTTAATTGGTATAGCAATCCTTCCTTTCAAAACATAAGATTTTGCTTTACAACACTGATGGGACATGCAAGAATGTGTGCTGCCAGCAAGAACTCAGAATGGTGGGAAAGGCTGTTGCAGGGGAGTCAGAAAACACAGAGACTCACACTTTCAGAGAACCGGGATTTGATGTCCCTGAAAAGCTTTGGGTTTCCATCTGAAAATCTTCTCTGCAGTACACAGCTTACAGTTGACACAGTCATCAAATTACTGGAAAATTAAGAGCTGATTATCGCAACCCAACTAATTCATATTTCTAGCTGCAACTATCTTTTCCAAATTACTGTTCTAGCCTTGAAAACATTACATGAATAGCCTGTGTGGTGCTGTCAGAAAGCCTCCATCAGTTCCCCATGCAAAGACATTACAGACTCTAGAACACCACTGTCACTGTATTAGAAGAAGTCTTAAAACGGGGTCTGATACATGCACACCACCTAACTCTTAGGGTTCTGATCCTGAGCAGACTAATACAAATTGCCGTTGCTAGTCACAAATATTGCTATTTGAGCCTGCTCAAATGGCTAAGTATTTCCAAAATAAAAGCTTATAGCATGTGAAACACTGAACACCAAAAAGAAAAGGCTGATAACAAATGATTAATTTTTATCTTTGTTTTCTAAACTGCCTGTCAAATATTCACCAGTTCCATCAAACAATAACCAAAAAAAATGGGGAAAGAAAAAAGATGCTTTTAGAAGTCCTAGGATGTGCACAAACATTTTACAAGCAAAAAGAATAATCTTTTCTTTAAAATAAAGCATGCATAAGATAATTAGATTTAAAAAGGTGTATTGAAGTTTTGAGGGTGGCTCTTAAATTGGCTAGCAGCTTTTATCTGTTAACTGTAACAAAACATGCAACGTCATGAGATCAAGAAAAGATTTCAGCATCTATCCAATCTGCTATTTTTTAAACTGTTCTTACCGAAGTTAAGCATTATTTTTGTCCTTCAGCATATGAAAATTACTAACCAAATAGGGTACCATGTTTTAAAAACCAAAGAGCTACCACACAAAACCACAAGCATTCTTTGCCAGTCATGTGCTACAGATTTTCAGTATAATTTGACCTCTCAAAATAGACAAAGGATACAATACCAGCATGATATCGAAGAAAGTAATCAGTCTAATTCTCATTAAGATTACGCCATTAATCCCTGCACGGAGTGTACTGAAAATTTAAGCTCAAATGGTTTATTTCTGAATATTGGTAGAAATTACAGCCCTCTAGAACCAGATTATAATTATACAGGATTGCAAATTGTACGAGTTTAGTTCCTCGAAACAAAATGGATAGCAAAATCTGCAATTCTAATGACTGTTTTCAAGCTAAATACAGATATGAGCACACTGTAGTTCATTTACCAATTAAGACAAAAACAGTTTCCCTTGTCTTTTTCTTCTCTTTTTTCCAATATTCAGGAATATTATGAACCCACAGAAAGACAGAGACAAATTTATTGGCCAGAAACAACAAAGCAAAAATCTACTCTTTACTTACTGCATAGAGTAGACAAACTCTCTTTTTTCAAACATAATTCAGACACAGAAAATTTGGTATCACTGAGTTTGGGGTTTTTTTCAGGTCTTTATTCCCTTCTGTTTTTCAAAGAAAAGATGAATGATAGTCCTACATCGAATTTCAACCTGTGGATTCAACCTGAGGAGCTCAAACAAATCTTCAGTACTCAATTTTATTGGGAGAAGTACTGCTTCCTACGTCTTTACAACCTGACAAAAATAACTTCAAGATAGAAAGAATAACTAGAATCTAGATTTTTGTAAATGTCACTTCCCATGTTTTCCAAAAAAGTGCAAATGGTTTCCCACCCCAAGTGTTTGAATAACAAATTAAAACCATGTCTGTATAAAGCTATCTCCTTTTCTAATTTGAAAATCTTCACAGGTTTAGAGAGATATCACTGATGAGAGCCACACGATTTGTAGCAGATTTGTTTAAGCATGACAAATAGATCCTAAGGTAATTCAAGATACACAGGTCTTAGATTTTGTGCTTTCTATTTTTCAACAAAGAAAACAAGCATAAACTAATTTGTTCCAGTGTGTCGTTTAAAAAGTCTACAGATAAACGACTGTTGGTTTTGTGTAACTAAACAGGTCAAAGATGAAGTAGATCAGATTAGCTACTAAAGAAAGATCGTGTTGACAAACAGTACAGAAAAGTTTTATCAGCATTTTTTGTGGATAAAAAAAGCACAGTAAAACATACAAATCTATTTAGCAGGAAGGCTGTCTTAAGCTTGTGTTTAGCTTCTTGTAAAGTGAAGAACGGAAGAATGAGATTATGCTGGTTTTGACTGGGATAACAGTTAACTTTTTTCATAGTAGGTGGCATGGGCTATGTTTTTGTTGTGCTGAGCAGTGATATCATAGTGTCAAGGCATTTTCTGCCTCTAACCCTACCCCACCAGTGAGCAGGCTGAAGTGCAAAAGAAGCTGGGAGGAGACACAGCCGGGGCAGCTGCTCCCAACTGACCAAAGGGATGCTACATACCACAGAATGCCATGTTCTTCCTTCCTCTTCCTCCATATAAAGCTGGGGAAAGAGCAAGGAAGGGAGGGACATTGGGAGTGATGGTGTTTGTCTTCCCAAGTAACCGTTAAATTGATGCTGTCCTGGAGATGTCTGAACACCAGCCTGACCATGGGAAGTGGTAAATGAATTCCTTGTTTTGCTTTGCTTGTGTGTGCTGCTTTTGCTTTACCTATTAAACTGTCTGTATATCAATCAGCCCACGACATTTCTCACTTTTACCCTTCTGATTCTCTTCCGCATCCCACCCAGGGGGGAGTGAGCAAGCAGCTGTGTGGGGCTTAGCTGCTGGCTGGAGTTAAACCTCAACAAAGATGTAAAGGGTTTTTGTTGAACAAAGAGCTGCTCAGGTGCTGCGACATCCGAAGCAACCCATTACAGGAAAAGGCTTTTTACCATCCTTTCATATTCTTTTTAATATGTGTCTGAAGTTGTCACTTTAATTCTTCGAATTCACCTGCTAGAATGCCTGTTAGCAACAATTATAGCAAAATCAATCTCCACTGGGGACTGAAGAGCCACATACAGCCTTGAAAGCAGACGTATTTCTAAGCCTGCTAGTTCCCTCCCATGAAACATTTTCAGTTAAAATGTGGGTAAAATGTGAATAGAAATATGCGATTATCAGACTGGTTGCTGATTTTTCTAGAACAGGAAGCAAATCATACCATGCAAGTGAAATTAAATTCAAAACATTCAGTTCTTTGACAAAGAGGTATTTCTGTCTCACACAAAACATATATGTTAGTGCTACATGTTGCGTAAAAGACAAAAAGCAGTGAACAAATGTATCTCTGGAAGTTTCAGGAACAATTTTCATTTCCAAAGGGGTTCTGTAACAAAATTTGACCAGAGCACTCAAACTTCAAATTCCTTCTGACAATTCGGTATCTGTACAATGGGGTGTGTGTGTGTGTGTGTGTGTGTTTGCCTGGTTTCATAAGGAAGAAAGATTTATACATTTGTAATGCCCATAATTTTTTTTCTTCAGTTGATTAATTTCAACTAAAAGCAAAGTCCAACAGCTTTCATGATGAAGGTGGTGGCTAGGTAGAGGCAAAGACCTTAAATGACCTCTCTGTGAAGAGGAAGGTTTTAGGCTCAGATAATGAAAATTCCCTTAGGGAAATACGATGTACAAAAGCTATGGAATTCTGGCTTCAAAAGCTGTACAGATCCTAGGACCAATTCTTTTGAGGTATATGCAGAAGCTCCCTTCCAACCCCAACACATGGTGAAGAAAGATTACTGGGTTCATTTTTTCTTGTCAACATATGCATAGCTCTTATTTGGATTTCTTATAAGCAGACAAACAGAAATACAAAAGAAATACAAAAGATAATCTGTTTTAGAGGCAAGAAGGGAAGATAAAGCAAATATAATTCCTGCTACCAAAATTTTCTCCTGGAAGAGCCACACTCTGCTGTGTGTGCAGTGTCCTCATCTGTAATATGGGGTTATACGTCTCTGCCTTTGGAGCATCTCCCAGAGCTCCACACAAAGCATAGCATGTGAGGGTGAGACACAAGACTGGCAGCACACTACAGCACCACACCAAGGCACATCCACACCACCGAGGGACCTGTCACACTCAGCTCTCAGGCCATGGCCATACTATATATATCACCAGGAAAAGGAAACAACAGTAGGAATAATAAGCAAGCACGTGTACTCTGAGAGAGAGAAAGCTGTATCAAAGCTGGAGACCCTTTTTAACTGTATCGAATGTAATTAAACCACTTCTGGCACTGTGGGAAGCTGTTTCCAAATGCATTTGAGTAAGGCAGAAAGCATCATTTTAGCCATTGGACCATTAAAAAAAGAGTAAAAATAAGATCCCCCTTTGGGTCTAATCAACACTCATACACCAGCAGATGTTTTTCTACTCCTCTTAGATAACTACATATGGCTGTGGATCTTCTGGCTGCTTTATGGGACACTAATTGCCCACTGCACAAAAATTGATCAAGCATGCAATCACTGTTATTTGGACACTTTTCATAACCCTAATATTCCAATGCACAACCCATGAGTTTGTGTTTATTGTAAATGTAAGGTTATAAGGTGAGCCTGCAGGATCATCCACTGAGTGTCATTCACCTTCATTCTGTCAGATGTAGAGAGCTCAATGTTCTTGCTCTTTCAGGACCTATCCAAAACCATAACAGGATGAGAAGTTCAGCCCAAGAATTATGGAAAGAAAGCCCATAAGCACAAGCAAGCTAGAAATGCGTAAGACAGCACAGCTTCCTCTACATGACCCTTCAGAAGAGTTTATTATTCTGGGGTAGCACTGTACTGCTATCAGTGCACATGCTGCCCCTTTATGTGCAGCAAACTGGGAGCACTCAGCATGCTTCGCTGGACTGCCAGCCCCACAACGGTGGCCACAGCAGTGATCAGAGACTGCTCACTCATATCACTGAAGCGATGTGTACTTGCAAACCACACTGCTCTCCCCGGGGAACACATGCTCTCCCCGGAGAACACATGCTCTCCCTGCTCTCACCTGCTGACAGAGGAACCTCTGCTTGCATCTGAAAGCTGCTTTAGAAAGACTTTTGATGACAGCTCCTGGACGGGAGCACAGATCTAAAATCCTGCTCAAATATTTATCTGCTTTAGGATCATCAAAACATTTAATTTAAGAAAAGCTGGAAGGTTATAAGTAAATACTGCCATTAACTTACTTACAAATTTAACTCAAGCCATATTAAGTCTGGGCACTCTCCCAGCAGCACATGCACTATTCTCCCCAAAACCAACATCAGCCATTTGACAGAACGCTGGACAGAGCACTACAGATCCTATTTCCAGATACAGAGGACTCATACAAAAAGGGACAGAACCACAGAAGCTGAATAAGTTTCCTGAAGTACTGAATATCATCACAATACAGAGGCAGGCATTTTGTGTTGCTAAAAGAAAATTGATGTTTTATTTCACAAAGTAATTAACCTAGCGAATTATTAATAGCAACTCAATCATTGTTAGGTACAGTCCTGTTCTAATGGAGTGACAATAAAAAATACAGAAACAATATCACTGACATGATGAAAAATTACCAGCTAGATTAAGTCATCAAGTGCAAAGTGAAAAGCAAAACCATAAAGAACACCACCTTTCTATTTACTATTTACTGCAATATAGAATCATAGAATAGTTAGGGTTGGAAAGGACCTTAAGATCATCTAGTTCCAACCCCCTGTCATGGGCAGCGATGCCTCCTACTAAACCATGTCACCCAAGACTCCGTCCAACCTGGCCTTGAACACTGCCAGGGATGGAGTATTTATCACTTCTTTGGGGAACCAAATCCAGTGCCTCACCAGCCTCACAGTAAAGAACTTCTTCCTTATATCTAACCTGAACTTCCCCTGTTTAAGTTTAAACCCATACGCAGTCATGTTTGGCATTGTTAATCCAAGTCCACAGTAAATGCAGTACTGCAGAGCTGGCTGTAAACTAAAACCCTCTGGGACGAATTTTCATCCCCAGTGCTAGAGAATTACGTTGAGGACTCCTCACAATGTCAGTTGGGCATGCAATTCATTGTGCAATGCAGTGAAAACTTCAATGCCTCTAATGTATCCTACATTTTAATCAGAATAAGCTTGTTTAGTTGAGAATGAGCTGTTCTTGCCAAAGAACACTTAAAACCTGCAATGTGTTATATGCAGTTTGTCATTTTGACTACTCAGCACAATAGTCATTCTCCTCTCTTCTCTCTCCACCAAAGTATTCTCACCAGAAACTTCAGATTTTCAAAGAGGCTCACTATTAGGAAATAACATAAGCAGAGAATCAGAGTGACCCTGAGCACTCTTGAAAATCCAGCCATAGACTCTGCAAGGTTCCCTGTGTAGCATCACATTCCATCTTTTGAAAGGCCTATTCCAGCCTAATGAAAAAATACAGTGATTCTTCACATTTCTTAAATCTTCCGTTTCAAAATCTTTGTATTTTTTTTCAACAATCAGTAAACTGGAAGTTTAGCAACTGAATACTCACTTCCAGTGAGCTGCTAGTTGCCTTACAGTCTCTTTCAATTTTTGTTATGGCTTATATTATTTTGTATCACTTCAGTGAAATTATGGCTTTCAGAAATTATAATTTATAACAAGTAAAATCAATTTTCTAAGCCCTAGTATCTTTCCTCCCAAGTCTAGAATTCACTGGATTCTTTTGCCAGAAGTCTTGTAAGAGAATGCCAATCCATCAAATCCAGGTCTTGTAAACTCAATGACCTCTTTTCAGAAGAAAACTTTCTGGGGTGGGAGGGACAGGCCCAGCCCACACCAACAAATAACCTGAAAGCCCAGGCACTCATCTAAGGTATCAGAAACACCCTCCTAAGGAATGAAATACAGACGGCAGAGACTTCAACACTTGAACCTGCATATCGCACCTTCCAGGTTATGCAAATGTAATTTCACATTTTTTCCAACAGAATAATCTGCAAATCACTCTGATACATAGTGCACAGGATTGGAAAACCTTTTTCATTCCCATACTACACAGAACAACCTCTATCGTGCCTCAGGCACATAACATTAAATGAATAAATAACAGAAGGCGCCCAAGAATCAAACAGGAAGGAAAAGGGGAAGGCAGGCAAACAGAAAGGGAGAACCTTTCATTTCATTTAAATTTCTCCTGTGTTGGTTTTTCTTGATCTTTAAAATCTGTGTGCGATATTCCAGCCCTGAGGAACTATTTAACATTTTTTCAAGCTGGATCAATACTGCCAGGATACTACACTATATCATTCTTTGAAATAGATAACTTTCAGAAGGCATCTTCCAGGATGCCTCAAGCTTCTAGCAATGTCATGATCTTTCTGCACTGATATGATGGCCCAGTTTCACCAGGTATTAACATAGTATCCAAGACGAATTATCCTAGTACTCTGAAAAGCCAGAGCCTAGATTAGGTCTCTCATAGGTGGCTAGTGTTCTTAACAGCTAAAAATTAACATTCTTTGTTTAGACCTGACAGTGAATTAAAAGTTTAGACCAGATAATAAATTTGTTTAGACCAGATAAATTAAAAGTTACATCCACCTTGTGAACTCTGCTATGATAGATACCCAGGTAGCTGTAAACATGCTAACACATACATTGGAAAAAATTTAACCATGGTATTCCCTAATTCCTCACAGACTGAACTGCATTGCTCCTCAAAGGAGTGAACCACTCCTGCATTTTTGATGTACAGCTTTCAATACCTGCGTAGGCTCATATGCAGTTCACCCAAGTGTCTCTCTATTGCACTGCAGTATGCAGTATGGAGATACCACAGAGATCAAATACAGAAGGAAAGAATTTAACTAATTCAACACCAAGTAAAGCTACACAGTTCTTTGTGTTTCCATCAGTCACCAAGGCAAGACACTCCAAGGCTGTCACAATCTGCAGTGGAGCACTTCAGCATGGTACATGGGGGACTTCCTGAATCAGGGGAACTTCCAGTGGAACCAAGAGAGCCACCAGAAGCCCACAGCTTGCGCAACAGTGGCTGCTGGAACCCAAGTGGGGCGAGGAGCCAGGACAGCCAAGCCTCCCACCCCATATGAAAGAATCCCTTACGGAATGCCACCAACAATGCAGACAAAGAGAGCATGGCATGCACAGGAAGGGTGCTGAAGCCCTGCCAGCTTGACCAGGGAGCAGTGGTATCCACCCAGCAGAAAGCCATGGCCTCTCAAGCTCTGCACCAGAACAACTGATGCAGCTGCCTGGACAAGAGCTCCAGTGGGAACATGCTCTCATTCAGGTGCCAGGCTGCAGGGTCTGCCCTGCTGTTATGGCAGTTTTGGAAGGCAGCAGTGAGCAGACTGTGGGAGGCACACCCAGGTAGTTGAGCTCCTCCATTTAGAAACTGAGCCCTCAGAGAAGCTGATTCAGTTAGGGAGTATTCACCAAGAGTGGTGGTGAATGGAGTTAAATCCAGTCACAAGTGGTGTTCCCCAGGTCTCAGGACTGGTGCCAGTCCTGTTTAATATCTTTGCCAATGATCTGGATGGAGGGATCAAGTGCACCCACAGTAAGTTCACAGACAACACCAAGCTGGGCTGGCAGTGTTGATCTGCTGGAGGATAGGAAGGCACTGCAGAGGGGTCTGAACAGGCTGCATCCTGCCTTGTCCCAGACACAGTGTGGCCAGCAGGACTCCCCTGTACTTGGCACTGGTGATGCCGCACCTTGAATCCTGTGTTCAGTTCTGGCCCCCTCACTGCAAGAGAGAGATTGAGTTGCTGCACCAGGTCAAGAGAACAGCAATGAAACTGGTGAAGGGCCTGGAGCACAAGTGTTATGAGGAACGGCTGAGGGAACTGGGATTGTTTAGTCTGGACAAGAGAAAGCTTCAGGGGAGACCTTATCACCCTCTACAGCTACCTGAAAGGAGAATGAAGGAAGGTGAGGGTCGGTCTCTTCTCCCAGGCAACAAGTGATAGGACAAGAAGAAATGGCCTCAAGTTGCTCCAGGGGAGGTTTAGACTGGGTATCAAGAAAATTCGTTTCACTGAATGGGATGTCAGGCGTCAGAACAGGCTGCCCAGGGAAGTGGTTGAGTCAACAACCCTGGAGGTATTTAAAAGACCTTACATAGATGTGGCACTTAGGGACATGGTTTAGTGATGAACTTAGCAGTGAGTTCTACGTTACAGTTTGACTTGGGGATCTTAAAGGTCTTTTCCAACCCTTTATCATTCTATGATTCTATGATTGCATAGGTTTAATGATATGCAATGTGCAGATGCATCTGAACTCTGCCTTAAGGACAGGCAATAAAACAGTGCTAGTGTTATTCTAGGGCAAGCACAAAATCTGTCTCTCAAACCTTGTACTTCACTTTTTAAATCTGCAGCAACAGCCAGTGAACTGATTTAACAGTCAGTAAAATGTTCAAAAAAAAAAGCCTGGAAGAGTCAATTATCAAGGTCTGTCTCACTGGTGACAGATATCTTTAATATTATTTAACATAGCTTTACAGATGAAATGTCCCAAAAGATGCATTCTTTACCCATATAACTAACTTAAAGTTTTAGGTAAGCATAGAATCATAGAATCATAGAAGAGATAGAGTTGGAAATAACCTTAAGATCATCAAGTTCCACCCCCCCTGACATCAGCAGGGACACCTCCCAATAAACCATACCATCCAAGGCTGTGTCCAACCCAGCCTTGAACACCGCCAGCGATGGAGCATTCACAACTTCCCTGGGCCACCCATTCCAGTGCCTCACCACCCTTACAGTAAAGAACTTCTTCCTTATATCCCATCTAAACTTCCCCTGTTTAAGTTGGAACCCGTTACCCCTTGTCCTATCACTACAGTCCCTCATGAAGAGGCCCTCTGCAGCATCCCTATAGGCCCCCTTCAGATACTGGAAGGCTGCTAGGAGGTCTCCACGCTGCCTTCTCTTCTCCAGGCTCAACAGCCACAACTTTCTCAGCCTGTCTTCATACGGAAGGTGCTCCAGTCCCCTCATCATCCTCGTGGCCCTCCTCTGCACTTGTTCCAACAGTTCCATGTCCTTTTTATGTTGAGGACACCACAACTGCACACAGTACTCCAAGTGAGGTCTCACAAGAGCAGAGTAGAGGGGCAGGATCACCTCCCTCGACCTGCTGGTCACACTCCTTTTGATGCAGCCCAGGATATGGTTGGCTTTCTGGGCTGCGAGTGCCCAGTGAAGCCGGCTCATGTTCATTTTCTCATTGACCAACACCCCCAAGTCCTTCTCTGCAGGGCTGCTCTGAATCTCTTCTCTGCCCAGCCTGTACCTGTGCCTGGGATTGCTCTGACCCAGGGGTAGGACCTTGCACTTGGCATGGTTAAACTTCATCAGGTTGGCATCAGCCCACCTCACAAGCGTGGCAAGGTCCCTCTGGATGGCATTCCTTCCCTCCAGCGTATCAACCGAACCACACAGCTCGGTGACATCGGCAAACTTGCTGAGGGCACACCCAATCCCACTGTCCATGTCACCAACAAAGATGTTGAACAAGACCGGTCCCAACACCAATCCCTGAGGGACACCACTCAGTACTGGTCTCCAGCTGGACATTGAGCCATTGACCACAACTCTTTGCATACAGCCATCCAGCCAGTTCTTTATCCACTGAGTGGATCCAAACATGGATGATATACTGATGTATCTGTATTTCACTTGCAGATACAGTTTCTAACTTAGTCATTACTTGAAGTTAATCAAGGAATTTCTTCATCTTGTAATTTCTCACCTGCAGATAGTTAGAACTGTGATTACAATTAAAATTACCATTAAAAACTTCATGCTGTGGTTTCATTACCTGTGTCAAATGAGTTCCATTAATTATGAATTATGATATTCACAAACTTGTCTTAACACACATTTCAACAGGAACCTTGAAGTTTCCACTGAAATCTGCAATCCAAGACTTAGTTTTGGTAAACATCTAAGAACTCAAGCTAAAACTCCATGAAAGAATAACTCGAGCACTTGTATTGTCAGGGAGCAAGATAAGTATGTCACCCACAAACAAAGTGCGCTTGCACATTCATATTAATGTATTATAGACTGCTTGCCATTATTTGCTAAAACATGAGCTCAGAGAGGTCATGGAACCAATCCAATCCCCTTTCAAGTTATTAGAAAGGTTTTTGTGGCACCTCTTTGCAACTGCTTCCTGCCAGAAACCACACACCTGTGTTGCAGAGGACGGCATTAGACACTACAGTATCTCTATCTTCAGGGTAGCAGCCTTGCTGCTATAAGGGTGGTAGTCTGACAGCACAGAATCAGCATGCAAGATCTGCAAAGTTCTTGTACCAGCAGAAGCAGTTACTATCATCTGCTATATAAGGCACTGCTGCATTTCCCCACAGAAAGTGGCTTAAATTAGGTTACTTTCTCCCTTTAAGAGTAAATTATATATAAATACATAACCTCACAACTTATTAGCAATCCAAAAGTATGAACGCTACGTCTTCTATAATCACTGAAAGGGAAAGCAAAGATGTATTTTAGGTTCTTGTTAATGTAAAGGAAGAAAATACAAATACATCTAGCAAATAATTTTGTCACAGAGCAAACCGAGTATTTAAAGACCTTCCTAACGTCACAAAGCCACACAATGTAGACCTAAACAGAAATTACTCCATAGATGAGCCACAACACATCCACAGTTACTGAACAGGTATAAAGCAAAAAAGCCACATTACCATCAAGTATTAGATAAAACGAGCTGGTGCAAAACAACCACATCAGAAAAAAAAAAACCAAAAAAAAGGTTTCATTTTTTATCATGCGTACCAAAATAATTACTCCAGTCTTTCCACCTCCCACAATTACCTTTGCATGCTCAATACACCCTTCTCTGGGAGCACATTTCCTTATCTATTTAAGCACTACCCTTTTACTTCCCATTTTCTTAAGAACAGGATATTCAAAAGATACGGATGATCATGTCTGCCAACAGAAATGAAAGCAAAAAGTATGCCAACAATCATCCTGACCTTTTTCGCTTGTACCTTTCTTTTGCATTTATCTTCTAAACTGAAAATTCTTCAGACTGAAGACTCTGTTGCTGTACACCTGCATACTATTAGTATTATATAAACGATAACAGAGCCCAGAGAGGTGTTACATTCTCAGCTGAGAGCCTTCAGAACTTGCAGGTATTGTCCTGCCACTACGTAATGTTAAAAGAGATTATAAAACTGTGAGAGAACAGTCCTTCTGTTCCCCACCATCCGCATTTCCATTACACAGACTATGACCAAGAAGGGGAATCTCCTAATTCCAGTTACAGGCCTTCATATATGACATTAACAAAAACTCCAGCAATGAGATACAAAATAAACATTCATTTTAACATCCATGCTTAATCTTTTAACAATCTGTGCAAAAAAAAAAAAAAAATCTCAATAATCTCAAAAATGAATGTCAAAAAAAAATGGCAAAACTATTTTAGTAATACAATGAGAAGCTGGATTTATTCAAGAGTTACAAACACTAAAATACAAATTAAATAGCAAACATTCACAGGGAAAGGATCTTCTGCAGGCACCATATAGCTGCTAAGCTAGAATTCTGTTTTCATGTAAATGAATTATGTAGGAAAGAGAAGAAAACAAAACAAAAAAAGAGGCAAGGAGAACAAGATGTTGGGACAAACAGCAAAAAGAAATCTGTTCCTAAAGAGAAAGAGCAGAAAAGCATGAATTAGAAAATAAGTCATTAGTGTGAGGGAATGAGGAACGAGGAGGAAGTATGAAAAGAATCCAGCTCTCTACTACGGCAATTTTTAGTTACTAACAAAAAGTACCACCTTCCAGAAAAGCTGCTGCTTGCATGTGTAAAGGGATGGCGCTTTACGTAAATGTCCAAAACCCCTCAGGCATAAGAGTCAAACCTGTCCAACTCCGGGAACTGCAAGAGACGACATAACATTTCATATCCACTTTCCAGCTGTGATCCAAATCTGGCACAGATGGCTTGAAAACGATCGTCATGCCAGAAACCTGAAAATGACTGTCGCTATCACAAACCCACTGGCCTATTATGGAATAAATGACTTTTAGTCTCGATCTGGATGTTGATACTGCAAAAGTGGTCAGGGGCAACAATACTCTAGGGCAGTTGGGGCAGCCATTTATCTGTTGTAAGGCCCACAGTGCGCCCTGCAAGAGGTGGCAAAGACCCTTCAGCCCCTTACTTAAATCCACCCTTGGCACACTGCAAAGCACAGGACAACTAGGTTTCACTCCCAGTACTGAGGCTGATCTCCTTTGAGCCTTGTCCCATTTCTATTTAAGCCAGTTCCCTACAACTTCCACAGGTCTCTATTTCCCTCCCCGGTAGTACTGAACTGATAAGTTATTTTCCTCCCCTTTCTTTTCTGCCTGGTTGACTAAGGCTATCAGCTTCAGGGTAGCAATTGCCTCTGACAATGTGCTTGTACAGCTCCCTAACAATAATGCTGGGCAAAACAGGACTTTGATCTCAGCTGGAGTCTCTGTGCACTACAGCAGCAGTGCCCTGTATAAGACGGCAGACCCCCATTAAGGGAAAGCTTTAACTTACATGTTTTAAAAGCACATGACTAGGCTAATTTTATACATCATAATAACCTGAGACAAGACAGCCTAATTTAGAGGAGACGCATGCTCTCTGTACCCTTTTCCTCAGAAAAAGCAGCTCTCATAAATGATCCATGCCATTCCCCACAACAGGCAGCTCAGAGCGAGCCTGCCTGCACGGCAATGCACTTGGTCACAAACTGCAGCTTGCAGCAGGGTGAGCACTCTACTATCACTGTTACCTTTAAAATGTTGAGGCATAAAGGTAACTAATACCCCAATAACTCCAGTAAACGCATAGACGTGAGTGTGGGACAGCCTTGGTCTTCAAGGCTGTTCCTGTTTCACAACTTCTTTACACATCACACTTTCTGAAATCTTACCTGCTCTAATTGCCATGATTCATGAATTTACACCACCAATGTGCTCCACAATTTTTATGCAGCTGCAATCCTTCACTTTGCAAGCAAATAACTAGTGACTCTTTACAGCTGCAATATCTAAGCACAGCCTTAAAACTTCAGAGCAAATTCATGAAAGCTACAAAAATTGAGCATAATAAAAAATGTCACAAAATAAGGCATATTATTACCATCATCATGTACATATCAAGATATATTATGCCACTGCAAAATGCATGCTGTGTAATCTGCTTTATACAGAGCCCTTAGCACAAAGTGCCTGACTCCCTGTGGCACAGTTCATGGGGTCCTCTTGGGCTACGGCAGGCTTTTCCCGCACAAACCCAGTCTCAGTAGAACTCCAGAAGCTTTACAAAGAACTCTGGGGACTTGCAGCAAATTCATTTCTCCGTGGACTGCACTTTTCAGCTGACAGTCTTCATATATTACTCATTAAACAGGAGAGACTGTTTTGTAAATGCTGCTTTTTAAGTTACAGTATTAAGATTTATTGTTAAAGAAACAAGTGAAAATATAAGAAGTCATAATAATACATAATAATGGGGACTGGGACCTTACTGTGACTCATATTTTTATCTTAGCAAGCAAGCGTCATCTAACTATAGTTCTGCAGGATGAGGAATGTGTTCACTTACTCCAGACAGATCAGCATAAAATAAAAATGAGTATGTTAATTTCAGAAATTCTGTAAATTAAAATGAGTTCAGGAAAAGGATAGGAAAAAAAAGCGTACTTTTGAAAAAAAAAAATGAACTCCTGTGAATCTTTAACGATTCCAAGATACTTCTGCTATTTTCTACTGGAAACTGATGAAGGATACCAAAGGAAAAGACTACTGTGCTTGAGAACTTAATTCCTCATGAAGCTACATCTTACTTTTAAGCGCCATCAGGAACCACCTTAAGGGTTGAGGGCAGCTACATGAACTGCAACTGACTTTTTACTTGAGTCTAAACTATTTTGATTCATAGTAATAAAGGACAGAAATATTGTTAAAAATTGATTAAGTTTCAAGAATAATTCCTAGCTCATTTTATCTGGTGTGCAGGCTTGTATAAGTGCTTAATCGTACATGCAACTTCCTATCTATGCAGTTTCATGAAAATAAATGCAATATATTTATTTCTAACAAACTTTTGATTTTATTTCATAACATTAGTGAACTCAAATCCCCTCACCCTGACTACTGGTGTTTCAAAGGCAGAATATATAAGAGAAGACATTGAGAGCAAAATGCCAAAATAGCAAACTCACAAATAGTATGAATCCTTTATCCATCTCAGTATAAAAAGCCAGCACTGACACTGAAAGAATTGCCTTCTACTTTTTGTTAATTCCCCCAAAACATTCTCAGCATCTTAAAAGTGGAAGTATAATCTATTTTGTGAGCTTTGGACATGCAGTTGGATTGCTTAATGAGTTGTGCACAACACAACACAGAACTGACTCCCTCTGTCTCCTTTCACGTGTAAAGAAAAATATGACATTTTACTGAAGAAAAAAACACACACTTTTCTGCTTGAATTAATTCAGGTATACAGCTGCATGTACGATCGACTGCCAGGAGGAACAATACAGGTTTGAGTTCTGCTACCATTTTAAAGTCTGTGCCAAAGTTGAAACAGCTTTGCCAAGCTCAGAGAAGGGCTCGCAGCATTTTCTACCATACTGTACATCAGTGATGCTCAGGCTATGTCACATACATCTTCACAGACTTCAGCATGCCCAAGAGCCTGTGCCCTGTCCCCCACGCTAGCAGCAGTGACATTGTTGGCTGTCACATGCCACCCAGGCCATAAAAAGGGTGGAAGAGAAGATGAACTATCCCAAGGGAGGCACATCAGGCCTCTCCCTCTCATAGTGTGTTTCACTCCTACGAAACAGTTCTCTGACCTACTTTACTAATGCAGTGTTTTCATGTGCTATCTCAGCCACATGTGCACTCAGAAACTATTGCTTTCTGGGTAAGCATGCTCAGGAGATCCCGGAGGATGCTTAAAACAAGCAAGTTCAATGAGATTTGCAATGCTATACTGCTAATTCAGGAAGTAGCTCTGAAGAATTAAAAATAAGCCAACTTCTTGAGAGAACTCTATTTTAGATGCCTAGACAAAGACTTTCAAAGCAGAAGCGTGGTTTGTTTGCTTTTTGGTCTGGGGCAGTCCTCAGCAATTTGATATGGTTAACATTCAATAATAACATTAGAAAATATATAAGCACTATCAGATCTGTGTTTCTCTGAAAATCTACAGTTTTGCCTCCCTTTGCTTATCTGAACTGCACTAAGCAGGAACTGAAGAGATGTTTTATTTCCTTCTTCAAGGCCACAGCTACAAAACTGCTCAGCAAACTTTTGGCACTGGCCTCTGCAGAGCCTCATGTACAGCGGGAGAATAGAGAAACAGTTCCTCTGCTGCTGGGAAGAGCCATGAACAGCTGTTCCTGTGGTATTTTCGCCTTTATTACAAGGCTTCAAAATTGCATCAGAATGCATCTGCTACTCATTTTTGAAGCCTTATTGCCAATTCAGTACATCTTATAAAGCACATGGACTGAAGGAGCTGTTGGACAGAGCCGCAACATTCTCAGGTTCATCGCAATCAATTTCTTTCTTTCTGATTCTTCTATTGATTAGAACTATCAATCATGCACACAGATTGAAGTGGCAAACTTTCACTTCTGCACCTATCAGATCAGGTTTTTTTTCCACGTTGCTCTTATGGTGGCATATGGTCGCTATAAATATTGTCATTTAGAACAGGGCAAACTCCAACTGACCTGTTTAAACATCTGTCTTTGTTTTAGAGCACACTCTGGAAATATTTTTTATTTCATGAGTGTTTACAAAATAAATGAAGAAAAACGTTTACATTGCTGTATCTACCTTGTCTTTTTTACAACCAAACAAATGAAACAAACACGCTTGCTGCCTATCCGGCACACCTTTTAAAACGCCCGTGATTTCTTTCTGCGATTATTCAGTTTGGAAAAGATACTCTCATGAAGACTACGAAGCGCCAGAACCCTAATGCCACTCCAAAAAGCAAATGCAGAAATGGGTTTATTCCTGCTCCGAAGCCCAGCCCAGCCCGCCCGGAGCTAGACCTGCTTTGGCTCGCTCTCCCCTCGCACCGGCGACCCAGAAACGAACTGCTCTCATCTTCCAGCAGCAAACGCTCCCGCTCCAGAGCCGGGCGCTGGGGTAGGCACGGAAGGGCACGCAGGAGCCGCTCCAGCACCGCCGGGCCGAGGCACAGCCCGTACCGCCGCACGTCCCGGGGCTGGCTCCCGCTCCCGCTCCCCGCCGCCGCTGACGCACAGGGCTCCCGGGCAGCAGCAGCCGCCGCGCGGCGGCTCCCGTAGCTTATGGCAACGGCGGAGCCAATGGCAGCCGTCCGCCGGGCGCTGCCATGGCGATCCCGCTCCTCGCCATGGCGGCACCAACGGACCCGGGCGCTCCGCTCCGCGCGCGAGGAAGCGGCAGCCGCGCCCCGCGCTGCCCGGCCCGCCCTGCGCAGCTCCGCTCTCGGTGGACCCCCGAGGAACGCGCAGCGGGCGCTCGGCCGGCAGCTCACGGCGGGGCCGGGGTCTCCGCAGCCGAGGGGCGACGGCCGCCACCGACGATGCAGCGCTCCGCCTGCTGCCGCCCGGCCCGCCAGGGAGCGGGGCACTAGTGGAGGAAGCGCGGAGGACAGCTCTCCCCAGAAACTAGCGCTTTAACTTCGTGGAGCGGGACCGCACGAAGTTGGGAGCCGAGACAGGGTCCCCTCCGACAGCAATCGCCAGCCGGCATGCACAGGGCTGGCCCGCGACCCGCTCCTCCGGGCGGGACTCACCGCCTCCCTCCCCACCGCCCCGGGCATGGTCCGGACCCTCGGCTCCGCTGCCGGAGCCAGATCTTCTCTGAGTTGTGTTCCGGCGGCCGCCCCCGAAGCCGCCGAGGGGCAGCGAATCCAACCCAGGAGCAGCTCCGGTCCCTCCGGCCGCGCTCACAGCCCCCGGGGGTCCCCCCTACCTATAAGGGACCCAGTCCGCCTGGTGCCTTGAAGTCATCTCTCCGCGGCGACGCTGCCCGGAGCCGAGGAGGGGGACGCGGCCGCTGCTGCCCGAGTCGGAACCCGCCACGGCGCGGGCAGCATCCTCCGTCCGGGGCGGGGGCGGACGGCGCGCTGGTTATCCCGGCAGTGGCCGCAGAAACATCCCCCCGGGGAGGGCTCCCAGCGGCGGGCCGGGCTGCATGGGGAGGGGGGCGGCCGGGGGCAGCGGGAGGCGGCTCCAAGCCCTTCCTCCCTGCCCGGAGCGGCGGCTGGGTCGGGCACCGGAGCGGGGAAATGGGGCGGGAGGGGGCGGAGGAAGGGCCAGCGGCGGGCAGGGAAAGGCAGGGCAGCAGCGCTCGTCCCCGCTGCCGCTACCCGCCCGCCCCCCCGCTGCTGCCGCCGCCGCCGCCGCCGCCGCCGCGCTGAGGCATCGCCCGGGCGAGGCGGGCCGGGCCGAGCCGAGCTGAGCCGGCCCCCGCGCCGGGCCCGCCCCTGCCCGTCAGCCGCGCCGCCACTGACTCACGGCCGGCGCCCGCCCTGCCACTGGGCATGTGCGGGGCATCCGCCCGCGCTGGGGGGCGGCGGGGTGTCGCGGGGTAGCGGGCGTGCGGCCCTGGCAGCCGGCTGAGGCGAGAGGTGCGAGGAGAGCGCGTCCTGCGCCCAGACGCTTCTCCGGCAGCCCTACCGGCAAAGTCTGTCAGTTTCAGCGGCTCGACCCAAAATGGCTGGGGAGCCGGGGCCCCCGGTCCGCTTGTAAAAGCTTAACGCGGCCCTTAGGGGAAAACCGGTGATTTCTGTTCGCTGGTACTCGCAGTTGATGCAGGGCCGCAGGGGCGCGGTGTCTGCGGCCCACCTTAGCTGGGACCAGCACGGCTGTGAGCTCCGGCAGCGCACTTGGGGTAAACCATGGTGGAAGGCTGAGGCTGGCTGCAGAGAGCGCGGTCTCGGCTCCCTGAGACCCCTGCTTGTCGCTACACAAGTGTCCTATAGGCTGTTACCCACCAGTCTCAGCAAGACCAGCTCTGCTCCAACTCTACAGCCAGAGCAGAAGTAAAGCCATTTAAACTATTGTAAATCCTCCTTGTCCCCTTAGTCTGTGTCATACTGTACACTTACAGAAGCAATTCCTGACTTTGTGGAAAAAAATACCTGAATAAAGAAGGAATTAGTGAAAGATGAAGATGGATGAAATAGATAATCTCTTTGAATAATGACAAAACTCAGAAGTTACTATTGCAGGTAAGATTTGTACTTTGTAGAGATACTTAAAGAAAAGACTTTTATGAGTTAGGTGAAGTCACCTTTTCACACAGAACAGGCATTGTGTGGAAGACAACTTCCTTCTGCAAGTAATAGAGGAGCCCACAAGGAGAGGTGCCATGCTTGACCTCATCTTCACCAACAGGTTGGAAATGTGATGCTCCAGGGCAGCCTTGGTTGCAGTGATCATGAGATGGTCGAATTCAAGATCCTCAAGACCGTGAGAATAGCATGCAGCAAGCTCACTGCCCTAGGCTTCAAGAGAGCAGACTTCGGCCTCTTCAGGGACATGCTCAGTAAAGCTCCATGGGATACATCCCTAGAGGGCAGGGGGCCCAAGACTGTTGGTTGACATTCAAGAATCACCTGCTGCAAGCTCAGGAGCGATGCATCCCAACTGGAAGGAAGTGCTGCAGGAGGGCCAGGAGACCTCCTTGTATGGATAAGGAGCTGCTGACGAAAATTCGAAGGAAAAAAGAGGCTTCTATAAGGTGGAAGCAAAGACAGGCAGCCTGGGAAGAATAGAGGGATGTTGTCCGGGAAAGTAGAGACCACAAATAAAAGACAGGCTAGGGACAACGTGGGCCCCTCCGGAAGCTATTAGGAGAACTGGCTACCCTGGATTTGGACAAGGCTGAGGTACTTAATGATTTTTTCCCCTCAGTCTTCACATGCAAATGCTCTGACCACACCACCCAAGTCCTGGAAGGCAGATGC
The DNA here is from genome assembly GCA_017639245.1 of Myiopsitta monachus. Classification (NCBI taxonomy): domain Eukaryota; kingdom Metazoa; phylum Chordata; class Aves; order Psittaciformes; family Psittacidae; genus Myiopsitta; species Myiopsitta monachus. The sequence goes on along the minus strand of CM029924.1, from coordinate 13,067,353 downwards.
AGAGACAGTGAGAATGAAGACCCTGGGCCCACTGTAGGAGAGGATCTGGTTCAAGACCATCTTAAGAACCTGAACATGCACAAGTCCCTGGGACCTGATGAAATCCATCGGTGGGTCCTGAAGGAGCTGGCAAATGAAGTTGCTAAGCCACTGCCCACCATATTTGAAAAATCATGGCAGTCAGGTGAAGTTCCCGATGACTGGAAAAAGGGAAATATAAACCCCATTTTCAAGAAGGGGAAAATGGATGACCCGGGGAACTACAGACCAGTCAGCCTCACCTCTGTGCCTGGCAAAACCTTGGAGCAGATTCTCCTGGAAGGCATGCTGAGGCACATGAAAAACAACAAGGTGGTTGCTGACAGCCAGCATGGCTTCACTAAGGGGAAATCCTGCCTGACCAATCTGGTGGCCTTCTTTGATGGGGCTACAGAACTGATGGAGAGGGGTAGAGCGGCTGATGTCATCTATCTGGACGTGTGCAAAGTGTTTGACGCTGTCCCACATGACATCCTCGTCTCTAAGTTGGAGAGACATCAATTTGATAGGTGGACCACTCTGTGGATAAAGAACTGGCTGGATGGCTGCACGCAAAGAGATGTGGTCAAGGGCTCAATGTCCAGCTGGAGACCAGTAACGAGTGGTGTCCCTCAGGGATAGGTGTTGGGACCGGTCTTGTTCAACATCTTTGTCGGTGACATGGACAGTGGGATTGAGTGTTCCCTCAGCAAGTTTGCCGATGACACCAAGCTGTGTGGTTTGGTTGATATGCTGGAGGGAAGGAATACCATCCAGAGGGACCTTGACATGCTTGTGAGGTGGGCTGATGCCAACCTGATGAAGTTTAACCATGCCAAGTGCAAGGTTCTACACGTGAGTCAGAGCAATCCCAGGCACAGCTGCAGGTTGGGCAGAGAAGAGATTCAGAGCAGCCCTGCAGAGAAGGACTTGGGGGTGTTGGTCAACGAGAAAATGAACATAAGCCTTCTTCAATGAACACTCACAGCCCAGAAAGCCAACTGTATCCTGGGCTGCATCAAAAGGAGCGTGACCAGCAGGTCGAAGGGAGGTGATCCTGTCCCTCTACTCTGCTCTTGTGAGACCTCACTTGGAGTACTGTGTGCAGTTGTGGTGTCCTCAACATAAAAGAGACATGGAACTGTTGGAACAAGTGCAGAGGAGGGTGATGAGGATGATGAGGGGACTGGAGCACCTCCCGTATGACTATAGGATGAGAAAGTTGGGTCTGTTGAGCCTAGAGAAGAGAAGGCAGCGTGGAGACCTCCTAGTAGCCTTCCAGTATCTGAAGGGGGCCTATAGGGATGCTGCAGAGGGACTCTTCATGAGTGACTGTAGTGATAGGACAAGGGGTAACGGGTTCAAACTTAAACAGGGGAAGTTTAGACTGGATATAAGGAAGAAATTCTTTACTGTTCGGGTGATGAGGCATTGAATGGGTTGCCCAGGGAAGTTGTGAATGCTCCATCTCTGGCGGTGTTCAAGGCCGGGTTGGACATAGCCTTGGATGGTATGGTTTATTGGGAGGTGTCCCTGCTGATGGCAGGGGGGTTGGAACTAGATGATCTTAAGGTTATTTCCAACCCTAACTATTCTATGATTCTATGATAAACCACCAAAGAGTTAAGTGTTGCACCTTTTGTGCCCTGAAGAGGCTAAAACACAGAAGCTAAGATGGAAAGGGACACAGAAGTGGCAAAGACGTGAAGCTTGGACCTGCGAAGCCATCACCAATTTGCAACATTTGTCTTGATGGGGTGAATTCACGTGGAAGAAGGATATGGCAGAGATTATCCCATTGCAAGGTATTGCAGAATTGTAGGGAAAGATGCATGATTTAGGCTGTGGAAAGGTGCATGTCTGAGTGAAGAGTGAAAAAAAAATGTTCACCTAAGAAAGTAGGGAGTTTAGAGGGAAGTGTTTTGAGATAGTGGAGCAGAACAGTAGGAAAAGAACTTTTGGTTTGGTTTTATAGCATACAAACCCAAGGAGACTATTACAAATTTACAAATTAAAAAACAATTGAAGGAGCTAGTTTTTCACGCAGCATGACTGTGTGGTAGAATTCGGTACCAAAGAACATGGCTAGGGACAGGAAGCCAGCAAGAATCAACAGAAAATGGCATGCTTAACAGATAACAGGAATGTCAGCAGTTTCTGCACTGTTGTAAACTTCTGAGACGCTATTTTGTTTTAAAGCCAGAAACTAGAATTTAAACGTTTTCCAAAAGGCAGAATGAGATCTACTTTTAAGGAAGAATTCCCTCACATCTATTTGGATAGCTTGCTGGCTTTTTGACCAGCATCAGGCATTGGACTTCACATACCTCCATTCCAGTCAGGCACAACCTGGAACTGTAAACCAAGAGGCTTCACCATGTCCTGGCAGTCATAGTAGCGTGAGGAGGCAGCTGCAGGAGAGATCCTGTCTCCCGCCACTAAGATGAGTGCTTTGTAAACATACCCTTTTACTGAGGCTTCTGTAGAGGAGAAGAAGGATGAAAACTAGAAGAGTTTTGTGTCATTTGGAGTCAAAACCTCTCAAAGGTGATGATTAGAATATCTATTTTCAAAGAGCTGTAAGTGTAAAGTCTGATAGATGAACTAATGTGAACACATCAAAAAGATCCCTCTGAGCCTTTAAAGGATATGAAATATGGAAATGCTTCGCTGTCATTTAAACAGCCCAAGACCATGTTTGTGTTAACAAATGCAAAGGATATGGGGTTTACTAGATGTTCAAAATGGGAGACTGTCAGGGTGTATTGGAAGATGGGATTGTGCAGAGCAGATCAGGGAGAACCAACATGAAGGAGAAGAAAGGTCAGGAAAATCGCATGGGGAGAAGGGAAAAACAATTCTCTAATAGGGTTTTTTATGCTTCCAGCCATGTTCCTCATCCTCCCCCACCCTGATTCTCCCTTATCCCTTTACCATCTTGGGTGACTTGTTTTTATACTGCCTCACTCCCCAGCTTTAATTCTTTCTCACTGGCAGTACTCTGCTCCCATTTTGGAAGCCAGTGAGCTGAGCAGAAAGGTGAATCTCACCCCTCTAACGCTGGCAGTGTTAAGAGCAGGGCTACTGCACCTCTCTAACTCAGAGCAGGGTCCCAACTCACCAGTCTGCTATGGATGTCACTACTTTGTCTGCGTGGCACACGGAGCTAACTCTGAATGACAGGGCAAGAGTTTCAAGAGTGACTTTGCTGGGTGGGTGACCAAGGTGTTCATTTCGCTGTGTAACAAGCCTCGAGAATGCCTGTGAGGTACAGATCTGCTCATCGACATTTCTAATAATTTTCAACAGCTCAGGAAAGTCCTGTTTTTTGCAGGTGTCAGTTTCCCCAAGTAATTCTACAACAAAAACAGGGAAAAAATACCAGGATGTAACAAATAACCCTTACACACAATTATGATTTTTAAGTGCTATCTGTCAAGAGAATTGTACTTTTCAAAAGCCATACTTGATTAGTTTCAGATACCAGTCTGATAGGCAAGATAGCCTGTTAGGAAAACAGTGCTTTAAAGGTTCAGCTGTGGATACATGAAACAGATGGAAAGCAGCAACACAGGTGCAAACCTAGCTCTTCCACTGCCAAATATGTCTCACTGAGTACCGTCTTCCTCTATGTACAGTGTGCTACCTTTCCAATTATTCCTATTTTGTCCTCTGTGTAAAGGAAGTGTCCTACTAATTCATTTTTTGATTGAGATGATGAATAATACAACACAACTATATCTAACCGTTGAAAACACCTGCATTTGCAACTGAAAGCCTCCTGGCAATCTGAGTAGAGAGCAAGACATCAAAGCAGAAGGACTCTGTTGAAAGGGAGTTGGGAGAACCTAAGCAAGCAGTAAAATAAGAAACTGATGTTAGCTCTTTCCTAAATGTACAGGTTAATAACTTTTAAAAGTCTAATTTTCCCATGTTGGGGAAATTAGTTCCTTGTAATTTAGCCCATGAAAGAAAAAAATAATTAAGTAGTAAACGTATATACTGAATTGAAGAGGTGTACAGAGTATCTTTTATAGAGAGGTTTTTATCTATCTATATTCCTATTCTCTTTCTAGAGCCACTGTTGCTTCTGCACTGAGCACAGCATTGTTCAAACCTTGTGTGCTACAGGTGGAAAGGTCTGCATGTTGTGTGGTTTAGAATGTTTCCTACACCTCACAGCTGCTATAGTAGGCCCAGGATATGTATTCAGTTACATTCCTGTCTCATTTGCCTTCTTAGCTGACCTGAAAAAAGGCTGATTTTAGAAAATGGAGAAGTGCATTAGTGCATGTCATAGATTTTCTGATTTGCGGAGCCATCCTGGTATTATGCTGTGGTATAACACATCCTAACTCACAGTCTGTAATCCCTTCATAAGACATCCAAGAGATTAACTTGATCTTTACTTTTTAGGTCATTTAAAAGGGCAAAAGCTGACAGTCTATGGATTAGCTCAAACACAGTGCAGAAAACACTTCTATTCAGCATTTTTCATCTTACAATAGCACAAACAGGACAGATTTGGCAGAAACGTGTAAGGATTCTGGGTTTTCCTTTATTGGCTTGGACATTTCTAATTTTAAGCTTCAAATAACAAGGAACAGGGATGTGTTTGTGCTGGCATAACTACAGAACTGGTTGTGTTTAGATTTTTCCATTGCAATATATCTAAAATCAAGCTATCATATTTGAAGTAAAACCATGCCAAATAAAACTTATCTGCATTCATTACAAACCTAGAGTTCCTGACAAAGTTCATGAACCTTTTCTTTATAAAGCTCGGATCAGTTATGAGCGTATCTAGGATATTTTGTTTGTTTGTTTGAAAATCAAACTGCAGCTAACCAGGACCAGATGCAAATGCTGAGGTTTTGTATAATGAGCTGAAATTCAGCAAGTTCAGGGGATTTCTTCCCAAGCAGTGAGTTCTGGAATCTGTTGAAACAAATTCATAATAAACTCCAGGGATGATAATAAGGGCATTAAAACTTTCACACACCAAAATGAAGAAAATGCATGCAAAAAGCCAAATAAAATCAAAGCCTTGAATTGTAATTTTCTCCATAAACACTTCAGTAATACCAAAGACATGATACAGATACTTCTGCTCATTGATGTGGGTTTTGGATGAAATTTATGCCAAGTCCACTGTCCTTGTACCTTCAACAGAAAAACCCAGGTTAAATCTTGTTTCCCGGTAAAAAAAAAAAGGTATTAATTTTGATATCCCAATTTCAACTGTAAGAAGAAAGTTTTGTGGCAAAGGTGAAAAATTTGGGGATGAAACTCTGGGAAGGAGACAAATTGGTATATGAAATATTTATTGCAGCCTTTACATGTTAGATCCTCTCCATCTCTCCATGAAAGCTTTCTTTCCCTTGCTGCATTTCATCTATTTTCATTCCAATAAGTACATTTCTGTTTCTTTATTGTGAGGCTGTGGAGCATAAATACTGATGGGAAACACTGAAATAAAATCTATTCTGCAATAACAGGATAGAGCTCCCTTGCCACCCAGAGTGATTTTTCAATTTAGTCACTTCAGTTTGAACTTGCCTAGCTCCACTGAGATCCTGTCTGATATCAGGTTTTGAACAAATAATATCAAGCTGACACCTACATGTACATATTCTTGTAAAATAAATAAGAAAATGTAATGTTAACTTTTGAGGATTGAAAGTTGTTAAGCTGACTTTGCCAGCACTAGAAACCAAACCTTGTACACCACTGGCCTGGTGTTTGCCACCTGCTTTCAACACCTGCTAAGTAAGTTTTCAGTTCAATGAGATAGCAGATGCCGTAACAACACTTAGCATCTCTCAAAATCTTGCACTGAATCTATCCAATGTTCTGGTTCTCCATTATAAGTTAATAAACCGTATTACTAAGGTGGCAACACAGTCTCTTGCAAAGAGACAGACTAACCTACATGACTGCTGTACATAAAGTCACAGAAACTTGAGTAGGAAACTGGTATAATCATAATTAGAGCTCTTATCATCTTTGGAATTCCTGACCCATTAATCACTCATCTAAATCCAGTGGATCCACTAGAAGTGGATTCTGCTATACATTCCCTTCAGACTCCCTTTTTTATTGCCCTTTAACATTTTTTCTACATGCTGATACCTAAAATGATTGCTTGTGAAGAATGAATTTTCCTATGATAGTGCTTAAATACAAAATTGGATAATTCTATCTCATTTCAGCATGCTATTTCACATAGGTTTTGCTTTTAAAGGTTTCTTTCCCTTTGAAGGTTATTACTAAACCAAATTTTACACAGTAATTTTGCTCCCATCTTTTGCATGGGTGTTTTTTGAACTTTTCTAAACCATTCGCATTGTTTACATGTCACTCAAGGCACCTAAAATACCAAAGAAAAAAAAGGCATATTTTCAGAAATACTCCCCTGCTCGAAGTACATGTCTCCCTCCTATAAGACAGGGCTGAACTCCTAGTAAAGCAAAGGCCAGTTTACTGCCCATGAAGATTAGAAGTCAGATTTCGCTTGTTTTTCCCTTCTGAAACTCAAGAGTAGTTTTCACTTCTGACTCCTCTTTTTTTCTTTTTCTTATGGAATCACAGGATGGATGGCAATGGATGGAGGCATCTGCCTCCAACCCCTCTGCCTAGAGCCACACCAACTGCAGCAGGTTTCTCAGAGCTGTTCAGGCAAGTTTTTATTATCTCCAAGAAAGGAGACTCTGCAACTTCTCTGGGCAGCCCGGGCTGCTGTTTCATAGAATCATAGAATCCCAGAATGGTTTGAGTTGAAAGGAATCTTAAAGGTTATCCAGTTCCAAGCCCCTGCCACAGGTAGGGACACCTTCCCCTAGACCAGGTTGCTCAAAGCGCCATCCAACCTGGCCTTGAACACTGCCAGGGATGGGGCAGCCACAGCTTCTCTGGGCACCCTGTGCAGTGCCTCACCACCCTCACAGGGAAGAATTTTTTTCCTAATACATAACCTAAGTCTACTCTCTTGTCAGTTTAAAGCCACACCCCTTGTCTTATCCCTAAATACCCTTGTAAAAAGTCCTTCTCCAGATTTCTTGTAGGTCCCCTTTAAGTACTGGAAGACAGCTATAAGGACTCCCCTTATCATTCAGCCTTCTCATCTCCAGGCTGAACAAGACCAGCTCTCTCAGCCTGTCTTCATAGCAGAGGTGCTCCGGCCCTCTGATCACCTTCTTGACCGTCATCTGGACCCACTAAAGAAGGTCCACATTCGTCTTGTGTTGACAGCCCCAGAGACAGATGCAGTACTCCAGGTGGGGTCTTATGAGAGCAGACTAGAGGGGAAGAATCACCTCCCTTGACCTGCTGGTCACACTCTTTGATGCTGCCCAGCGTACAGTTGGCTTTCTGGGCTGCAAGCCAGGGTTTGACCAGCCTCACCATCAAAAGGTATTGTCTTAAGTCTGAATGGAATTTCCTGTATTTCAATTCGTACCTGTTATTCATTTTATTCCTCTGAGCTAAGATGCATAATTTTGCCCTCAAACAGCAAGAGTGGAACACATTGTGTTTCCCTTTGTTCTCATGGCAAGTCCAGAGCACTGTGAGGTTCCCTTTCAGGATAAATGCAAGCTCTTCCAGCTCAAAGGGAAGGGCCAAATTGGAATTTTCCTAAGCTGTTAGCAAACAGTAGCATGTCTCAACCTGCTGAAAGGATAAACCCTAAACTGTTTCTTCGTATTAAAGAGTCTTTCCTTTGCAGCATGTTGAATAGGCAACTGTGCTTAAGGCTGCAAAACCTCATAATTAATCTCAAGCTAAGTAGATCCTACATAACTGTTCTGTAAAAGCACACATAGACAATTCTTCCAGATAATGTAAATAAATAAAAACAAACCAAAAAAAAGCCATTGAAATTATAAATCTAAACCTGACTGCCCAGCTGAGAATATAGCTTTAAATGTTCATGCTTAGCTATTGCAGAGTTAAACAATAAACCAAACAAAGTCCTCTCTAATATCAGAGATGTTGCCAACTTATGGATGCTTCGAATTCAAAACATGACTTATCTGTCCTTAAAAGCTTTTAGCTTCACCTGACAATGAGCCAGAAAATTGAAATACTCCCAGCAGAACTTGTAGGTAGAATCAGAAATGTTTTGCCATAAGTGTTCACATGGAACAGCATAATGACCTCATTTTATATGCTCTAGATTTCTTCTTCTATCAAACATGATTACTCAAAAAGGTCAGTTTGTGGGGTGTTTTGTTTATTTGTTTTTAAAAAAAGCCACAGGTTTTGGAAGAATTAACATTCCATTACACTTCAGCACAGAGTTCCAATCAAACTAAAATGAGTTTGAGTGCAGTGTACAAGGAAAAAAGATTGAAATGGGGTTTTTCTGGAGTCAAAGTACCTAGCAAAATAGGAAACTAGCTTTAGAACAGCTTAGCATTTTTATAACTAGAAAACATCTACAAAGTCTTCAAATGACATTTAGGATTAAATAGTATGAAGTTATTATTTTCATTTGCTTGCTTTAAAGTGGTCTAGCTAGCAAAACTTTCCAAAAGGAAGCAGGAATAGGTATTTGAATTACTGGTTTTATGCTCTTTTTCCAATAGAATGGGTGAAATATATTTGAGTTTGCAATAGAAACACCTGATTTTTTTTTCAGAATTTATGCAACTTACTAGCTTGACTTACTGTAAACCATCTGCATTTCTAGCCAATATAGGACATTATTCATAATATGACTGCTTTACATCAGCTTTGTAATGCAATAAAATGCCACATTCACATTAGAGATGATAAACTGAGGCAAAAGCTAGATTACTTAGTGTGCCTACAGCTATATAGAAAGTCTCTGAATACACTACGAACTGATCAGTTGATCTTCACTGAAACATCCATCAACAGTGCATACAAATTATATTCTGGGTATCATGAGCCAAGCGCTTTCTGAGTCCTCTGTATTTTGCCAGTACAAGGACAGGATGAGAGTGCACTGCTTACTCAGTGTTTCCCTGAATTACAATCTAATGCAACTGGTAATAATTTCAAACATGCAGGTACGCTATGTTAGCTTAAACATCTGGCTGGGATTTTCTGTTTGCAAAAGCTGTTAAAGTTATTGATTTCACCGCACTATTTTTTCACTTTACCCCAATAGATGACTGAAGCTGTGGCCAGATAGTTCAGCATAAGCTAAATGTGAGACTCTGTGTTCAATAACCTTCTCAAGCCTAAAGGGATTTTCTGTTGTCATGTTTTAGAATATTCTTTAAAAATGTTTTAGTTCACTGTCTACCAGGTTCTCCGTGGTTTGGTTGTCAGAGTTTAAGGTAATTGCTGGGCAGCTCCCAGCTTCTACTGGAGAATGCCAGGGCAGTTTCTTTTTGAATGGTGAGGAGTCCCCATGGGTGCATCTGGGCACTCCCTGCCTACTGCCCGGGGATTTCTGTGGGCTCATTGTGCAGCCCAGCACCCACCTCCAGCACACCTTCCCAGCCACACCTCACATCCCCCTTGGCAGGACACTCACTGGCAGAGGCCCCCCAGGCACCCCAGATGGTCCTGACTGCACATTTGCCAGCCCCTCTGACAGGCAACACCTGGAGGGTCTGGCACAGAGCAAGCGAGATTCCACCACATCAACTGGGAAGGCACCTGCATCAGGCCAGGCCCTGCTGTGCTGTGGTCCTCAGCACAGCAGTTTCCATTCAGAGGGGGAGAACCCAATACTGAACTGCTAACAGTTCTTTTGCCAGAGCTGTATCAGCTGCATCTGGCAGACCACGAGTACATTCTCCTCATTAACTTCATCAGTGTTTGAACAAAGTCCTCTCACCAGCAAGTACAAATCACAGCAGTTGCTTGTTATTTTTCTGTAAAAATGTTGGAGACACTATTGTTTGCAAAATATATTTCCTGGCAGCCAGGCAAGAAAATAAGCTCTTAAAATTTCCCTTCTAGACATAAAATGCTAAGTATTTAAACACCAATTAATTACTAAGCAAAGCATGTACTCATACCTTCAAAGAACATTGTAAAGAAAATACAAAGGATGCATTAAAATAAGGCTTCCACTTAAAAAATTAAATTCTTCAAAGAGACTTTTCTTGCGTAGCATAAGATAAGGTAAAGTAATATTTCTTATGCAATTTTGGGATGAGAATTAAAACCAAAGGAAAATTAATATTTACATCTCTATAGTAAATATTGGATAAAAATTACACAAAGTTCTCTGAGCATTTGTGGATTTTCATAGAGCGAGATGACTGTATGAAATATATCTTCTTTTTCTTCACTTTGTGTAAACCAGTCTTCTCTTTTTTGGCCTCTCAGACACTTTTCAGATGTTTACTTTCTCCTAAATTACTGTCAGTAAATACATCTGGATGTTCTCTCTAATACCCAACTCATGAATTGCTATTTTGACTCCTTAGGATTTCTTCACACCTCCTTATCAATGACAGGTCCATATTCTTCTAAGCCAAATTCTGCTGCACCTTCCTTGCATTGATATCACATTTTCCCCCTCTATCCTTCCAGTTGCATGTTCAGCTGGATTCAAGTGCCTGGTTCACTCACAAACACAGCTATTCAGTTCTGGATCATAACATTGGTAATACCACTGTAACCATGTCCTTCAACCTCCCTTCAGGAGCAGCAAGTTATAAAGACAAACTGAGAGCAGGAATAATTCCAGATTCACACCAAATACATTATTTATGACTAAATGAAAAGGAGGCTGGCCTAACACAACATTCAGTCAGTACAGATACAGTACACGCTATGAAGAAAGTAAAACTGGATAACCTGAACTGGTAAAAGATATGATGCATTCACTTAAAATATATAAGTATCTCTGTGGAAGCTTGGATTTAGTGAAGATCTGTGAAGAGGAAAAAAGTAAGGGGAGTAAGACAACTCCAGATGTCAGAGCCTGTTACTGCCTTCCTGCTGGTACCACACATCGTTCCATTCCTGCATGAATGATGTGGCAGTGTCTCAGTTTACCTTTCTTCCTTTCACAGCTCTGTCTCCTTTTCTTGAATTTAAAGAGTCTTATTACGATTCTTCAGGAAAGATCAAGGTTCAGATCTTCAGGAAGGGATTTTTACTGTCTCTTGCAATATTGCCCCACCTGCCTCTGGACAGCACAGTTAATCTCTGAGGGTCAGCACAATTTGACTTGAAGATAAGCTTCGAGAGCTGGGAGGAAGAGGGCGTTACGAAATGGGAATAGAAGTTAAAAAATGAATTACCAGATTTTCTGCGTTTACTAGAAGTCTGTTCTAAAACCACTTTTCCCAGAGAATACTAGTATGTTCAGATATGTTCTATATGTGTATAATATACATACATGTTGTAGCTCTAGCAGCCATAATGAAGCCCTTGTGCCTGCTGGATATCTGGCACAGACTTTTTGCTGCTATACCTGCTGTGTGACTCTGCTCCCTCTCACAGAGAATGAACCATAACAATGCCCTTGAGAATCTACCCTGCAAAAAGCAGTGCCTCTTCCTTGGGAACTGCTGTACAGTTTTCTCATTCTGACATTTGCTATTTATTGATCCTCATCTACACTGTCTCCCCTTACATGGGGAAAGTGGTGATGTAACAGCCTATTTAAAACTGATGCTATATGTTACTGTAGTATGAGACACGTGTTGAGGCACGCTGACTCCAAGACCTGGAGAAATTTCCTTATGTGCATTTTGGCGTGTTTTCCAATTTAACTCTCAAGCAGACCAAGTTAACCTTCCTTTCTACAGAAATGTCAAAGCAAAACCAAGACTCAGTGAAGAAAATTAAGTCAAGGAGAAACATAAAAACCTCAGCCAATGCAGAAAACACTGAAAAAGTTCAGGGGTAATAGGCAAATTGATGTGAAAAAGGAGAGAACAAGACTAAAGGGAAAAAGTATATAAAAAAATAAACCCAGAGAACAGGAGACTCCAGTCTAGGAGACAGCTGGAGTTAATATACAATATAGAGGCAGAGAAACTCACAGAGAAGTTCAATATATCAGCAGGCAGAGGAAGAAAAAAAAACCCAAAACAACAAACAACCCTACAACAATGAAAAGCTCCCCAAAATAGCACATACTGTAATAGGATATTGGAGTAAGTTGGTCAGTTAGAAATGAATCACAGATGAAATATGCAAAGGTATGCAGCACCTGGAACAGTACAGAAGCAGATAGTGGGTGAGACTTTTTTTCTGCTTCCAACTTCTTACTGCTTGATGTCAATGAATCGTATTGCATGAAACAGGCCAGCCATACAGTAAATGAGCAGCGCTTGAAAGGGATCATACTGCATGTTTTTCTGAAAGGCAGAGTTCACTTAAAATCCTATTTTAAAAACAAATTGGTCTGTAGAAAAATATATTGTGGTGCTACCTTCTGAAAGTACCCAGCCTCACAGAGCACTGTTCTGGAGATTGCATGTTTCGCTGCTGTTTGCCCTAACTATCAAATACTAGTTGAAGAGTTCTTGGTTTTCCCTATACTACTCACTTTGTACACAGACACTTCAACAGACCTAGATGTATTATTACATTGAGATAAGCTATTGTAGAGCAGTCCATGGCTCAGATGCAAATTATGTTCTGGAAGGAAATAATTGGCAATAAATAGACGTTTCCAGAAGTCTGTTGGGATTGGTGGAAGTATTTATTCACATTTATTCTATGGTCAGCCTAATGTGATCAAGGTAGGGATTCTGAGAGGAGGAAAACGCAATTATACTAGCCAGCCTAAGGATGCATTATACCATGCTCTCCTAATGTCAATAAATGCCAGCTTTCCTTGAAACAATTTTTAATTATTTGCAATTAAACCTAACTATAGGATAAAGAAAATTGTTCATTAATTCAAATATTTGGAAGAGTCAGAATCCTTTAAAATGAAACATTTGACTTAACTGTATATCAGAAAAGAATACTGGCAAATCTTTAAGTTTTCATACTGGTATCCTGCTTAATAAAATGTCACTATCCGCCAGAGAGACTTTGGGGTGGCATTAAAATAGAGGGTGCCCCTGTGCATATTGCCCCTACCCTGAGATAAGTCTACTTCCTTCCTTCAGTATAGCAGTTGTAAAAAATATCAAGTAGCATGAGTAGTCCTGCCTGCATACATGACACAGGCACACATTGGCCAAACATAAAAGGTAGATTTTGGGCTATTTTAACACCTACCAATCTATTATCTGTGTCACTGTATACAAACAGTTTTCATTCCCCACTGACATGAAATGAATTCTAAGCAGGTACAAGGGGAGGTGCACCTCTATCCCAATCGCAATCTCAAGAGCAGAACTGATTAAATATATTTATCTTGAAAAATGTCAGGTTTAGAGCATCACAAATTTATTTCCAGATATGCTCAAATTACATTTCCTATCTTGTGATCAGCTGCATCCCTGAAGCAATCTATCAACCCTTTATTTAAAAGAAAATGTTCATGAACACGGGTAGTGCTATGAACACCTGTAGCCCTTGAAGAACAAGAGACAAAGGGCATCAAAGCAAAGCATCAAAAGAGGCAGCAATTTAGGATACAGCAAGGTAATAAGATCACATGAGGCTGAATTTCAGCTGAGTGAGATTCTCAGTCCAGGGCCTGATTACTTGATTTTGAATAACTCACTTCACCCTTAGGTCTCTCTTTCCTTATGTGATGTTTGTAGTGTAAACATGCAAGGCAATCAGAGTGTGATGCAGGACAGCTCCCAGATGTATTTGTCTGCCCCAGCAATACCATTATCTGGATGAGGAGCTCTACCAAAAAAAAAAAAAAAGCCAACAAAAGGGAAACATGGAAAAAGAAATCTGTGTCAGTTTACACTGAGCTGAACTTGTGAGCCATCATCATTTAATTAAGTTAAAATCTGCAGGGTTTTAAGAAGGGCAGGTAACTGAAGTGAGCGCTCAGTCTCGAGGTACTAAACATACTACTCCCCATCACAGGAACATTTCTCACTTAACCAGCCAGTCCTCCTGAGCATGAGGAATTTCTCTCACTGCTTCATAAGAATCTTCTGTAGAGAGGTTTAAGTAAACAGAGCACAGAGGTCTAATCCAAAGTTTTATGCCCTAAAAATGGGAGTCAGTTGAATCAACTTACAGCAGACTGTGCACTCTGAGATGGAAGAATGAAACTTGCTTCATTAAACCAAAGGGAATGCAGTGGTTTTTAATCATATCCCCAAAGAACAGCCAAGCTGCTGACTGTTATGTAGTTTACCAGCACTGGCAATACCAGAGTTCAGAGGTTATTCTGGAGCACATCCAGTTAGAAGTGGCGACTTCTATTAAGAAGCCTTGCAAAATTCCAGCAGCAGCCACTGGTCATATTGGACTGAAGACAAGCTAGAGTTTGGATTCCTTCCATACTTCATTTCAGTGGCATACATGCTGAAAATTCCTCCAGGTGAAAGACTTATGCATGCAACCCTCCACAGCAGTGCATATAAATTACAGGTGACGTGCATAAAAATAATACGGAAAACGAAGATGGAGATATAACTTCTACAGAGTTGAAAATCTATTTTACTGACAACACTTCTGATAATCGAGAACTTTGCTAACTCATAAGAGGAACTGTCCCCTCCTGTACCATTATATAAGGGCACATGGAAGCTGTATGACTTCCCAATTCCCTACATTTCACTAAAAGAAAGACTAGTACTTTAACCCGATCTTTGCCATGAATAAAAGGTATCCTTAATAGTAGCAAAAATGGAAGGTGCAGAGGGAACAAAACCTTTCCTTTACAAAATGTCTTCTACCCAAATGTCTTAGGATACCTGAAGGAAGAGAACTGCCAGCCTTAATGTGTGAGGACCTGTCTTGCCTGGACAATTGGCAGTCTCAGTGATTTTACCTGCTGCCTTCCTTATTGCAACATACTGGCCAAGACATTAACAAAGCTATATCTGGAGAAACAGGACACAGAAGAACATCAGATGACAGTTCCATGTGGCTACCACCAAACTGCCACGTATTTTCATTCAGTCTGTTCTCATCTTGCATTCAAAACTGATTTTTTCCTACAAAGTATTTCCCCATTACACATGCACAGGGAAAAAGAAAGAGTGGACTGATTTTCACGCAAGCAGAGATGTTCCAGGGAAAGATCATAATTTATTTATTGGTTTAAGTCTGATTAGCTTCATCTGAGCTAATAAGTCTCCTAAGTTCATTCTTGTGTGTGATTTACTCCAGCAGACAAATTAGTAAGTGTAAAGAGATGGATAGACCAGCCAAAATCTTTTCCATTTCGGTTCCAAAGGAATATAGCTGCTACATGGTAGCAAAATATTGAATAAGAGAATAAAAGTTCAAAGCTAAACAATTGAAAACTTGGGTTGGGTAAAGTCATCTTTTGGTAACCAAGCCTGCTTAAGTGTTTTATGAAAAACACAGAGCTGGGCTCAGTTCCTGGATAAAACCTATAATTATTTTATAAAGACATACAGTAATTGAAGATGATTCAGAGATAGCTGAAGGAATAACAGCTCTATCAATCTTCAGGGAAGCAGTTCACAGAACTACATTTTTAAAGACTCCTCAAGGGCAACTGCTAGTTATAGTCCATCTGGTCATAAAAATCAAAATGAGGAAAAAAAATCAATTATGATTTAAATTTAAATCAGTTTTCAAGCCCAAAGCTTTTAAATTTCTTTGTCTAAGATTGCCAACACACAGGGTTTGGATTTAAGGCCTGCATGATCTATTTGAAAGAATGGATGATAGGTCACACCATTACATGTTCAGGCCAAGTTTGTGAATATTATTGAACTTTTCCCCCTTTTACTCCCAGTCAAAATGATACCCTAAAGTTTGACTTCCATAGCCTGGCCAGCATAGCAGCCTACAGACCCAGGGGGGCAGTTTGCTGCCCTGACCCTCTGCCTAGGCAGGGTCTTGTACCCCAGGGAGATCAAGAGGTGGATCTCTGGCTGTGTCCTTATATCCTGGCCCTTTCAGAAGCAGAGCGCCTTGAAAAATCAAGTTCCACATTCCTAGCTCAGATAAACAAACTGCAAGAAGAAGTAGGATGAAAAGATAATGACGGAAGTGAAACAGAGGTCACATCAAATATAATTTTGCAGATTGGTTCAGTGTTTCTCAGATTATGAGACAGCGTACATAGATATTATTAGGAAACAGAACTCATAAAGACAAATTCTTGGGCATTCTCACATGCAAGGGATGTAACTTGGGAATTAATAGAATTGAATTTGCTGTGGCATAAACATCAAATTGTATTT
This sequence comes from Myiopsitta monachus, assembly GCA_017639245.1. Lineage (NCBI taxonomy): Eukaryota > Metazoa > Chordata > Aves > Psittaciformes > Psittacidae > Myiopsitta > Myiopsitta monachus. The sequence goes on along the minus strand of CM029924.1, from coordinate 13,051,085 downwards.
TTTCTGGGAGAACTGCAAAGCTAAGAGCTAATACCATAGCAAGACCTCGTTAGTGTTTTTAACTGCATTAGCAATGCGAGGTCAGGTATGTGTCCTTTTGTGAAATCAACTTCATGCTATTAATCTGCAGAGAAATCTCTGCATTCAGATGAAGTTGTCAACATGTTACTTGAAATGCATACTGCAAACCCTGTGGAAGCAGGGAAAATATTGTATGTAACAAACAAGCTGCTAATCAACCTCCAAATTTCCAAAGGGACTAGCAGAACTTCACTGAGTTGGAGTGAGCAGTGAAGATTTGCATCAGCTTAGAGCTTGGTCTATTATTTCTGTAATATTACATCATCATAAAACATGACAAATGCAGTATTAATGATGAACTGCTAAAACTTACCCACAGTCTCCCTCAAACCTTGCTGCTTCAATCAGTGCTATATACGACACTTCTGGAATCAACTGCTTTTTCATTCCAAACCCATCAAATTTTACATTTTGTCCATTCCTTGAAGTGATGGATTTTTGGCTGGGGCAAAACTTATAGTCAGGTCTTTGCGGGTCCTGGGCTAGAGTTCACTTTGGGAGTACAGCCTTCCCCAGCTTCTGAGGATGTGTGAAATTTCTGTGAGAGCCAGGTAATCTGATGGGCAAACAATTTTCCTCTCACTGAGCCCAGAGGGTGAACAAGCTGACGCTAGATGGGGATGAAGGGAAAATCCAGAATAATGAAGAAAGCAACTCCCAGAACCAGCCTTGCTATCCTTTGCCCTCCAGGCAGTGAGGAGAAGGGTGTACAGAAAGCAGGAGGATGGAGCTTTCACGTGCTTCAGCAAGGCAGTAGCTCTGCCCGCAGTACTGCTAAATAAAGGATGGACGCTACTCAGTGCAGTAAGAAACACAGCATCCTGCTTTTGCAAGGAGATGCTGTTAAAGCAGGCATCGACCATCTTAGGAAGAAACCAAACCACCTGTTTCTTAATGCTTTGGAGTGTGCTGCAGCACATCCCCTCACCCCCTGACACTCAATTTCCCAGCTTCTCCCACGACTCTCCATGAAGTCAGACAAAGCATTTGGAGGGCGTGTGGTGAAACTGGCCTTTGGGACAGACTTGCAACTTTCCGTGCACTTACATGAAGGCATGTGGGGGAAACAAGAATATTTTGCCTGCCCTCCAGCCGCTTGAGGCAGAAGCCCATCCCATCTCAGTGCTGTGCTTAGCCACAGCCTTTTCTAGACTTTGGTCCTGCAGGTGGCTGAAGGCATGATCATGCAGAAGCGGTTACCTTTTCCAGCAGAGCTTAGAAGGCTCTTTGAAAACAAAACCAACGTAATGTTCCCAAATAAACTGAGGCTATTTAGGGCTGCCTCTTGGATTCTAGCTTTAGGATTCTGGTTTTCACGTTTTCTCTACAACAGGGTAGAGCTGGAAGTATTTTCCCTGTAAATCATAGAATAGATAGGGTTGGAAAGGACCTGAAGATCACCTAGTTCCAACCCCCCTGCCTTGGGCAGAGACACCTCACACTAAACCATGTCACCCAAGGGTCTGTCCAACCTGACCTTGAACACTGCAGGCTTAAGAAATCTCAAGTGCTGAGACTTCAGGCTGCAGTCTCAAAAGTGTCTCAAAGTTCTTCAAAAGCAAGCACTGATGTTGAGCAGCCATAGAAGAAGTCCAGCAGATTTCAGTGACAGTGTTCAGTATACTATGCGTGCACAGTTCACCATGAAATAGCACACGTTACAGCTGTATGTATGCAGCATTAAGGACATTAATTCTGTTGCAGGCAACAGTACTGATATTATCGAGTCATTTACTGATCACTGAATAATTAACTTTTATCACTGATATACTTTTGATTAATCATTTTCTCCATTACAGGTGAAAGTGGATCAGACCACAAACCATCAATCTAGCAACCTTTCCCAGTACTTTGCATTTTCTTGTGAAATGAACTAGATAAAATAACTACTTTTTTCTCAACTACAGTATTGATCATTCAGATGAATAACCAGTTGTTTAGATCAGCAATATTCTCCATTCTAATAGCCTATTCAAAAAAGAAAATGAAATTGAAACATTTTTTCAAGCTACTTGTGAGCGGTGCTGGCACTTTTGAGCTGAAAGATGCTGAGTCAACAGAACTTTCATAGATGAAAATTTCTCTAAAGCAATAGAAAAAAAATAGGTGACAGGGAATAATAATAAAAAAAAAAAAAGAAACAAAAAAAGAAACAAACATCATAGGACTAAATCCTGGCTGACAATAAAGCTGTTCTAGGAAAACGCTAGTGATTAAGACCTGATACAGGAGCATCTTGCAATTGCTGGAATGACATTACCTCAGATACACACCAATGCCCACATCTGAGGCTGGATTAGCATGCTGCCTTGAATCCAGAGGCTAAGCTATGTATTCAGACCTAGTCACACACAGCCCATCTGGTAAAAGGCTACGTTCGCTGTCAACTCCAGGGTCTCCACAAGTTGCACAAAACTACATCAAAGGCTTCCTGCTGCTTGTTGCAAGGTGTTAAGACTTTGGCTGCAATAGGCCAGCAGATCCTGTAGCAAATACACCTCTTCCCTCCCATTTTTACATGCTGTCTTTCTCCTCCAACACAAGATGGAAATTTCACAAGTAACTCAGAGAAACAAAGCTTCTCTTAAGAACTGTTCCCTTGGAGGACAACAGCATTGCTAGAAATTGCTACTTGTGTGACTTGACCCGCAAAGAACCTAACTGGTTGCAGATGGAGCAGACTCTGCATTTCTGTTTCTCTTACAAATTTGCAAGAGAAATATTAATAGCACACTAATGGTAGCAATTACTATAATGAGTGCAACAGCTGGTACCAGCAGCTGAGCATACGTTTCAGTTTTATACTTTCCATGTACAGCGTGAGGTGGCTCTGAGTAGTTACAATCACTGTCTTTCACTTTTCTGAAGATTCTATTTTCAGCTAAGCCTGTGCTTTTGGCAAAAAGATGGAGAGCTACTTTTGTATATATGTCACCTCTCAAGAGGTTACTCACAGCTCTATGAAATAGGTAACGCGTTCAAAGTATGGTCAGTCTCTCAAACTACTCTGGCCCTCTCAATAAGTACGGTTTCACCACCAAGGTAAACATGTTTCAGTTGTGCATCAAGCAGTTTGTTCCTCCTCCTAAAGAGAAAATTGAGTGGAGGGACTCCTGCAGGGTAGCTGTGAAGACAGAAACAATCCTGCTCACATGGAAACATTTACAAACAAAATGCATGTCTGGGATCCCATGATTGCCACCCTGCAGAACAGACTCCGTGAGAGTAAATGAAGCAGAAATGTGGTACAGGCACTAGGAAAGCACAGAAAGGAAATAAGAAAATTGTTCTGGCCCATCTTCACTCAGGTTAAAGCTGGAATTTTAATTAGAAGTGAACTAGGCTGCTGCTCTGCAGGACATGGGCATCTAGCAGCCACCATTAGACTGACAGCTTTTAGTCAAACCCGTATCATGATGCCAACCTCCAAATTCCCAAAAGCTGCCAAATTTGTCATTCAGCATTCCTGTTTTAAACTTGGAATTCAAGGCTATTCAAATGCTTTACAGCATTCACACACTTTTCATGCTAACAGTCTAGGTACTAACAAGGCTGAGGCACTTCCAAGCTTTAGTGAAAGTGTTCAAGAACTGAACTGAATCCAGAAAACAAAGGAAGCATGAAAGGAAGTGGGCACTTCACTTTACATGGTGGGAAAACGTAAAGGGCTACAATGACTGTGACTGTCATCTGGTTATTTATTCAACATTCAAGGATAATATTTATTGAATCAGAATTCCTTCCTACCATAAGATTTTAGATTCCTCTTTAAAGTAGGCCTCAGGCTGTTACCCAATCAAACAAAATGCAACAGAAGTACTTTTGTTTCTCCTGAAGAGCTACATGTTGTAAAATTACCTCAGATCTTTCTCAGAACAAAACACTTGCAGAATTAACCAGGTTTTCAGGCTAGCATCCACATCTATTACCGCATTTGGACTCTGCCTCTTGGAAACTCAAAGTTGACTCACATGACCCCATCTTCTAAACTCACAGTACTGGTTACCCTATGTTCTTGTCAAGAAAGGCTATTCCAGTTTACAGTGGAATTACATTATGAAATGTAATGACTACATTTTCAAAACTCCTTTCTGTCAAATGCCTATAGGGTGTGAAAAAAACCCACAAGTTTTACATTTAAACTTTATGCATTCAACAGGACATTATGCAGCAAATCTCAATGTCAAAAGATGGGAAAAAGAGTGTAAGGAATAGAGTAGAGAGAACACACGAAGATAGTTGTTGAGGGGAAATTAATTTCCTAGAAGCAACAGAAGACAAAATAGTTTTTCCATGCTGAAATACAGCTGTAAGATCTTTACTGTTCTGACATTGCTAAAATGCAAATCTCAAAGTACACGGCTCGGAGAAAAATAAAGACAAGTAGCATTAAGGTCTGCAAAAAACAAAGCGACAACTTAAAGGCAATCTTTCAGTGTAATGGTAAAACAGCACAGCTGCTGACTTCAGCAAGGAAGCAGACAGCTACCTTTCGAACAAATAAGTTCTGAAGAAGAATTGCTGGCAGCTGTGTTAGAAGGACATTACAATAAAATCCTGTGGTCACAATGGCAAGTGTTGCAGACACAGGTGAGTCATAAACTATTTCAGGCCAGAAGGTTTTGAACCTTACAAGTATAAGGGACACTTACAACATAGCCTCACGTCTCTCTGGGGCAAACACAGCATCAAAGAGAGAGAAGTCCTCAGATGACTCAGCTGCCACAGTATCATTTTTGCACACCTCTGTCTGGCTTGCTTAATCCCAAACAAATCCTCTCAATGAAAAAGCAAAGCCTCTGCTCAGATCTGTGCGTGCCAGGTTGATGTTAATATAGCTCTTGAAAGCGTTGGCTAAATGTCACCACTGCTATAAGGTCTCACTTGTTTAATTTTGTTTTCTTTAAAGATGTGGAGGAAAGACTATGTTCTTACTCAAATTCTAGAATATATCCAGAAGTGTGGTGGTAGTATGACCCCATTGCAAAACTGGCAAAAACTGTAACAACAGACAGCAGGTAATCTGGTAAACTTACATCTTTAAGAAAGTATGAAAAACAAGATCTTGCTGAATTGTAACAGTTAAAAAGATGCTCTTCGCATTAAAAACTAGCATAAGCTTCAAGGTGATTCTGTGTGGCCTTTTCTATGGTGTATTTTATAGTTTACCAGCCATTATACACACACCGACATCATGTACAACTGTCTCGCTGCATTGTTACAGGATTCTGCTATTCATCTAATGCAGAAAGGGAGGTGGCTCAGATGGTATTTCATCCTTTTTTTTTTCCCTTTCTCTTTTTTTACTGCATTATCTGCACAACAGATGTCATGGCCCAGTGGGAATGCACTGTAAAATGCATCAGGACACCTGGATTCTCCTCTTGGCTCAGCCACTGACTGACACTGGCCCTGAGCAAGTTTTTAATCCTTATTTTGTCCATTTTGTTCATTCAGGACCAGGTTGGTCTCTGCCACTTTTAATGAAGTGCCCAGCCTTTATGTAACACGTAAAGACAAGCTGTAAATATGCAAGAGGAACAATGCTATATGCATTACAGAGAGGAACCCACATAGAGCTCAGGGGGAAGAATTTGTGCCTCCTTTGTAAGCTGCTGCTGCTGCAATTCAGGAACTCAAGAGCCCCCCACAGTGTGCCTTCTTATCCTTGTATCCACAGGTGGGACAGGTAATCAATCCACGCAAGCTGTATTCCGGCCAAATTACAGTATTATCACTTCAGACCAAGTGGAACAGGAGCTTGGTGGCAAAGATACAGTGTGCAAGGTCATGTTCAAAATCAGACTATTTCCTCTTTATTCAGGGCCTTACAAATTTACTTGTCAGAGACCTAAAGTGGCGAACACCACTTTCAGGTCTGTACAGGAAAGCAGAGCTTTCCACAGTCCACAGAAGAATTACCATGCATAATAACAATAATGAAAAGAAAATCAAGTTTTCAACATTTTGTTTGAAGGAATAATTCACAGGAAGCATCAATGCACTTGGTTGAGTTTTTAATTCTTTTTTAAACTGGAGACAATAACAAAAAGCAGGGGGGAGGAAGGAGAAGAGGCAAAGGACGATGGCACAGACTTCAGCATTCATACTGCTTTCCCAGCTACACCCTGAATATTTCAGGCACTCACCCTTTACTCATGTTCTGCTCCAGGTTCATTCCTGTCCTGACTGATGTTCTATCTGGAAAAGCCTCTGATGAATCTACTCCTCAAGGAGTTGCCTGTGGACTAAATACTAAGGCATATTCTTTATAAATCTTGAGCTATATTATATTCCGGCCCCTACAACAGAGAAAGCAATGCATTAAATACAACATATTTTTCAAAGCAATTACTATGATTAGGAGTATGTCACTGCACAAATCTACCGCTGAAGGAATAGTAGGTGAGAGGAAACACTTTTTGTCCCTAAATACAGTTGTAGACCATACCTGTGGGACTGTCCATTTCACTCTCTGTTAAAAAATATAAGCAGTGGAGTCTAACTTTTCAGAGCCAGAAACACTTGCTGTACTGTTGCACCCATATAGCTGTCTCTTATAACATAAAATGCAGTTTGAAAGTGTACATCCTCCTTGCCTTTGTACAGTTGGCTGCTTCCCGAGCCCTGCCATGCCTGCTGCTTTGTTAAACACAATCAAATTGGGCCACGTGAAAAGGTACTGTCACAGTGAACCAAAGGAAAAAAAACGTCAAAGAACCAAAAAACCATCACCCACAATAAAAACACCACAGGATTGAGTCTTGATGCAAGAAATCAGTGTGTTGTACATACCTTCTACACTCAGTTTTCAGCATTCCTTACAAGTATTTGTCCTTTGTGTCACTGTCAAACAAATCCCTCAAAGAGATTTCTGACCTTGTGATAAGCTGACCTTGCTTTGGTCTTTAATATGCTATATTCTTGCTTGCACAGCCAATTTTTCCATCTTTTTCAGACAATGAGCTCTCATATCCTTTCTCGTCAGTCCCACCATTTTGCAGAAACCAAGAAGGCACAAACTAAAACTAGGGTTTAGTTTAAATCATTAAAGCTGCGGTTCAGCCAATTTTGTGAAAATTATCGAAAAGTGTAAAGTGTCTCTGTAATTAACAGTGAAAAGCCATGAACATAAACCTCAAACAGCATGGTTTTTCAGTCATCTGTTCAGTGACCAGCAAAGCTCCATGAGCTTTTTGTGTAAAAGTTTAGGTCCCTAACATCATGACTAGTATTTTTGAACATAGTGGCCTGAGTGCCAGGTAATTTGCTGTAGGCTTTCTAGTGTGAGGACGATCTTCAGTTTTCCAACATGTTTTCACAAAGAACCTCCTTATCCCTGCAACCAACATTTATTGGTGTTAAAATGATTTAATAAATAAATGCTTGCAGGCAATCCTATCTGAGCTACCTCCAGTGACCCACAGCCTATGCTGTCCTTCAGAAAGTACTCTCACATCTATGCACAGATGTATACCAGTAAGTTTGCACCACCATTCAAGGTAAAACCAACATTGTACTATCTACAATAATAGTGCTAAGCCACTGAGGGAAGTTCATTTGCAAGCTACTTTCAGGATGTGTTCCTTCTGGTCACGGAGCTGGTTTAACCTTTGCTGACAGCAGTGCATTGGCAGTCAAAGGTGTCTAGATGTTTGAACTACATACTGTCCTTTTTCAATGGGGTGAAGACTACGTATGATGTCATGTAGTTGAGAACAGGGTGGTTTTGGCGAGGGTACATTTGAAGGCAGTGGGTTTTGGCAAAAATCCTCTAAGAGAAAAAGCCCTCGAGCATGTTTCTCAGCAAAAGGAGCACAGCAGCTTTCTTACATGCCCAGTTTCATGAGGGACTGAGCTGAAAGCCCAGCTGATTACCAAATCAGCCTTGGGGGCTTCGTCATGCAATGTATCCGCTCTGCCAAAATCACGCATGAAAAAAATCCTTGCAGTGTCTCTAAATTGACTTATTGATGTCTCAGTAACTTGTCTATTTTTATCATACAGCAGCCTAATGAATGTTCATAGTCAGCCTGCAGAAGCTGAAGGGGAGAAAGGCAGCAAAATCCCCATGAGCTGGAGCTCAAACATCAAGGAGCACTTCTGCTTTCAGGAGGCAGTTATCCTAGCTGTGTTATGCCTTTACTGCAGCCAACATGGAGCAGTGCAGAAGCCTGCAGGAGCACTGAGCTTGGAAACGAGAGCATAACCCAGATTCTGCCCTGTTATACAAGAAAAAAAAATCTCACCAGGAAGCCTACTGAAATCAGTAAACTTTTGCCAGGTTTACACAGAGATAACGGGGATTTAAAACGTGGTGTGCCATAGTATATGCTTTCGGCAATGGCAAGGTGGATAGTGTCATATACAAATATCTGACTTGTTAAAATGAAGTTCAGCAATGCCAGGTATGTGGTTTTGGTGTTTAAGTATTTTAAAACCAGGGTAACTAATTAGCACATTGCATTCAAAATGGCTCAGTAGCCTGTGCTGACTCAGTATGGTGCAGAGATCCTTTGCAAGATAGTAAGCTTCTGCAAATAGAAAACCCCCAAATCACTGGAGCAAGATACAGCTTTTCCTCCACATTGTGGTAATGACTGTAATTGATGCATTACCATAAGAATATTCTTTTCCCCTTTACTTGTGTTTTGAAATGGGATATTGTTGAATACTATGGACAGTACAATACTGTGCCAAGACTGCAGGGGGTAATTGGTGTGGGATTTTTTTAATATCAGTGTAATTTAAGCAAGAAATCTAACTTACATGGAATATTATTTTATTGCTTTTCTAGAAATACATAGATTTTCCGCCATGGATTGTGTGGCCGAAATCCAAACACAAGAATATCTTTCCCTGAGTATCATTATTTTAATTGTGTTCCAATAACTTAATATTTATGCATTTAGAAAGTAACTAGTGTGGCATTTTAAAAGGTTCCTGTGAATGGCAAGCTGACAAGTGCTTGCATATCATTCTAAGTAAAACTACTTCACATTGTTCTGCTAACTATAACAACTGTAATTATTCTTTTATTCAAAATGCTCAACATGTTTCAAGAAAGGAGGCAAAATCTTCCCTCAGTGTTCTAATGAGTTTGCTTTCCACTGAAGAGCAAATCCTTAAGTAGTAGAACATGTAAATTAACCGTATGCCAAGAGTTGCCCTAAATAAATATCACCCCATCATTTGCAGTTAATTTGAGTCAGTCTGACAGTACTGAGCTATTAGGCTGCTGGGTACTGAGCTTACAGAGAGGAAGGCAGCAGTGTGACAAGCTGTTGATTGTGCTTATACAAACAGTTATCTGTCATACTTGCTAGGCATTTGGTTGGTTTTGTCAGGATGCTCACTATGTGCCGATGGAGAAGAAAGATAAACCTGGGTATTTAGTTGAAGTATTGGCCATTTATTCAAAAGCTGTATTTGAAGATAGCCATAATTTTCTGAAACCTATTCAGTAATTCAAAATTACTCAGCAGTTGATAGGGAGTACATCACTGAAACAGATGGAAATATTACTACTTACTTCACAGAGCCAAGAACTTAATTCCTGGTCCGTTAATTTCCCGTGAAAAAATCATTATGAATTTCCACTGCTTGCATTAGCATTAGAAAAATACTTACTTGGTTTTGTATAAATCAAGCATAGGAATACCGATTTTATGGATTATATAGCATTTTTGGATATAAGTAAGCTTGTAGCCATGCTTTTAGATCAATCTGACATAGAATAAAGTTCTGATGTGAACGCAAGGTTTATCAGTCTTTTCAGTGTCAGGACAGCCTGTTCAGGCCACGAATGTGAGCCTTAGTGAAATTTATTTTTGATAAATTCCCCATTACTTACACTAACAGTTACACTTTTATGATTATAAGTTAGTGAAGCTGCGAAGAAACTTAGTGGAAGAAGGAACAAGTAAACGGTTTGAAATTAAAATGAATAGAATATAAAATACAAACACCTTTACCTCGACAATCCAATACATATTGCACCCATATTTCAAATACTGTACATAGTCCTAGTCCTCCCATTTCCAAAAGAACACAGCAAACTAGAAAAGATGCAGGGAGGGAAACAAAACCAATTCTTCTATGGAGTGCTGGGAGACCTTGCTGAGGACACTGTGTATCCCTTTCCCAGCAGCAAGATGCCTGGGTGCTTCACCCCCCTCTCAGCCACTGTTGGGCACAGGAGGCTGTGCCACTTGCAGGGAGCTGGGTCAATGTGGGATCACAGAGGACCCCCAGCCCTCCTGGAACACCACTGCCACCATCTCATGCGGGGGAGCCCAGGCACAGGATTAGAGAGGAGCCTAGGCACGCAAAGGCGGGTGGAGGGCAGTGCCTGTGCCCGAAGGGCAGAAGGAGGTCACAGGGAGCAATTCCCTGAAAAGGGGCCCTCAGCCCCCTGACCCTGCTCCTTCTCCCATATGAAGCCATCTTTCAGGCCTTTCAGGTTGTGGGCCCAGCCCCAGGAACACAGCACATAAGGGCAGGCTGAGGGAACTGCCTCTGGTCATGAAGGTGATGAGACACTGGCACAGGCTGCCCAGAGAAGCTGTGGAAGCCCCATTCCTGGCAGTGCTCAAGGCCAGGTTGGCTAGGGCTTTGATCAACCTGGTCTAGTGAAAGACGCCTGTCAGCCTCACCTCTGTGCATGTGAAGATCACGGAACAGATCCTCCTAGAAGCTATGGCACACGGAGGACAAGAAGGTGGTTGGAAACAGCTGCCTGGCTTCACCAAGGGTAAGTCTTGCCTGACCAACCTCGTGGCCTTTTACAATGGAGTGATTGCATCAGTGGACAGGGGAAGACCTGCCGATGTCATCTATCTGGACTTCTTGTAAGGCCTTTGGGCTGGTTCCCCACAGCAGGTGAACAAATGTATTTGCGATTACTGAAGGGCAGTGAGTCAAAGTCTCGCCGATTTCGCAAAGCCAGTATTTCACTCCCATGCGCTCCAGTCTTCCTCCTTGGACATGCCCTGAGAGCAGTAGGCAGGTGCACACTCAGCAACTAGCATCTTCACTGTGCTGTAAGAAGAGATCATCTCCAAGGTGTTCACTCACCCTCCAAAGACCCACACCAAATTATGTTTTCCCTTTCACAACAAAAGAAAAACGTTTGAGCTGAAAAATGATAGAATTTGTTTCTGATCTCTGGCTCTGAAAATCTGATGAGGAAAAAAAAGACTTAAATGTTTATCATGAAGACTTCACCTGCTTGGGACAATAGTGAAGGACAGCTATGAAAAGTAAAAAAATTTAAGGGCAAATTCATGCCTTTAACTTAGAATCATAGAATCATAGAATAGTTAGGGTTGGAAAGGACAGTAAGATCACCTAGTTCCAACCCCCCTGACATCAGCAGGGACACCTCCCAATAAACCGTGCCATCCAAGGCTATGTCCAACCCAGCCTTGAACACTGCCAGTGATGGAACATTCACAACTTGCCTGGGTAACCCACTCCAGTGCCTCACCACCCTTACAGCAAAGAACTTCTTCCCTGTATCCAATCTAAACTTCCCCTGTTTAAGTTTGAACCCATTACCCCTTGTCCTATCACTACAGTCCCTCATGAAGAGTCCCTCCCTAGCATCCCTATAGGCCCCCTTCAGATACTGGAAGGCTGCTATGAGGTCTTCTCAGAATAAAACATAATGAAGCAAAGTGGAAAATTTCTCCTTACTGTCATTTCTCAAAAATAGAAAGAAACAAATCAAAAACCACCCAGAACAAAGCCAAAATGCTTCCACTTCTTCCCCTGAGAAAAAAAAAATAAGTAGAAATAATTACTGATTTCTTATTTTTCTTATTCTTGAATTGGGTCAACCAGTTACGGGAGTGAGTCAGTACAAATGTACATTTACAAAGTCTTCAACCTGGTTAGTTGTGTATTAGTGATTGAATTTGTTATTCACAAATACATCAGTAAACATTCCTCCTTTGCATGGCACTCCGATGCTTTTCGATGGCCTGTACCAAAATTCCGGTTTTAAAACCTGTCTAGTTTAAGCTCTTTTTCCACCACACTAACCAATCCAGGTGGGTGGTTTAGAGACTTTCAAAATTACCCAGTTTCATTAATTTCTGTAGTCCATATTTATCGCTGTCAGAATGCAAAGAGTAACGGGAGCAAAGGAAAAGGTGTATTGCACCAGAAGATCTAAGGATTGCTTCTAGGTTTTGATTCCTCCTCCCAAATTGTACTGCAGCTATAAAAAGTGAATAATCAAGTGGCCTGATTGCCTTCTAGAGCTGCAGTAATCTAATAAGTAAACCAAAATGATACAAGCACGATAAAAATAATATATGCCACAAGACCAGCATTACAGAAGGGTGCCATGCAAAAATTGTCCCTCCAGACAGAAGCTGAAATAAAAATACTTTCTCTGTTCCCAGCCACGCTTTCTCTAATTTCCTTGCAGGTCAAGGTAGCCTAATTAGCTCTAAATAAGGAACACCCAGAAGAGTTTGTTCTATCACACATTTTTTAAAGCCTTTAAAAATGTGGTCCATTCAACTGAGCTCTGGAATTTGAAATTCAGGCTATTTTGAAAACCATGATTCTGCCCTTTCCCTCAGATGGAAGGGCATACCAGCTCTTGAAACACTCCAGCTCCTCGGTGATATCTCATTTTGAATCTCTGCCTTGGTTTAAGCCCAGTGAATAAATACTTCAGTGGCATGTTTTAATTGCACATCCTTCCAGCTCAGCCCTTTGCCTGATGAAGCACCATCAGGTGGCACAGCAGAAAAAAACACCAGGCTGAATGCCAAATAGACAGAAGCTTTTCTGGTGTCTGAATGAAATCGAAACAGTACTTCAAATCTTGAGGCTTCTTCTGGAAAAAGCAGTAAACAGGAACTTCTTTGTATTGTGTGCCTGACCTCCATGCTGCACAACTGCTGCACTGGGCTCTGGTTTGTTTAGCAAGAACACCTCCCCAGCCAGGATATTCAGAGGTTCCGTAGCAAGGAAGCAAGCAGCAAAACCTCACCCTACATCTCTGAGTCATCTGTGACAAGATACCTGCACAGCTGGCTCTGGTGGCCTTTGTAGTCATGACTGTGAACAGAAAGGCTGCTAATTAAGGGCACAAATTTAGACACAAAGATGAGCTGTGGTGTTCACCCTTTGCCAATGACAACTGGAAAATTCAGATGTACAGTATTTCAGGCAGTGTTTGTGCACACAATAAAATACTATAGTGAAGAAAACAGTCATATTAGCTCCCATATGCTGATGTCTGCAAATAAAAAAAAGCACCAGACTGATAAGACTATTTCATATTTATGAAATATATCTAGAAGCATGATTCAAGAGCCAATAAACCAATGGTAGATAAATTGGCATCTTTCAGCTCAGGCATCATTTGCAAATGCTGTATTTTAGTACTTGTGAAATTCTGACATGCATATATAAATCAGGAATCACTTTGCCAAGCTGTTCTTATGCTCTTTCACTTTAAAGTAGCAAGAGCCTCATCTAGACAATCTAACAGTGTCATTGGCCACTGAATTTATTCATAAACATATAATATTTTAGAAACCCTGGATATAACCCCAAGTATGGCTTTTAACTCCAAAGGCTTAGATGATATTGGAAATATCATACTAAAAGAAAGAGAACAACATGGGGCATCTTGAAAAACCAGACATGAGCTTTCATAACTGATGTTTGCTTTCATTCCTACATGGTGCTACTGGCTGTTACTGATTTATAATGATGACTGTTTCTGATTTGCGCCTCATCAGAAACCTCCTGGAGTTTTCCTCACATACTTTCTTTTAAACATTTCTCCATAATTTTTTTCCAAAATGCTATTTTTCCCAATTTACAATAATATAAATAAGTGTCTACATCTTTTGGCTATAACTCAGTTGATAATGATCTGTAATTTTGGATATTCCTTAAAATAAACTAAGTGCTATAATTATCTGTAGTTACAGTTTTCAACAAGAGGATTATAGTTTGTCTGTTCAAACAATTACATGCAAGAATGCGACTCAAAAATAAGGGCTAAGAATAGCCAATTAGTATGCATTCACATTCCTTTTTATGTAATCTATAGGAAAAAGAAAAATAAGAAAGAACAACTTCCACTCTAAATTCCTGTCCTACCTTCCAAATACCTAGAGGCTACTATATCAGATGTTGCTTGATGTTTTATAAATTAAATTAAAAAAAGACAAATAAATCTTACTGATCTGCAGTGCAGCACCATTTTATGTTAGTCTTAGATGACAAAAATGATAGAAACTACACAACTTGGTTTTCTCAAGTACACTGTTTTAGAATGTCCCAGACAAAGATTTCCAACCCCAGTATTTCAGTGCAGGTAGTCTTCATTGTTTGCAACCTGCCATACAAAAATTGAGCTAATAATTCTGCTTTTAACTACATTGCATTTCTAGATCAGGACAATTGAATCTCTGAATTTTCTTCATTGTTAGAATAGACTAATGGAACTCTTAACAAGGCCCTACTCAAATTGACCACATTGTTCCAACTGAAGTTATGCTGTTTAAACATGTTTCGATTTTCATCATCTATGCGTTGTGTTATCCTTCACCATAGCATCTCTGCCTAGACTAGCATTTACAGCTGGTTTCTATTCATGTGTGTAGTAACTTGTCTTGGGGCTAAAGTCTGTGGAGTATCCAGACATAGAATTTGCCACTGTCTTAGGTAAAACAAGTTAATTTTCAACTAGTTAACTGGCATTGACAGAACAATACATCGTATATTACATGTACAGCAAGAAATGAGAAAACACCTCAGCAGTACGCTAAAAGCTCTGGTGGCTGTGGTGCCATGTGCAGCCTCAGATGCTGTGGAAACAGCCTTACCCTATCAGAGGACAACTTTGCCTTCTCCACCACCTCTGACCACTGAGCCTGATGGGTGAGGGCAAAGAATGTGGTCCAGAACACCCAGGACGTGGCTAGACCTCAGAGGCTTCCTTATTGCCCTGCACACGTGCTATGCTACACTGGGCTGGCCAGGGAACACGGCAGCAGCCTTTCCTGTGGCACATGGTGGGAACAGAGCAAAGGTGGAGGCTGGGTGCCAAGGCTCCATGCAAGCAGTCACACATTCATACCCCTGGGACACTCAAGTTTGCCTTCTTGGCAACATCCCCTTGGCACCCGCACAACTGCTTGCTATGCTAAATATCAAATAATTAGGTGAAATAAAAAAACAGGCGGTAGGAGAGACATTTCCAGCAGAAGATTTAAAAGAACCTGCAGTATGGTATTTCAAAGGAAGCTAATGCATTTACCTCATTTATTTGAATAAAAACGTTCCCACCTGGCATATTTATATTTACGATCGCCTTGGGATTACCTAGTTAAGGTCATGTTTGAGAAAATATTAAGAGCTGTCATCAGAACCAATGAAATGTATTTATAGAAAAGTTTTTAATATGCTCGAAAAGACAAAAACAACTATGGAGAGGTGCACAGAAACTGAACGGGAAGAGAACTTTTGAATCCAGGCAAGATTAAATAAACATTTTTATATGTATTTTCTGAATTTTAAAGTCTTTACAAGGCACTTGCAACAAAAATAAATCATTACAAGAGAATAATGAATTTTGCAGTTTATGCAAAATGGGTAACAGATACAGCAACATGACCTCATCTTGAACAAAAATAGGTCTCTGTAAATTTAATCTCATTCTCCTCCTTTCTCTTTCCTGGTCATATTATTCTTCCCATTAATTTTAATCACCACATTTGAACTGACGTTAGCCAAATCATCTTCTTTACTGATACTTCTTAATAACCACGCTCAACTTAATTGACACGACTCGCTTATCTCACTGGCACAGTTCTTCCAGCTCCAGATTGACTGCAGAGAGCTGCTGCCTTTCTTCTGACATATTGCTTTCTGAATCGAAATGTAAAGCTCTTTATTCCCATGACACACCTTTCCTTTTCCTAGCCTGGTGGAATCCCTTTTCACACACTCCTCTCTTACTGATAGGGGATCCTTCTGTCTATGACAGACCTTCCTGGCTCATGTGCCTCCACTGGCTCCATCCCATTTTGAAGCTTCAGATTAATTTCTTTTAACCCTTACCCATAGACTGTTGATTGTTAAATTAGAAAAGCAGATTAAGACTTATAAATTCTTCCTTCAGTAGACATTTAAGAGATGTCATTATTTAATTAAGTTGTGAGCATTTGGAGTAGCCAACAAGTTGCTTAAGCGGGAGTAAGCTGATGTTCTCAAAAGAACATTCTTCCTCCAAAATCCAAATTAAAAATTATTTCTATTCAAAAACATTCTTGAAGTGCTTTTGGATAAAGGTGAGGGAATTACAACACACAGCTTGTTTGAAAGCTGATTTGCATTTTACTTCCAGACCAACTGGAAATGAGGAGAAGTCTGTATGACCAGCCTTCAGAAGCATTTAAATCCTAGAAGTGCAAACTTGTTTTATTAAGTGGACCAGCCATCAGGCTTCAGGTTTATTTGTAACAACTATTTATCTACAGCTATGCTTTAACTGTGTCCAGGTAATGAATAAAGGGCCATTTTCTCCTATATCATGGTTTCAGAATACTGATATGGCTTGGTCCATTTGGTTACTGTGCAGGATGATGAGAGATTTCCTTCTCACTTGCCTTCCCAAGAAGCCAAGACCCACCGTTGTATAACCCAGACCATTCTACTGTAGACTGTCCTTTGGTCCTGGCTTGAGGTCTAAAAATTTGCTAGTGAAACATTTCAGGGTGGCCCTTGCACGCTCTGTTGCAAGGATCCTGCCTGCTAACACATGCCCTATCTTAGCACACAGCCCAGCACCAGCTCCTTTCGGAGAATGCTATAAAAAGACTCAAAACCAAATTCCTGAACCTTGCCACTGTGGTAGCCATGATAGCCCATCTTCATCTAGCATAACAGAGGGTAGGAAAGGCACTACCACCAGTCCAGTGCCAAAAATAAAGTGGATTAATGGCTGTGAAAGACCAGATGGTCCAGTTACCTTCCCCACTGCCCTGCTACACACCTGCTCCTGCATGGAGTGTGGGCTTAGAGATGAGGGCATGGGAAATCAGCCAGCATTAAATCCTTTCACCACAGGTCTTTTCCCTGCACCAGCCTTCTCCCGCCTTTGCTGTTGGTTTTCATAACAACCCGTATTTTCCATGTATTTCCACTCCAGACTCCTGTAACAGTTCTGGACAACTAACACCCCACCCCTAAAGGATCAGCTTTCCACCTGACAGGTACTCACTTACCTAACCTCAAGCCCCACAATCAACCTTTCTGTTTCTCACTTAGTTCATTAAAAGGTGCACTCAATAACCCGACATACAGCATTTGCTCTATCTTTAAAGGTATTCTTAGGCAGTAAGAGAGCCGCATCCTATTCTCCAAGTCAAAACTAAGTATGCTTTGCTAGCAGAGATAACTTGACATTTTTGATAATGATCTAGTCAAAAGTAAAACATTTTCAAAGCAGCTAAAACCAGACTAGACATACAAAAGGATTCAGGATATCAGAAGGACACTGCGTTGTTCAAATCTCATGCTCAGGTGATAGATAATGGAGTTTCCATTGCTGAAAAGTTGTCATGACACTTGTCTTTGAAACAAATAGTATTTGATTGACAGTTTGCTAACAAACCTATCACTACAAAGCAAGAAGCGAACTCTGAGTATGCTATATTCACATTCTGTCCATAACTCAGCTATGCTTTTTACAATACTGGAGATCGGGGGGTTTGGGGTGAAGAGGGTTTTTTTTCCCTGCAAGAAGACAGCTTAAAGCAGAGACAGGCTTTGAATTACAAACAGCTGATAATTGTTCTCTAGCCACAGCAAAGTCTGATAATTCAGCCTGAGTTTTAAATCTGCAGTTATGACTAAGAAGAGACTGGGCTTATGGGTGGAAATGGTACAACCATCATCACACTTCTAGCTGTCCACACATTTGGAGGTAGCACAGCGTGAACCACAGAGCATTCCTGCAGATTCCACGTATTGGTTAGCCCCAGTCCAGCCTGCCATCCTTTTGGTCCTGCTGGATCATCATCCCAGAAATATACCTCTAGGCAATCCAGTCTGAATTTTCTGGATGGTCTTCATGTCCCCTGATGGCCTGGCTCAAAAAGGTTTTCAGAGACAAACACAATTATTAGAATCATAGAATAGTTAGGGTGGGAAAGGACCTTAAGATCATCTAGTTCCAATCCCCCTGACATCAGCAGGGATACCTCCCAATAAACCATGCCACTCAAGGCTCTGGCTAACCTGGCCTTGAACACCACCAGGGACAGAGAATTTACAACTTCCCTGGGCAACCCATTCAATGCCTCACCACCCTAACAGTAAAGAACTTCTTCCTTATATCCCATCTAAACTTCCCCTGTTTAAGTCTGAACCTATTACCCCTTGTCCTATCACTACAGTCACTCATGAAGAGGCCCTCCCCAGCATCCTTATAAGCCCCCTTCAGATATTGGAAGGCTGCTATGAGGTCTCCACGCAGCCTTCTCTTCTCCAGGCGCAACAGACCCAACTTTCTCAGCCTATCTTCATACAGGAGGTGCTCCAGTCCCCTCATCATCCTCGTGGCCCTCCTCTGGACTTGTTCCAACAGTTCCATGTCCTTTTTATGTTGAGGACACCAGAACTGCACACAGTACTCCAAGTGAGGTCTCAGGAGAGCAGAGTAGAGGCACAGGATCACCTCCTTTGACCTGCTGGTCACACTCCTTTTGATGCAGCCCAGGATACCATTGGCTGTCTGGGCTGTGAGTGCTCATTGAAGCCGGCTCGTGTTCATTTTCTCATTGACCAACACCCCCAAGTCCTTCTCTGCAGGGCTGCTCTGAATCTCTTCTCTGCCCAACCTGTAGCTGTGCCTGGGATTGCTCCGACCCAGGTGGAGGACCTTGCACTTGTCATGGTTAAACTTCATCAGGTTGGCATCAGCCCACCTCACAAGCGTGTCAAGGTCCCTCTGGATGGCATCCCTTCCTTCCAGCATATCAACCAAACCACACAGCTTGGTGTCATCGGCAAACTTACTGAGGGTGCACTCAATCCCACTGTCCATGTCAGTGACAAAGATGTTGAACAAGACCAGTCCCAACACCTATCCCTGAGGGACACCACTCGGTACTGGTCTCCAGATGGACATTGAGCCCTTGACCACAACTCTCTGCGTGCGGCCATCCAGCCAGTTCTTTATCCACAGAGTGGTCCACCTATCAAATTGATGTCTCTCCAATTTAGAGACAAGGATGTCATGTGGGACCGTGTTGGACACTTTGCACAAGTCCAGGTAGGTGACATCAACTGCTCTACCCCTCTCCATCAGTTCCGTAGCCCCATCATAGAAGGCCACCAGATTGGTCAGGCAGGATTTCCCCTTAGTGAAGCCATGCTGGCTGTCACCAACCACCTTGTTGGTTTTCATGTGCCTCAGCATGCCTTCCAGGAGAATCTGCTCCAAGATTTTGCCAGGCACAGAGGTGAGGCTGACTGCTCTGTAGTTCCCTGGCTCATCCATTTTCCCCTTCTTGAAAATGGGGGTTATATTACTTGTTTTCCAGTCATCGGGAACTTCACCTGACTGCCATGAGTTTTCAAATATGGTGGGCAGTGGCTTAGCAACTTCATTTGCCAGCTCCTCCAGGATCTTCAGGTCTCGAACCAGATCCTCTCCTACAGTGGGCCCAGGGTCATCATTCTCACAGTCCCTGCATCTGCATTCCAGGACTCGGGTGGTATGGTCAGAGCATTTGCCAGTGAAGACTGAGGCAAAGAAGTCATTAAGAGCCTTAGCCTTCTCCAAATCCAGGGTAGCCAGTTCTCTCTGTAGCTTCCAGAGGGGGCTCACGTTGTCCCTAGCCTGTCTTTTATTTGCAATGTACCTATAGAATCCCTTCCTGTTATCCTTAACATCCCTAGCCAAGTTTAATTCTAAGTGGGCCTTAGCTTTCCTAACCTGGTCCCTAGCTTCCCAGACAACATCCCTGTATTCTTCCCAGGCTGCCTGTCCTTACTTCCACCTTATAGAAGCCTCTTTTTGCCCTCTAAGTTTCCTCAGCAGCTCCTTATCCATCCAAGGAGGTCTCCTGGCCCTCCTGCTGCACTTCCTTCTAGTTGGGTTGCATCCCTCCTGAGCTTGCAAGCAGGTGATCCTTGAATATCAACCAACAGTCCTGGGCCCCCCTGCCCTCTAGGGCTATATCCCATGGAACCTTACTGAGCAGGTTCCTGAAGAGGCCAAAGTCTGCTCTCTTGAAGCCTAGGGCAGTGAGCTTGCTGCACGCTCTTCTCACTGTCCTGAGGATCTCCAACTCAACCATCTCATGATCGCTGCAGTCAAGGCTGCCCTGGAGCGTCACATTTCCAGCCTGTTGGTGAGGCCGAGGTGAAGCATGGCACCTCTCCTGGTGGGCTCCTCTATTACTTGCAGAAGGAACTTGTCTTCCACATATCAAGGAACCTCCTCGATTGCTTGTGCCGGGCGATACCGTCCCTCCAACAGATATCAAGGTAGTTGAAGTAATATCAGGGTTTTTGATTTTTTCACCTAGCAGAATTTTTTCTACAGGGGCAAGAAATATCTCTGTCTTTTGTTTATGCCTCTCCTTTATATCTGTGGGGCACGGGGGAAATGGCCTCTTCTTCTCAGAGGAACAGGACTGAATCTCTTTTTCATTGCTTTTCCAATGTAGAAGCATAATGGGGAACCAGAAGAAAGGCAGAGACCTGAAGGAGAAGCAAAGTTTATAACTTTGCAATAGCTGGAGAACCTTTCCCATTAGAAGCAATTAGAGATAGTCATACACGTGGGTCACTGAAATATCAGGCTGAAAAAACAGAAGTAAACCTTTTGTCTCCTAAGAGTCATATGAGAGAGATGGCAGTGGTGGTGGCTGGTGGTGCTGCCCAACAGAAAGGAACAAGAATTGTAGAATTCTTTGGCAGTTGTGATAGAGATTATAGAGGAAGGCAAGAAGACTTTCCCATGTCAAAGTTTTTATGTCAACAAACTGGGCACAAAACAAAATTAGACCCATCTCTGTTTTATCTCGATTCATCTGCAGAACTTCCTCAGTCACAAATCACAGGCAAGTATCATTTCAGGGTACTTCGGCACACAAGCTGCGAAAAGACTATCAGTCCTGTACCATGGGGTCCTACAGACTTAAACACTCTGTTGTTCATCAGGAAAAATGAGCCCAGGCAGCAAAACCATGAATACTACTATCTTTTATGCTCATACCTAAGTTAGTTCTTTTGGTGCTCCATGAGAGTCTCAATAGCGCATCACACTGGAAATAGCCTCAGGGTAGCATGCCTCTTCCTTGCCCTGTGAAAGGGAGCCTTCTCTATCAGGGCTGTAGTAGCAGGAACTGTGTTTCTCCATGTGAGGAGGAGACAAAAAGATGATGGGTGAGAAGTAATTTTCTAGGGCCTTTGGAGCCACTTTATAGGCTTGCTTAGAAAGCACATATCAACCTGGACAGATAGTCACCGGTACATGGAGCAACACATGCAGGTTGACTTCCTCATTCAGCATTTGCTACTCTACTTTTCATGTTTCGCAGTCCCTCCCACGAGCACACCTTCTGACCAGCAGCCTACCGCAGGACCTCCCTCTTCTGTAGTCGAATAAATAAGTAGCTTCATTTAGAATTACTACATTTGAAGCATTTTTGCCTCCAGTGACTGGAAAAGTGCTCCCTGTGCCAATCGCTTCTCTATTGAGAAGTAGTGTTTCGATATTGTCTCTTCCCAGGGAGTGATAAACTCCAGCTGCCTTTTTTACAGATAAATACAGATGCTTCAAAAAATTTCAGGTTTGCAAAGGCTTAAGCAATTAAGTTCCTGATGCTGTCCCATCTTTCATAGTCCTCCAAATCTGAAATGCATCCACTGAACTGCCTGATAAGCCATGTGTGTGCTTTACTAATCCCAGTTTTCATCTTATCTCACCAGCAAAACAGCAGCACTCTCAGAATGACAAATGCTATCCCACTTCTAGAAGTTGGCATTCAAGGTCACTGAGTGAGACACAAGGAGAACTAATTTTCTCTAGTACTGTTGTGGCTGATTTCTAACTCAGCAGTGGCACACAGATACCCAGACACATATATAAGTGCCCAATAAATAAAATAAAATCCTCATCTCAAAGAATGAGGTATTTCTGAAGGTGGAAACAAGAGGCTGAGTGGAAGACATTCCTAAAAACATCTGACAAATTAAATAATTCACAGAGAAAACAGCAAACTATCTGATCATCTTTACAGTAAGAATATGGGCACCCTGTATCCTTTATATATTTATAAATATTCTTAAATAGCATAACAATGGAATTGCTCCAGATAACTTTGCAAGTACCAATTTATATGCAAAATGTGCAATATTCTACAAATTAGATTGGCTTTTCTCTGGAATATGCTCTGTGAAACTCCCACATATTCAAGGATGCTCTAACATTCATTTTCTAACATGGCTTGACGCAATAGTGTGACTTGGCCTTCTTTGAGTTTTATAAAAGATCAATATGGTAGTAATGAGCAAACAAACATTTAAAACCACACCTAAAATCGACAGCCAGCTCTTGTTCATGGAGTCAAATCAGCCTTTCTTGTAAACACACCTGCAGTTTCTGGGGCTACTAATCAATGTTTTCCCCTTATAGCCGGGAGTTGCTGACAGCTTAATGAACCAGAATTTCAAGTCAATCTGAACTGAAAGTATTCCTGGTAACATGGGCACACCTGATACTGTATTTTCACACAGCAAGTACTCTGCAGCATGTTATTAATTACCATACAATGGACATTTCATTACAGTCACAGAACATGTTTCACCAATGGTTAACTGAATGTTTTTCAAAGCACTGTTTCTAAATGGCACGGAGTGACACTAGAAAACATAGGTCAGATGCCAAGATGTTAAGCAGCACTGCAACTAGTGTTTTACTAGCAGTCAGCATGATTTCCAGAATCAGCAGTACAAAGATTGTTTGGTTTGCTATTAGCGTTACAGCTCATTGGGCAAATCACATGGTGTCTTCTTCTGTAAGGGATCAGCATCTTCCAATACAGACAAAAGGTACCAGCCTGAGTTTCAGACAAAAAGAGGCTGCAGAATGATCTGGGGAGCAATTGGCTATGTGTGGCTCTAACTATTTCACCTCTGATTCTGCGATCTGACAGCAAGCTAGCTTGGTCTTCCAGAGTCACTTCAGCTCTATCTCCCCACTTGTGTTTTCTCCAGCTCTTTTCTCTCAGATAAGTTGAAGATAAAAGCCCACACCTGATAGTAAGGGGTGAAAAGAAGATGTCTCTGACACTCATAAGTAATGCAAACTGGCGTATGATTGATACCATTACTTGATAAATTCCTTTGTGCTGAGCTGTACTCCTCAGTGTGACTGATACAGAGATGCTGGAGCGCCGGGAAAGAAGACAAGCATTTGTGACAGATGGGTGGATGTTTGCAGTGTTGAAAAAGAAATGACATCTTTCTCAAAATGTCATTTTCCTTCTTGCACTGGCATCCCCAGGCATCGCGTAGCTGCCGGCAGAGCAGTCTCGACAATGAGTGATACCCTGATTGAAGGAAATTGCAGAATGTAAATAGGTGCTGCCAGACGTATGGCCAGTTAGGTCACAGCTGATTGGGATGATGACAATTGCTGCCAATTACAGATGTGATTTTTTACTCCACTGCTGCTTCCCGATCTGGAAGGCACTTATAACCGTCCCTGCTTCTCAACAAAGGTGACTTTGCCTCCCGGTAACTAGCACTGACCTTCTGAAATAATTTGCTGGGGCTCAAGTCACCACCTCTCTCTGCTCTGCTTTGCTGAAGCTTGGAGCTGCACACAGACATAGAATTATAGATTAGGTTGGGTTGGAAGGGATCTTCAAACATCATCTAGTCCAATCCTCTGCAGTGAGCAGGGACATCTTAAACCAGATCAGGTTTCCCAGAACCACCCAGCCTGGTGCTGAATGTCTCCAGGGATGGGGCATCCACCACCATTCTGAGCAACCTGTTCTAGTATTTTACTACCTTCACAGTAAAGAATTTCTTCCTCATATCCAGCCTGAATCTCCCTTCTTTTAGTATAAAACCATCACCCCTCATCCTATCACAAGAGGCTATGCTAAAAAGTCTCTCCCCTTCTTTCTTATGGGGCACATCTAAGAACTGAAAGGCGGCAATAAGGTTTCCCTGGAGTCTTCTCCAGGCTGAACAACCTTAGCTCTCAGCCTTTCCTCCTAGGAGAGGTGCTCCATCCCTCTGATGATTCTGTGGCTGTCCTTATCAGGAGCTCAGCTGGCTAGTCCCTCTGAAAGGCAACCTCCCTACCCCTGCAAAACTGTGCTGTTTTATTCAGCCTTTTGACAAAGGAATGAAATAAAAAAACCCTTAGTCTGGCGCTTGGTTTCATTAGAAAAAAGCAATTCAGGAAGCATCCAGGCCTGCAGGAAGCATCTGCAAGTCTTGCTAGCTAGCCAGTGGTGTCCCACGCCAGAGCAGCTGCTTTTTGTTGCAATATCCTATTTGTCTCCCTACTCTTAGTGCTTTACACTAGTTATTTCAGGGAAAGACTGCCTAGCATAACAAGGCTGTACAAGCAGTTATCCACTGCTAATAAGCAAATACATAAATAATAACTAAAAAGTAATAAAGCAGAACAGTCACTGACAACCCAGGTAACCCAACACTTCAGGGCTACAGAACGCAAGCCTTCCCTGCCCAGGTTAAGCGATGCTGCCTTGCTCTCACACCCTTCCCTAAGCCTCCGCCGTTGGTCAGTGCGTGGCTTTTATAACACTGACCTGTTACCCAGGGCTGAAGGAAGCTGCCCCTCTGTGAGCACCAGTGCCGCTGGCAGAGCAAGCGGAGCAGGCACCCGGCAGAGGCAGCTGGCTGACCTCCGACTGAATTATCCTGGAAACAGCTTCAACGAAGCGCGTCTTACGAGCCGAGCCTCGGCTCTGCGAGCTCTGTTCGCCGCGGTGCGGGAGCCCCCCACGGCAGCGTCTGAGGGCGGACCGCGACTCCCGGCGCCCCCGCGCTCGGAACGCAGCCCCGCCGCAGCGCCGCCGGCAGCCCGCACCGCGCCGAGGGCCCGGGCATCGCCGCAAGGGGGCGCCGCGGATCCCGTTCCCGTGGCAACGGCGCGGCGTTCCCGTGGCAACGCCGCGCGGCGTTCCCGTGGCAACGCCGCGCGCCGTTGCCGGCTAGCGGCGGGCGGCACCAGGGCAGCCAGGCACGGGGTTCGGTGCCATCCAAGGCCCAAACCCTGAAGCTCCTGGAGGAACAAACTGCACTGCAGGAGAACTCACTGGCTCGTGCCCGTTAGAGCCTACGAGATCCTTCATTACGGGCTGCAAACACGCAGCATACTCCCCTCACACAAACTCTGCCCACCGGCAGCCTTATGGGGACCCCACCGAAGTGCGAACACCTGAGCAGCAAGTGCCCAAAGCAATCAGCAAGGAGGAGAAAAAAGTAATAACGAATGAGTCACAAAACATATTACATCTTCCGAGTAACATCTGCGGATTCTGTCTGTTATGGAAAGGGTTTTCCAGTTGCTTTCTATTGCCCCTCTGACTAGCTGAGAAGGAAATGGACGCTAAAAGCCATTACAAGAGCAAGCCCTGGCCTTTACTGGGATAAACCAGTTAATTCTACCCTTAAGTCACTGTCTTATCGCAGCTTTTCCTAAAAGCAGCTCTGCTGTACGTCTTTAAGTACCTCATAAATCATGTTTAGCATCTTCTCCCCTCCCAGTAAAAAACCTGAAGTAGTAATGCAGTATCATTTAGCAAAGATAGCATCTGTGTTATTCTATCTTCTGTGGGGAGTCAGTAATGCTGAAAATAATTACGAGAGTACATAATAAAACAAACTGACCTGTCTAAATTACACATGCATTCATTTCTACCATGGTTTGTTTGGTTTTTGTTAACCATTGAAAAGCCCATGCTGATCCAAAGAAGCAAACCACTGCCACAATGATATTCCACACGATGAGCCAGCGACAGCTTTTGGTGCAAAACACTTACTTCGGACAGTCTACCTCCTGCTCACATGAAACACCATCCAAAAGCAAAGCAGCCTCACCACATCCTCTGGGAATACAAATCTAAGGCAATTCCTAACCCATGAAAAGACTTGGGAGCTGCTTGCCTCGCTGCTTAATACCACATTAGTGCAGCTAAGTGGCTTCCCTTAGAAAGTGCAGTAAAAAAAGAACCACAGGTATCTAAGCTTTACCACAGTCAGACACATTATCCCTGGAGAGCCATTCTGATCTCCTGCCCAAAGAGACTCATAGTGTCACCTGGTAATGGCTTCACCAAACCCAATCATTTGTTGTTAAAATCAAATCTCTCTTTCAGAAAGACAGCCAAGTCTCGATCCTGGGCATGTAGTAACATGTGGGCCATTACACAATAGAAAATAATGTGCTGCTTCTCTACAGTTACGGTGCTTCACTTTGATAGTGACATTAAAATTGCAACAATTAACTCTAATGAAATTGACAATTATGTCTTAATGCAATAACAGGCTGTAACATAACTAAGTAGAAGTTTTCTGAGTGCTTTCTCCTAACATGCACTTTCAGGTCTGTCTTTGATCTATAATTCAGCAAGAAAAAATAAAAAATGCAAACCCGGTGCCTTGGAATGGGTATCAGTAGCACTGCACACTCATGTCTCTTCCTCCCCTCCTACCTTTGTTCACAGACAATGCTCTCGTGAGACCAGCCTCTCTCTTTTGGACAAATGCTGTATTTCCGTCTGTCTTTCATCAGGAGGAAAACATCCCCATCCTAGGAATGTTTTCAGGTACAAAGGCAGAGCTTAGCACTACCTGGCTTACCAGGAGTCAGGAGTAGGAACTCAGGCCAAGGTACAAGCAGCTGAGGTACAAAAGCACCTTCTGCTACCGGAGCATGCAAAAATCTCATTGCCCATTAATGAAGCTTTGCTCAGGGCACCATCAGTGTGCTGTCATTCTCCCCCACCGAGACCAGCCTTAAGTGTTTAAAAGACTTGACCAAGGCACCAGGCAAGTCTGAAACAGACTACAAGCTTAAGCCAAACCTCTGGTCCTCAGTGCAGTCCCTTAAGATTCCACAGCCTTCATGTTGATCTGGGGGACCAAGAACATGGAAACACATCTAAGAGCAGAGTCATCTTTAACTAGAGCAGAGTTGGTCTGATAGATGAGGAGTACGTGTGGTCCTTTAAAAGGTAAAGAGAAAACTCATGAAAGTCACAAGCATGGACAACAACATTTTTATCCAGATTCTCAGAATACTTAACCTTTTTTCTTAAAGAACAGCTTCTGGTTAGGAAGATCCCCTTTCCTATAAAGGCATTCTACTGCCAGGTTTATGGGGGAAAGCTTGAAAACCATGACCTCTGAAACATTTTAAAGTCTTGGAATAGCATATTTAGACTCAGTTTTTTGAAAGATCCTTACTGTCAATGTATAAATTCTCAGACCCACCAACACTGTCATTTAGCACTAAATATTTGCCATCTGGAGGGAACAGTCCAAGAACAGTTATGGGCTCACAATTTCCCCTGTCAGGAAAGAAAGCAAGATCATGGGAGTAACCAAAGGGCTATATCCATTCAGTTTATTTTCTCACAAATGATAAGAGATTTCGGTTATTTCATTCCCACAAGCGAGTTCTGCTTCATTCTAATTTCTAGGACCAAAGGAGGACTAGAAGGGAAAACCAAGTCCAACCTGAACATGCATTGCTCTGCTCTTAGCTGTGTATCTCCTAAGACAAATACTCATAGAATCTTCCTTACACCTCTGGTGACAAGCTCAAACGACATAGTTCTCACTCAAAAGCAGCTCCATTCTGTTTCCAGGCATTTCTATGATATACTTCAGAAAAATGAGAGCTCTGTTGTGGACCATAGCATCCTGGTTTCAGCTGGGATAAAGTTAATTTTCTTCACAGTGACAGGTACAATCCTGTGTTTTGGATTTAAAACAAGAACAATGCTGATAATACACCCATGTTTTTATTGTTCCTCAGCAGCACTTACCCTGATCAAGGCCTTTTCTGCTTCTCGTCTGCCCTGCCAGCAAGGGGGCTGGGGGCCACAAGAAGCTGGGAGAGGACACAATCAGGAAAGCTGACCTGAACTGGCCAAAAGAGTATTGCATAACATATGGCATCATGATGAACCATAAAACTGGGAGGAATCATCTGGGGGTGGTGCCCACTGTTCGGGGTCTGGCTAGGCATCACTCAGCAGGAGATGAGAAATTGCACTGTGCAGCACTGGTTTTGTAAGTTCTTTTATTATTATCTTTATTTTCCCTTCCTTTTCTGTCCTATTAAGCTGTCTTTATTTCCACCCAGATTTTGCTTTTTTTCTGATTCTCTCCCCATCCCACTGTTGAGGGAAGCAAGAGGACGACTGTGTGGTGTTCAGCTGCCTGCTGAGATAAACCATAACACGTGGGCAATCCCCCGTGCACCCAGAGCCACTCAGTGCCACAGCCCAGCCAGCGCTGCTCTTTTGGAAGATGGATGTTCACATTTAGGATCACCTACCATTCAGTACATTTCAGGGGCCAGGGCTAGCACATGACCAAGAATGGCAAAAGAAAGATATCACGTAAATGGTTTGCCTCTTTCTTGTGTTGGGCTTGACCTCATTTGAAAGGGTTACCACCTCCTTTCCTTGGCTTGTAATGGTTCCAGTAATGAGAATGCGTACCTTATACCCTTCACTAGCATATCTGAGAGTAGATTTTTGTGCTAATGCCTCCATCTAGGTAAAGATTGGTTTTCTTTGAATTACATGCCAGAAGGTTGACTCCTGGCATGGCTGAGTTATTTCTTTAACCCAACAAAATAATCTTGTGTATGTGAATATAGATACATACATTAATATGTCTGCACTGCTCTAATGTTAGACTTGATAATCTGAGTGGAAAAATGGGTGGTGAAATATTCTTGGCTGCTTCTCACACTGTTCCCTTTGCATCTTCTACTAGCTACTGTCAGAAAAATTAGTGGATGAGTCAGGCCTCTACCCTGACCTAAAACAACCCTAAACCTTTAGAAATCAGGACTCCTGAAGCTTCTATTTTGAGCACTGTCTTTGCCCTCTTTTTGAAAGAAAAACAAATAAACAAAATAAATAGGATATTGAAAAAGCCCATCCCCCAATAAGAAGTAAAATCACTAGAGTTAACATGCACAAGTCTGAGGGATAGCAGAACAGAGGGAAGAAGAAAAGCTGTTGCATTGTAAAATCTGTTCCATTTTCTGCATTTCCACAAATTCTTTCCCATAGACTGTCTCAAAGCCAAGATACTATTTTTGTAGCTTAGCCCATAAAAATAGAAACCTGAAAACACAGAACAAAGTATGCACACAACCGTAACTGCAGAAATAGAAAATTCCTTCAGAAGTAAGATCAGGACCAGAAGTGCAGTGAACAGGGCTGGCAAACAGGGCAGGTTCGAGGCAGTTTGTGCGGCAGTGGATGCAGCAGTTCGATTGGGATGGTGAGCACTTGCCTTATGACCAGGGCCCGGTCTGGGAGCTCTGCTCTGGCTGCCCTGGCGGTGGCCAGTGTGTAGGCACCCAGACAGAGTCGATGAGAGGGGAGGCTGCAGTGCAGAGCTTGGGGTGTAGAGAGCGCCTGCACTGCTCTCCTGAGGGGAGGGTGCACAATAGGGCAGGGCTGCACTGGTAAAGAAGATCACTACTGGTGCTGCCAGGAAAAAGCAGTAGGTTGTAGTAGTAGGAGGCTCTGCTTTGAGAAGAACAGAAGTGCCCATCTGTCAGACAGACCTACTCTCAAGGGAGGTGTGTTGCCTATCAAGGACATAGATCAGGGATGTTGCAGAGAGACTGCCTGCTCTAGTCGGTCCCACTATTACCCACTTCTTGTGGTCCATGTGAGTGCTAGTGATATAGATAGCAGTAGCCTAGGAGAACATAAGAAGGATTACAGAGCTGTGGGAGAGGTGGTTAGGGGCTCCGGAGCACAGATTGTCTTTTTTGTCAATTCTCCAGGATACTGGGCAGGACCTTAAAAAGGCTAGGAGGATTGGCCATGGTTAGAAGGGTGGTGCCATTGTCAGGGTTTTGGGTATCTTGAACAGGGGACTCAATTTAATAGACCAGGTCTACTGAGGGCTGATGGAGCTGGTCTGACAAAGAAAGGGAAGAGTGGATTTGGTAGGAGGCTTGCCAGACTGGTCAAGGATGCTTTAAACTAGATGTGTTGGGGTGAGGGGGGCATCATTCCATCCCAACACTCCCAGTCACTGGTCAGCACCTATAATAAACGTTCGGAGTAATGTAGAGATATTCCAGCTGCTCCAGCCAATGAGCCGGCTTCAATTGGAGCTCGGCTCAGATGCCTCTATACAAACACCCGTAGCATGGGGAACAAACAAGAGGAATTAGAGATGTGTGCACTTCTACAGGGGTATGATATCATAGGCATCACAGAAACATGGTGGGATGGCTCCTATGACTGCTGTGTTGGAATGGAAGGCTACAGGCTCTTTAGGAAAGACAGGCCCGGTAGGCAGGGAGGGGGATTTCCTATTTATGTTAGGGAGAGGCTGGAGAGTATGGAACTCTGCCTGGGGACAGGTGAGCAGTCGACAGAGAGTTTGTGGGTCAGGGTCAAAGGGAGAACAGAGATGGGAGACATTATTGTGGGGATCTGTTACAGACCAAGAGGACTCTGTGGATGAAGCACTCTATAGACAGATAGGAACAGCCTCACACTCGCAGGCCCTTGTTCTCATGGGGGATTTCAACCACCCTGATATCTGTTGGAGGGATGGTACCGCCCGGCACAAGCAACCGAGGAGGTTCCTCAATTGTGTGGAAGACAACTTCCTTCTGCAAGTAATAGAGGAGCCCACAAGGAGAGGTGCCATGCTTCACCTCGGCCTCACCAAAAGGGAAGGGCTGGTTGGAAATGTGATGCTCCAGGGCAGCCTTGGTTGCAGCGATCATGAGATGGTCGAATTCAAGATCCTCAGGACAGTGAGAAGAGTGTGCAGCAAGCTCACTGCCCTGGACTTCAAGAGAGCAGACTTTGGCCTCTTCAGGAACCTGCTCAGTAAGGTTCCATGAGATATAGCCCTAGAGGGCAGGGGGGCCCAGGACTGTTGGTTGATATTCAAGGGTCACCTGCTACAAGCTAAGGACTGTTGCCCAGAAAGCCAACCATATCCTGGGCTGCATCAAAAGCAGCATGACCAGCAGGTCGAGGGAGGTGACCCTGCCCCTCTACTCTGCTCTCGTGAGACCTCACTTGGAGTACTGTGTGCATTTCTGGTATCCTCAACATAAAAAGGACATGGAACTGTTGGAACAAGTGCAGAGGAGGGCCACGAGGATGATGAGGGGACTGGAGCACCTCCTGTATGAAGATAGGCTGAGAAAGTTGGGGCTGTTCAGCCTGGAGAAGAGAAGGCTGCGTGGAGACTTCATAGCAGCCTTCCAGCATCTGAAGGGGGGCTATAGGGATGCTGGGGAGGGCCTCTTCATGAGTGACTGTAATGACAGGACAAGGGGTAATGGGTTCAAACTTAAGCAGGGGAAGTTTAGATTGGATATAAGGAAGAAATTCTTTACTGTTCAGGTGGTGAGGCACTGGAATGGATTGCCCAGGGAAGTTGTGAATGCTCCATTGCTGGCAGTGTTCAAGGCTAGGCTGGCCAGAGCCTTGGGTGATATGGTTTAGTGTGAGGTGTCCCTGGCCTTGGCAGGGGAGTTGGAACTTGATGATCTTAAGGTCCTTCCCAACCCTAACTATTATATGATTCTATTATCCCATGATATAACTAACATAAACATCACTCAGTAGCACCACAGAGGTGGTTTTGAGAGCTGTGCAGCCGGCACTTACCCAGCATTGAGACCCGCAGTGAAGTCTCTCAGAGGACCAGCACCCAGCAATGCTAACACGCCCTGCCTCCCCCAATGGTCCTGAGTGTCCTGCCAGTTACTGTTACTAGTATCTACACAGCCAAGCCATTTTCTGAGCTTATTCAGCATTAACTGTGAATCTCATTTATACATTTCGAGTAGCAAATCATCTCTCTTATAGGCAAAGCAGCTAGAACACAGGCACCCAGCAACAGGTTCGAAGTTAATGAGAAAGCCAATGTCCAGGCCAGCTATGTAAGAAAGAGTTATAAAATTGCCCCCAGATGATCTTTTAGTTGTACCTGGAGGCAAGCACTAAAAGCTTGCCTTTGAAGTATTGTGAAAGTCCGTTGGACTTCAACCATGCATACGTTGTGCTAAAATTGTAAGCATCTTAAGGGCTAAAATTCAACATTTGTTTTCAGCTCATCCACCGAGATCTTGGCTCATTTAATTCAATAACGTTAAGAATTAGGAATAGGCTTTTATCTCAGATTCCATTCCTCTGTCCCCTCAGTTTAGACCTTCAGAAAACAACCCCTGTCTATATAATAGATCAGTGTCAAGGTGATAAAAGTAGAACCTTAACAAGTTTTGTGTGTGTGTGTGCTTGGCTCTTGGCACAGTAGAATTTACACACAGTTACAATACTCACAAAAGGATCAACTTGTACAGTTAAAACACAGAAAATGACATTGTAACAATTACTAAGAATCTGAATCTACTGTAGTCTTACACCTGTAAAAATGAATGCAGAATTTTTATATGAAGGCACAGGTGATAGTTACGCTGTCTTAAAAGTTAAGAAATATGTTTAAAATATCACTTAGACCTTTTTTCTGGTATTTAACAAAAGAACAATTACAATTTTCACGGGATTCTGACAGCCTCACAAATGCTGTTCATCAATGCCTTTTTTCTTTAGAAGCAAAAGTTACAGCTAAAGAAAAATCAAGTTTCATCTATTGCAGTAACTTTATTTTTGTGTTCCATCAGAGCCTTCCAAGCAGATATTATGTTTTAAATTAGTTGTAGCTTAATGCTTCCCGCATTACCTTATCTAAGCCAACACGCAGAATGGTAGCCTCAAGATGGCGGTATTTCTCCCCTTTTAGAAGCCGCTGTTACTAAAGCCTAGCCCTTCATTCTGGAGGCAACAAAGTGGAATTTCTTTATCTTTCAGCACATGAAAATGCGGCTGTCCCGCAACAATTCATGCATACCCCTCCGGTAAAGGTTCTTAACAGCCATTATAAAGTGTTTCACCTTACAGTAAAAGTGAACTTTGACTAAAGTCACACCATTTCCAATTATTGAAAGCTTCCCTAAGGATTTGTTTTCACAATCTGAAGTCCAAAATCCAATCTATACTTTTTTTCCTCAGTGTCATCCATAGGTCTTTATGACACCGAAAATGATTCGCAGAACAAAACTAAAACCCAAGTCAGATACTCTTCCTTACTTAGAAATATATCTAAAGTAAAATCACAGGAAACCGCAAATAGACCTTCTGTTCAAATTAAAAACAAACAAAAACCACACAAAAAGCCAACAAAAAACCAAAGAAACAAACAACAAAAAGTCCCCAAACTTAATATATATCCGAAAATTGAGTGACCATTTCAACCCACAGGACAACTATTCACCTCAGATTTGCTTTTTAATATGCACTGCATAAAAGGTGTTTGGTGACTTTTGTGTCTTGGACTTTATAATTTCCACCTGGCATCAGGCTTCAAGTTTAGCAAAATGCGCTTCTCTCTAAATTACTTTCTGCCAAAGCTAGAGATGAAAGCTGGAAAGTCTGCCTTTTACCCTGCATTCAGAGCACAGCAAAGCACACCTGTCAAACAAACACTGCCTCTTTCTGAATTTTCATTAAATAGTAGCGAGGGGAAACAAATTCATTAATGCTCTAAAATATGATGTGCCTCCAGCTTTTGCGCAGCTTCTTCTGTCACCTTTGGCCCTTTGTACTGCCATGAAGGGTGGGCGCCCGCAATGACCTTTAGCTACATCACTAGTGAGCAGCAAAGCACTTTCATTTCTGCTTGCCTAGAAAAGAAGTGTTTAGCGCTTCTGTAACACACAGGGTTGAAAAACGTATTGGATTCTCAGGGAAAAAGATGATTATTAGATCTGGGGGGAGGAGGCAATTGTTCCTGTGAACCCCTCCAAACCACAGGCAGACCTGGCCTTAAAGTTTTTTGCAGGGAAGATGAGTTCTTTACACCAAGGGGTTTTTTTGTGCTGAAGTTTTGCACTGACAAAGGGTGACAACAGTGACACACTGTGGTCTGTAGCATCGTCGTGGCTTAAGCCCAGATGGCAACTGCTACAAACCATAAGATTAGGGGTCAAATCTGTACAAAAGAGATGGAAAAAGTAGTTTTACTTCAGAGCCATAGTTTCAGGCACTTCCTCTTGTGAGCAGTGAACATTACACAGCTGGGTTTGGCCATGTGAGATAGGGACTCATTTTGCCCAGGAGCCAATTCAGCTGTAACTCAAGTGATGGAAACTGAACAGTTTTGGAGTTTCCAAGGTCTGCTTATAAACCTGGTGTCTGTCTGCAAGTTGTTCCTGTTCCCTGTACACAAGCTTACCCTCTCAAATATCCTCTAAAGGAATTGTCCCTCCTGCTCTTCTGGATATTCTTGCTGTTCTTCTGTTAGCAGTTGTCTTGTTGATTCACTGTGAACTGTCTGTGTTAACCTTTATAACCATGAGAAGGCCATCTTTTGCATTACAAGCAAACAAAATGTACTCAATTTGCCATCGAACTGTATGGCTTTACAGCAGTCATTTCCAGTTGCTCTTATGAGGCACATGTTCAAGAAGTCTACTGCCTGATTGTGACAGTTTCACAGCTTTTCTTAGCTCAAGTCTAGCAAACCATCTTCCTTGGTTTAGAACAGTCTGCTATACTACTATGTGTGTGGTGCTATTCAAATCCATTCTGGTATAAGGTGTTAGGCTCTCTGCCTTTACTTGAGTGCTTCTACCATGAATTAGTAAAACTGTGTTCAAGTATTGAAGAGATTCAAAAGCTTGCTTTGGCTGAAGAGGTTTTTGCTTAAGGTTTCGACACATTGCTCTTAATTGCATGACTGTGGGGTTTTTTTTAAGAAAGCAAGCAGCTGAAATGTGCTTGAAATGTAGCAAACCCCTGTTGGAAAAGAACACTTGGGACTAGCACCATGTTAAGAATACTTAGATTGTTTAAGGACCTGATAAAATACTTGGCAGGATGAGGACAAAGACACTAAAAGACAGGAGCTTTGGTAATTCAGCCATAACCTACTTGTGTCTTCAGTGCCACTGACAACCTCACTCATGCAAGCTTCACTTAGGTGATGTTGCCATCGAGTTGAGCTATGGGCAAAACAAAGGGAGAGCAGTCATCCCTACTTCACATAGTCGATATTTTTATCATAGCAGTAGGAAAATAAAAAGTAGGTCAATAAACACAACAGGTTGATTCAGAAAACTGAGTACAGTAAGGATCAAGGGCTGCTTCATGATTATTAGCTACATCCTAGATTCATCCCACCTATGATTATATGGCTTGAGGAATCTGAGTTGGGGAATAGTTCTTAGGTGAACTGAATTGGTCCTTGAGCTATACATCTCTCATAACTCCACATGAAGCTGAAAGCAGCTGCATTTCTTACTGGCGGAGGGCAGATCTGGGCCTGAACATATGTATTTCTTAGTCTCCAAAGACTATTAAGGCAAAGTGCACTTGAAGTTAGTGACTGTTCCAAAACTACTGCACAGAGTAGTCATGTTCTGGTGTATAAAGACACTGTATCACAGATGTAGACCAGTCCAACAGCTGCTAAGCATCCCTACACTCCTGGTGAAGTAGGGTGCTCACCAACATAAGCCCATTGAAAGTAAGAAACAAATGTCTTTGTGAGAAGGAAGACATCCCAGTGCTGAGCAGTCATTTAGTCTACAGGCACTCAGTACTACTATTTAGATGTCCCACTATGGAACTGGTCATGGTACTGCAGGTAATTATATTACACTACAGTTAGACTTGAACTTTACCAAAATTAAAGTAAATCCCTGGTTTCATTAGCTTTATACTTTAAGTTTGATTCTTCCTTCTGCCAGTTGAGACTCACAGGAAGTTTAAATCCAGTTTAACCAGCTTTAGATATTATATAAGCTGAAAACAACAACTACAAATAAAAGCAACACCCACAACAAAACAAACAAGAAACACACAAAAAAAAATAAACAAATCCCCAAAGCCAAGACAGCAAAAACCAAAATAGAGCAACAAGAAAAGCATTGTGTACTGTGTTTCCATATTCAATAGAAAGCACATCAAGAATAATGGGGAATGATGAAAAGGAGCAATAGTGTTCAGACACGGCTAGCAGGTATTTATGCTAGGTAGAGGATGTCTGGTTAGTAAGGCTCAGCTCCCTGCATCACCCAATGCTTCCCCCACCCTCCTTGTAGGCATCTCTTGATGTCACGGGTTCTCTTGATCTCTTTGCCACAGGTTCAGCAGTAGCAGTCATTTTTCTCCTTCTTGGTAGCTGGTGCAATGCTGTGTTTTAGATTTTGGGCCCAGGAGAAGCACTGATAACACCAGTGTTTTCAGTTACTGCTTGGTAATGTTTTGGCCTGACCAAGGACTTTCTGAGTCTCATGCTCTGCCAGGGAGGAGGGGAAGCCAGGAGGAAGCAGAGACAGGACACCTGACCCAAACTGACCAAAGAGGTTATTCCATACCACAGCACGTCATGTCCAGGATGTAAAAACCGGAGGGCAGAGACCCGGAAGGGTAGTGGCGGACAGTGTGGTCGGGCCTGGTATCAGGTGTTGAGCAGTTGTATTCTCTTTCCTTGTATTTCTCTTGTACTATTACTGGTGGTAGCAGTAGTGATTTGTGTTATACCTTAGTTACTAAACTGTTCTTACCTCAACCTGTGCGAGTTGCATTCTTTCAATTCTCCTCCCCATCTCCCCAGGACTGGGGAAAGAAAGCTGGAGGAGTGACTGAGTGAGAAAACTGTGTGGCTGACTGGACTTAAACCACGACAACCTTCCATTTAGGAACCTGTAACTCTCTTCCCTCCCATTTGCTGCTTCCCAAATATTTCTCCCTGTCCAGTGGCCCTATAAATTCCTGGCATCTTAATGGACCTGGTAATAGGTGCCCTTCTGTGAGAACATGATAAAAACCTATTTCTAATTTAACATCTGCCAGCCACAAAATAACAATTCTTGACAAACACAGGCAGAAAGAAGTCCTCTATTTGAGGAGATGCTGTGGAGAAAGTATAACAAGAAAGAGTCAGTTACTTGAGAGTGCAATTTAGAGAGACATTACTGGAAGATTTGCTTTAATTAGTGTGTTTGTTGTATCTGTTGCCATGCTTACACTGCAGATGTGACTCCTGCCACACAGTGTCTGACAGCAAGGGCTCTGTACAGAGACTAGACCCAAGGTGTCCTTTTTGTTTTTAACAGGTGCAACAGTTTGCACCATCTGGGCTTGCACTTGAGCTCTGAGGTCTTACTGAAAGTCTCTGTGGAACACTTGGAAGGAAGACAGGTGAGGAATGGAGATCCGAAAACAACAGCTAGCCAGAAAACAGAGCCCTTTACATAACCTGCAAAACAATCTCATGCTTCTCCAGCCCAGTGCAAGCAACAATACCCACTGCAAAATATGTAAATACAGAAAGCCTGCAGTCACAGCTACAGCTAGCGAGGAGTCACCTGCCTTAGAGCTGGATCCAGCAATCAGGGTGCTGTCTCACCAGAGGCAAGTAGGTTGAGATATGCACCTCTCTGGTCTGCTTGGGTGCCTTCTTCCTAATGCAGCTCAGAACACAGTTTGCCTTACCTGCAATGAGAGCAAACTGTTACCATAGCTTCTTGTCATCAGAGCTGATACTCAGCTTACGGAGACTGGGACAGCCCAGCCTTTCCTGAAAAACAGCCAAGGAGTAGGTGGTCATGGGATACAGCCTACTCTACAAGATGCATGATTTGAATCCATTCCCCATGTAGGCAACCACTAGCACCAGCTGGTGTCTGGCCCAAGAGCTGTACTGCGAATATTTAAAATGTCATATTCCTATGTAATTATAGTACTATCTCATAGCTACTTTGTATGCTGAGTAAAAGCAGGCACTCAGCTGCCCAGAAAGCAAGACCAGACTTTAATTTGCCCAGCTCCTATATGCTCTTGAAATACTGCCCTATGGTTAGTAGGCTTGTACCAACTGGACCAAATCTGGTTTGGTCTTTACTGTGGGGCATTTCCCACACTTCCTTTCTAAACCCTCACTCTTCCACCTCCTTTGCTTCAGGCTCCAGCCAACTGTCACCCATTGGGAGCCAAACATTTACTGCATAGAAAACACAACACATGACAACTAACCTCTCTCAGTGCTTCTGTCAAGGCAACTGCTGCCTTTCAAGCTGATCTCACTGACTAATTAAGCATGGAGATATACCAGACTGCCAACACTGAATGGCAGCTGCAGTATCCATCACACCAGGAAGATTCAATCTAATGGGCTAAAAGCTACAGCTTGAGAGCCCAGAACAGCTTGCTTGTCTTAATGGGAAAGTCATTGTTTATTGTGCTCTAAAATTCCCTGAGTTATAAATAGAGAAAAAACAAAACCAAACAAACCCAAATTAAATCCCTACCTTCTTCGCCTTGAAAACACTAATTATGAATTACCAAGAGAGAAAAAACACCTGCTGCTCTTTTATCATTAATGTTTAATATATTACACCTTTCAGTTTCCTTCCAGACATTAAAGCCCCAAGCTCCTTCAGAGGTGGTTAAAAAGTACATAGCCACCTTAAGTCCCATTTGCCTACAAAAACATTTCATCTGTTGTTTCCACCAGGGATAAAGTTTGTTTTTCTCCCAGATGTATGCTTTGCTTCCTTCGTGCACATGTATTTTAGATAAAGTGGCTTTCCCCTGTGTTTGGTAGAGCATTCTCCTTCTGGTTCACTGAGTAGCTCACATGGAAACTTTATGCAGAAAATGACTGTGAACTGTAAGATGTTATTTGTAATGGTTTCTTACCTTCTGCAATGACTTAAACCACTGTGAAGATACTGAGAAATAGGTCAGAATCTAAACGGCATTTAGTTATACAAAGTGTAAGGCAACTAGACCAGAAAGAAAAGGGAAGTAAGTCAGGGACAAGGATGTTACATATCAAAACAACCTGTAGTGCCGCACATAGCTCTGTGCTCACGTTCTCACTCCAGCTATATCTGAATTTGAAAAACATTTTCTCCATTTACAGGGGGGAATAAAGTCTCCTAAGCAGCCACACAGATAACATTACTTATATTTAGTAAGGACACCAGGTTGTAAGATTAAAATTGCGATTGGTGATGCTTATGCTGGTCGAATCAGTACCTCTGAACACATTTGTGACAACAAAGATCTCAACAGAGCAGACATTTGTTTTAATAAAACTCTTTTCACACTGAAGAAGGAAGGAAAGATTTCAATTACCTTATTTGGCACAAAGAACTAAAAGGCAACTTTCTGTAACTACATTTAAGTTGCAGCTCTCTCCAAAGAAAAACACCACTGATGTTTACAGAATATCAAATGGAAGTTTCACTAAGTACTGAAGTCTGACCTCAGTGTATAATTCCACATCCTTTCAGACAGGTACAAAAGCATATTTTTGATTCATCAAAGCCAAAGATTTTGCGATCTAAAAAAAAACCTGACAACCTATTTTACATTTATATCCCAAATGAAACAGC
Organism: Myiopsitta monachus; assembly: GCA_017639245.1. Lineage (NCBI taxonomy): Eukaryota > Metazoa > Chordata > Aves > Psittaciformes > Psittacidae > Myiopsitta > Myiopsitta monachus. The sequence continues at coordinate 13,011,265 of CM029924.1, read as the reverse complement.
AAGGATAAAAAGAATAACTTCTTTCTTGAGCTACTAATATTGGGTTAAGCTCCAACAGAGTCAACTTCTAATGCTGAAATTTGGCTCTGATAGCTGAGAAAATAGTCAGTTTGGAATTTTAAGAGGAGAAATACAACAACTTCAGCAAAAGCAATTGCCAAAGGACAGCTATCTGGACTGGGAAAGTTTTAACTTCAAACTATGAAAAAAGTCTGCCTAGAGAAGATATACAGAGCTGAAGGCTGTTTTGAACATCTGCAATGGCTTACTTTGTTATGAGAATTTTAAGTAACCTTTAAACGTGTCAAGGTGACAGACTCATATACCTTCTTTTTAGGTTTTGGGGTTTTTTTAAATAGGGGGAGACCCTAATCCCCAGTTACAATTTTGCAGCCAGTGATGTCACCTCAATAGGCAGTTAAACAAGCATTGCTACACTAAAGAAGGGGCAGGACAGGGTCTGCACCTGGGGATACATAGGAGAATGGACACCCTTGACCAGACAGGGAGCAAAGCTAACTCAGCTGCTGCAGAAAAGAACATAACCAGGAAGATATCAGAGAATACCTGCAAGAAAGTAATTCTGACCGAACCTCTGCCTGTTTTTTTCAGCCTCTCTGAATCTGTTTCATTCTCCCTGAGGTCAATCTTCTTGCCTGTCTATACCTATTTATCATCCTCTTCTTCTTGGTCTCTTTACTCTCATTTGTGCTGCCTCCTTCTGTGTAGCCTGGTGTAATTCAAGAGCCAGAAAAATTCAAACAGATACAAAATACCCATTCTCATTTTCTCATCTGGTGGGTATACATTATCCTTCACCTTCTTGCCCTGCGTTTATTTATCATCTATCATTTCTATTCTCCAGAAACCTGCACAAGGCAGCAGCCACTTCCAGTCTTTCTTTCTGCACCACCAGATTTAGTGGGAACAAATCCTTCTTAATTCCCCCCAGTCACCCTGTTGGGCAGGTAGAAGAAGGCTGAAATCATTAAGAGCCTGACTGTGACAGTCTCCAAGCAAACTTCCAGAGTCACTATCAGAGTCCATAAAGTGCCACTTAATCATGTCTGCAGCTAGAAATGAGAATGCATTAAAAGACAGATGTTTCTCTGATGAGCAGTTGTAAAATCACATTGAAGTGTTGCATATATTCATAATTGGAGTTTTCCAGGTCATAAAATTTAAGAAAGTACATTAAAAAAGGAAAAAAAGCCAAGATCTGCCAGCTTTTTCTGAAAATTCTTTCCTACCTCAGGGATGCAAAGCACCACACTATAGGATGTATTCCCGTTCTTCCACTCTCCTGGTAAGGGATGTTTTTCCAGTCAATATTAGACAAGAAAATGATGATTGTTATGCTGGCTTTTAACATCAGACCTCCACACTAAAGCATCTGCATGCAGCACCACTACGCTTTCGTAATTTCATCCACATTCGTGTTGAAGTTGCGAAAGCCATTAAGAACAAATTCAGCTCTTGCAGACCCCACTTCAGGCAGGCTTTTTGCCCCATGAGTTCAGAGCACAAAAATATACTACCGATTCATAAGCATTAATATTGCAATAATCGACAGCTAGAGCATTTGTCTATACTTTGCACAGCTTCAAGAAAGAAAAAGTACTGAAACGCACACAGCAGGAATGACCAAATCTCTGACATAACGTCCAAACACTAGTACAACTGTGCCAACACTACATGTTATAAGGGCATACATATACACAGTTCAAAATAGGTCCCTCTGAGCAGTTTTTTCCACCTCAGTTCATAAATTCCTCTTAGATAACCAGAAATAGAAAATAATTGGACGCTGTCTGTATTTGTTTACGAACTTCAGTCTTTGATAAAAATATAGAACTGAATTGAGTAAACTTATTTCACAGTGAAACAAAGATAGCTTCTCTAAGTTTATAGCATATAATTAAGTCAAGATAGAGGGAGGAAAGCTTTTTTAGCTAAATCGGTTTGTAAAAGGCATAAGCAATAAGTCTATGAAAACCTAAAACATCGAAATGCAGAAATACCTGGTCTGGCAAACTCATCTGTTCTCTCCAACAATTTTTGCTGCTAATTTTTTTTTCTAAAGAATGGTATGGTATAGGACACTATCTCTTGTGTTTGTGTTCCCTAAGAGACTACACAGAGTTTCTTAAGTAGTATACAGCCATTCTGAAAGCCTAAGCTTTTATATACAAGCCATTTATCCCTACAGCCAACCCCCCTCATATTAGCCTAACAGTATGCAGAAGGAAAAGGTTACTTAGGTCCATTTCCTGTAAAATTTCCCCATAATTTCCCATGAACATTTCTTACCTACAGAAATTTTACTTGTTAAGTACCCGTGCCTATCTGATCAGTGATACAAAGTGTCCGTGTTCATGCTATAAAACCAAACAGAAGAGTTCAATCCCCAAATTCAAGCTCAAATAAATGTCTGCTTGCAGAGCAGATTTGTATTTTCTGCCTGCTTACCATCTAAAGAAACACTCAGTCAGACAGCTGCTTCCCAAGAAATAGTATAGGCCTTTATTAGTTCAGCTGTGACAAACTTAAGGAGCATGATAAAGTATGGACAGCTCTAAAAACATTTGATTGCACAATAGCCCCACCATAAACATTTGTGGTACTGCAGAATGATAGGAAGAGAGATACTCAGCCACATATTGCCTTTTGTCTAGAAAACATTGAAGTGAGGGCTGCAACATCCTGAAAATCTGATTATTGTTTGCTTAATCAAGGTCAGCAACATTTGGGCATTCTGTGTCTTTCGATTCTGATTTAGAAACACCCCAAATTGCATGCTTTAAGGTCTACCAGGTCAGAAACATGTTCAATTGCTGTGTTGAATGAGGCCTACATCTTAACTTGCTACAACATCAAATCCATCAATCACCTGCCTGGTGACACCAGCTGTATTTCAGAAACTGTTGTCTCTGGTTTGCTGTCCTAGTTGAGCATGAACAGATATGTTTCAGCTCCTCATGCTTCTCTCTACTAGCAAATGCCTAAATGCATGTGTTTTATAACCAAGGTAAAAAAGGAATGGGATCATTTCACCACTGAATTTGTAAAATTCTCATTACTATCAAATCAGAGCAGATGCTTTTGCCAGGTTAGGTTTGTAGAACTTGACTAGCACGTGGTCCTTTTTCAGTTAAAAAAGGTCATTTCCATGGTCATCTCCAGTGCTTAATGCAAATGAAGTAGCACACACAAGTTGCTGTACAGAGAAAAGGAGATAAATTACACTGATGACAGAGGTAACCAACAATCCACTGGTAAACAAAACCACTCGTTTGTCACTAATAGAACACAGCAGGGTATTGCTATAACCCTGAACATGTTTAAGTGTTTATTTAAGCTTGCAGAGCTCATAAGACAGTGCAACCATATGAATCCTCATGCTTACATGGGTAGTTATCTTACCTAAACACTGTGAGACACAAAGGCATCCTACCATCAAACAGGAACAGGGATGGCTGTTCAGGAACCGCTTCTCTTTGCTCACAACTGTGTCCATGCCCACAGGCATTCTGCGGACACACTGGTCCCAAGTACCTCCCCACTTTGCCATTATGGAAACATTGCATTTTATCACATCTTTTTTTGTCAGGATCCACATACTTCACTGGTTCCCCATCAGATGGAAGAGCCTTTCCAGTCTCCCCTGCCTGTTCACTACAAGGCCTAGGCAGGATTTAAAAACACATCAGAATAGGAGCTTTGCTCTAGGGTGGCTGAGAACTGAGCCTGAATTTTACATCAAGATTCATTGCATGGCATCAAGACAGTGGAAAGTTATTTCTGTAAGAGCAGACATACACACGCGTCTACATCACTTAGTTAAAAATGTAGAATTTTTGGTGTATCCTTTAAAATAACTCCCAGCTCTCTCTGCTGATGTAAGGAGGACTGTCCAATGCTTTAATTTCAAAAGCAGTTTTGGATAATAAATACCCCAACCCCAGTCTTAAGTAAGAGCCAATCAAGTCTCTAAAGACAAAATTAATAACAGCATTAACAGAGGACTGCCTGGTGAAATATGTAGGCAGTTTGGAAATTAGATTATTTTTTTTTTATGTTGAGAGACTAGACTACAACATAGGAGGTATTCAATATCTTCCCAGCCATTATGAATGCACCAAATTGCAACACTAATATATCATGAATCTGACAAACGTTACGGTATTTTTCATGTAAGTTACTCAAATCACTGATTCATTTGAAGTATACGTAGTGTTTGAAAACAGCAAATAAACCCTCAATACAGAAAAGTAAGTGTTGAAATACAAAAGCAAAACCAGGTGACTTTACACGACTGGGTGGCCTTCTAAAATTTAGCCTTTTGCATTTAGTCAGCAGTCCTGGGTTCAGCAGTAGCAGTCATTTCTCTCTTTCTTAGCAGCTGGTGCGGCACTATGTTTTTGACTTTCAGCCTGGGAACAGCACTGATAACACCGATGTTTTCAGTTGCTGCTCAGTAATGTTTACTCTGACCAACATTTCTGAGTCCCATGCTCTGCCATGGAGGAGGGGAAGTCGGGAGGAAGCAGAGACAGGACACCTGACCCAAACTGACCAAAGAGGTATTCCATACCACAGCACATCATGCCCACTATATAAACTGGGGGCAGTTACCCAGAAGGGTTAGATCACTGCTTGGGTTGGGTATCGGTGGGTGGGTGGTGAGCAGCTGTATTCTCTTCCCTTGTTATTTCCCTTATCATCATTATTATTGGTGGTAGCAGCAGTGGTTTGTGTTATACCTCAGTTACTGGACTGCTCTTATCTCAATCTGTGGGAGTTACATTCTTTCGATTCTTCTCCCCATCCCTCCAGGAGGTGGGGGAGGAAAGGAGGGGAGTGAGAGAGCGACTGCATGGCTGACTGAGCTTAAACCATGACATCAGCCTAACAGCAAGTAGGAAAATGCCCTCAGGTACTTAAAAAGACAGGATTTCTTCACCCACAATCTTACTGGCCCCACAGCTTTCCATTTCTTATTATTCCTGAGACAGACATATGAGCTATTGCTGACAGAGATTCTGCAACAGCACAACAATACACCACTGCCCATTAGTAGTAAGTCACCTCTCCTGCAACACCTGTTGCTAGCACCAAAGACAATATTCACATCATTGGACCAGGCTTTCTGCCTCCTTGTACTATAGACAAGATATGAAAGATGTATGGTCCCAGATGCAATAGTTCATTAATTTGCTGGTCTCTGATTAAAGAGCTGTGTCATGCCCCCAACAAAAGAAGTAAATGAGAATATTTTTCTTGTTTTCCCATAAAGCCATCAGAACATGAAAATAAGCAGTCTGTGCTCCTATGAGTTTGCAATTCTTATTTTCTGTCCCTCTCTCCAGAGCACGGATCTGTTACAGAAATCTTTTTGCATGGCTGTTCTTACAGTGTGGAGGGCAACGGAATCCAATCCCATAGCTCAGATTTCTTGCCCCTACAAGGATTAAGGTGTTAAAAGCATAGATAAGAGCACTATTAAAACTAAGGCATGTAAATCTAGTCCAGAAACAATTTGGTATAGCAAACTTGTTAATCTTAGATGTTACCTGGCATTTTCCTGCCCACTAAACGAGAGAAGCATTTTGAAGAACTCCAATCCCAGCAGAACTAATGGGAAAATATTTTACTAACTTCCTCTTGGCATTTAAACACAGCACAAGACAATTCACCTTTTTGCTGTTTTGGGGCTTGGTTCCCACCCCTCCCCCTGTTGTTAGAGCTCTCCTGTGATGGATTAAGGGAGGTGTTCCCCATGCATGAGTCTCCAGAAGACTTGTCCTGTATTATTTCCTCTTTGATTTTCTTTTAGCACTCATACGCCTTCAGTGCACTGTTTTAAGCATATCTCTATACTGCTTTCTATTTTAATGCAGTATTCAGACTTTTAGCTGGTGATCAGCATTGGAGAGCCCAATATTTCCTCAGGGTGCATCCTTCCATGATAGGGAAGCAACAGCGAAAGGCCATAGATCCCATCTGCTCCTTTGAATAGAGCAGTATTTGATCCTCCTCCATGACCTTTCAGAGACATATCTGTCATGCATTAAGCCCAGCCTGTAACTCAGAAACCACGCAGCCGTTTGCTCACTCCCTCCCTTCCTCCCCCTGCTCCCAAAGGGATGGGAAGGAGAATCGAAAGAATGTAACTCCCACTGGTTAAGATTAAGATAAGAACAGGCCAGTAACTAACATATAACACTAACATATAGCACAAACCACTACTGCTACCACCAATAATAATAATGATAAGGGAAATAACAAGGGAAGAGAATACAACCGCTCACCACCTGCCAGACCAATACCCAGCCTGACCTGAGAAGTGATCAATCCCTTCCAGGTAACTGCCCCCAGTTTGTATACTGGGCATGATGTGCTGTGGTATGGAATACCTCTTTGGTCAGTTTGGGTCAGGTGTCCTGTCTCTGCTTCCTCCCGACTTCCCCTCCTCCATGGCAGAGCATGAGGCTCAGAAAGTCCTTGGTCAGAGTAAACATTACTGAGCAGCAACTGAAAACATCGGTGTTATCAGCACTGTTCCCAGGCTGAAAGTCAAAAACACAGCACTGCACCAGCTGCTAAGAAGGAGAAAAATGACTGCTACTGCTGAACCCAGGACAACATCTGATAAAAACAAGCGACCCTCCTGCCTACCCACCCACACCACAATGCATTCCTCTTTTTTCTTTTCTGTTATGCTCTGTGTGGCTTCCACTGACAAGGGCAACATAGCAGACATACTGCTTTTGGAAAAGCCATTTATGCAGTAAGTTTGATAGTTCTTTGACAGGCAAACACACACGCTGATTAAATATCACTAAAAACTCAAAAGCAGATGGTGGCTAAAGGGGAGCCCAGCTACTTCTGTAATTTTTGGCCACAAAGTACACTCCAGATGATGGAACAACTCTTGTTTTTTGTCTGTTTGCATTCATCCCTGTGTAGGGATGCTGGGGAGGGACTCTTCATTAGAGACTGTAGAGATAGGACAAGGGGTAACAGGTTCAAATTTAAACAGGGGAAGTTTAGATTGGATATAAGAAAGAAATTCTTTACTGTAAGGGTGGTGAGGCACTGGAATGGGTTGCCCAGGCAAGTTGTGAATGCTCCATTGCTGGCAGTGTTCAAGGCCAGGTTGGACAGAGCCTTGGGTGGCATGGTTTAGTGTGAGGTGTCCCTGCTGATGGCAGGGGGGTTGGAACTAGATGATCTTAAGGTCCTTTCCAACCCTAACGATTCTATGATTCTATATGCAAGAAACAGGCTACATGTAATCATTAACTGACTTTATATGGCACATGCAGTTAATCAAAGAAGTTTAAGACAAAGATACTTCTTCGACACCTATATGGGTGAGTGCACTAATACAATAATCATATTGCATATATAATTAAATAACCTTGGGTGAGAGCATAGTCTTGCTGACTTGGTCCTACAAGTTGAGCTACACTGATTCCACTGCGGGGCTACAAGCAGTGCTGTAATTCCTTTTCCCTCCAAATATAGGGTTATCAAATTCCTCTGAAATTGCTCTGATCAACAGAGCAAGTACGTTCCTGGTCTGATGCCAGGCTGCAAGTCAAAGGGGCAGAGAAGGAAATGCATCTTTCTTTTGCTGGGACACCAAGTTCTGCCTCCACCTTGCGACCATTATTTGCTGACACTGGAAGAATCAGCTGGGAGTGAAGGAACACATGGAGGGGCTTAAAAAATCTGCAAGGAGCTAGAAAGGAGACACGTTATTCAGCACCACAGGACCCCTCTCTGTCCATACCATTTGTGTTTCTTCCCCAATTCTGACAGGTTCAATGGCTCTTTGTTTATGTCTGAAGAACAGGCACCTTTTATTGTCTATACAGAGATCTCCAGGTAAAAGTCTTCTCAGTTTCAACTGTTGTTTCAGTGGGAATTCTACGAGCTATAGAGAGCGATGCTCAATTGCTTGAAGTGCGGATAGCTGCAAGAAGACTGCTAGCTGAGAGTTATTTGCATTTATTGGTCTCTAAATCATTCCATTCTCTCATCAAAAGTACTAGGTTAGAACACAATTTTATACTTACTTATAGAGCTCCTTTCATCTCAGAGGGATTACATCAGCAAATGCTGGCATGCAGCTACCTCTGGGGTGTTATTCTGCTTCCATAAAAGCCATGAAAACACTAACAGTGCATAGTGTGAAATCCAGTGAGAACAGCAGAAGAGCTGTGCAGCCTCAGACCGAGGAGCTGCCTAGCTCAGAATCCTGTCTGCAGCAGAAGCAGTAATCTTGCATAAGGCGAGTACATGCCTTAAAAAACCCTTCTTTTTCAGGCATTCAAGTATTTTCAGTGAATCAACCTGAGTAAAAACGTCTCCTGAATACGTATAAAAACTTTTGCCTCCACAGCTTTCCTTGGCAAGCAGCTACATGCCTGTTGCCTGCTGTGAAAAAAACTACTTCCTTTTCCCTCTTTTGATGGTGTCTCCCACTAGCTTAGTTTGCTGACTCCTAGTTCTTGTGCTTAGAAAATGGTTTGAGGCTTAAGGACACACTAAAACTGAGAGGAAAGGGAAAAACTCATCACATGCAGAGTTCTTCTTTTCTTTTTCTTTTTGTTTTGTTGTTTTGTTTTTTGTTTTGGATTGGTTTGTTGGTTTGTTTTGGGGTTTTTTGGGGGGGTTACCAAATAAAAGAGGAAAACAGACCTTGGCAAACCCCCATATCTTTTGACAGCAAGTACTTATATACATATATTGTGCTTTCTTATGATACCTAAGGCAAAAGAATGAGGGGGAAAATCCCCCTTCAATTACTAGAGCTGAAATTGGGACAAAATGTTGCTTTCAACAGCTGCAGACACAGAGAGGATTTTTTAGTATTCAGAGTAATTGCCCACAATCCCAAATAAAACTGGTAGCCCCTTACACCGCCTTCCAGTGTCAGGATATGGATTCACTGTCACTAAAAAGAAGAATGCCATTTCTTGACCTTCCAGCAGCTCTTCCTCTCCTCCTTTCTTCCTCCTCCCTCCCCACCAGAAGTGTGGGCTTCAGTTCAATGGACCTTACAGGTGAGTCTGACACAAGCGTTAAGCTGCCTGACTGTTTATGTACCGGCTCCTTCAACTCCTTCTTGATTGTGCCACGAAACCAAAACTTGCTAGAAAGAGTGGCAAATGCTCCAGTTAAAACCTTTCTGGCAGCACATTCTGTGTATGAGGACAAGTGCTTTTTATTTAAATTATAAAAATAAATGAGGCTTTCTGCTTTAAGCTGGAGCACTGCAGGAGGACTTGGACATCAGGAGATTCAAAATATGGATATTAGTCATTTGATGTATTTTAATATGACACTTCAAGTCCTCAAACAGAAAATTGGCTCCACATTTTCTCCCATATTAATAGAGGTGTTAACATGCTAATTTTGCAGGGAATGCAGATTACTTTCTGTGTAGTTGCTAAAACACTGTCAGTTGAATTACGTATGTGCAGATAACGCAAATAGTAGTTGCCTAGAAGTGTAGACTAGCTTTTAAATGCTTCCTTCTTCCATTTTACATACAGCAAATTCCTTACAGGTCACCTTGTAGCTTGACTTAGTTGATAGGCTACTACATCCAGCAGAGTACGTTTCTATACACAACTTCACGTACAAAGTTTTCTGCTAGAGTAATTTAAGCTGACACTAACCAGAAAAACCATGATGCCCATTACTTCTGTAGAAAGAAACATAGAAAAGTAGAAAGCAAATAAAGCTGTAAAGCAATGAAGTGTAACCGGGAAAACTAATTACTGACTGTAAATAATAATGGCTTTGATGATTACCACTAGCTTTAGTAATCCTTAGTACAATGTGCAGTTTCAGTGTTAGCGGTCCAAAATTGCTCCCTTATCCATTTAACGTCAGCAGGAAAGTGAGTTTGGTTGAATTTGCCTACAATGCTAAGTGTCAGGAAACATGTCTGTAACATACCTATCCTGTCATGCTTGCAGATATCCTGTATGAGCCACAGAGATATTTCGAATATATTTGAGCACCTTGGCTTCTTTAGCTGCCCTTATGAGAAGTCCTGAAGCACTGTGTGATCTCCACAGTTCGCAGAAACAGATTAAGATATTTACAGATGCAAAGATACCATAGAACCATAGAATCACAGATTGTTTGGGTTGAAAAGGACCTTAAGATCATCTAGTTCCAACCCGCCTCACACTAAACCATGTCACCCAAGACTCCACCCAACGTGGCCTTGAATGCTGCCAGGGATTGAGCATTTACCACTCTGGGCAACCTTGTTCCAGCACCTCACCACCCTCACAGTAAAGAACTTCTTCCTTATATCTAACAGTGAAATTCTAAGTCTAAAAAAGGCAAATGGCTGTAAAGCTGCTGCATAAATCTTTCTTATAGTTACAATTAAAGGCTGCCATAAATATATTTTTTTCTCATGAAGATTAAAAATTAAATAAAACAAGCGAACAAAAAACCTGAATACTCCAAAACCCCACAGTAATAACCAAGCATTTCTGCAGTTTCTGTTCATAAGCCTAATTCTGTTCATCACAAAATGCCTCATCTTCAGCCCTGGGAAATAAACAATGTTATTCTGTGGATTTTAGCCCAACTGAATGAGCCAAACCATTTGCTTTTTCATTTATCTTTTTAAAAAGTTCGGTATTTCTTCACATCTGCATAGCACATGCACTGTTGCAAAATGCAAAATATCTTTTATTGTTAAACACAGGATATTCTGACAGATCCCTATATTACGCTTCCAGGTCTTTACTGAAATTTGGCACTGAACATGGCCACTCAAGCCAGGGGAATATTTACCACACAGGTCCAACAGGAGCGGAAATTTCTAAAACAAAAAAGAGAGACTGAACCAACATTCACCGTCATTTCATTTCAACCAAGCTTCTAAGAGCCAGAACTGCAAGCTAGTGCTGCTCAGACACTCCTAAGCATCTTAGCTGCCAGTATTTGCCTGCAAAGACCTGCACGTGTCATGACCTGTGGGTATAGGTCCCGAGCTACTCTGCTGTACACACATTTCCACCCATTACTAGATTTTCTCATTCTTCCTCTCCCAGTGCTAGTTGCACCACTCCTCTGCATCTATTATGGAACAAACATGACACAGTGCAAAAGAGGAGACTCCATTTGTTTTGCTTTCAGATACCACAGATCCTCTTGCAATACAGCAGGGAGCTACAGCTGTGCTGAGATCCTGTGCTACAACAGGTGACATTTTCCTGATAAAGTAGTCAGCAACACATCTGAGCAGGTCTGTCATAGCACCTTTTCCTACAGAGAAACTGGTGGGCTTAGAATTTGATGTATGCGGCAAGCAGAATGAAAGTCTTCCTCAGCGTCCCAGGTGTAGCACATTCCTAGGTAGTGCGTCCAGAAGTATCAGTAGATGCAACCAAGAAGAGGATGAAGTTTTTTGTACCCCAAAATCTGATAACTATATCGATCTTCAGCATCAATTAAACCACCCAATATATTTTAAGGCTTTAAATCTAGAGCCAATAGAACATTCATATAGAAATTTTACAAACATCAATAATCGTAATTTTAAGAATAAGTTTTCTTTTATATGCCTTGGACATATTTGATTAAAATATAAGCTAAAGATGAAAGCAAACTATGAGGTGGAATCAACTGGGAACAAATTTCCATGTCAGAAGTACCAAGTTTTTGCTAAGACCTCATTTTAATGAAGAATTGAGTACATTAAACTTAAAACTCTGGAAGTATGTTGTTTCAAGCTCCAGTGATTCATTCTGACTTGTGTTCAATATTCCATATAAATCAAAGCAAGATGTTTTGAAGCCATTCTGTCAAGATTATTAGCAGTAATTAATCTATTCCTATGAAACGTTTCAATTTCAGCAAGGAACTAAAGCTGTCAAGACTGTTGATGGCTCTGGTAGAAGCACTGCAGCAAAAAGCTGTTCTGTTTCAGAGGTCCCAGGTGACCATTTCTACGTGTTTATACAAAATGTGCTTCATCTGTCTGCATTGACACATGTCATTTGTTACTGTAGTTAGCTGTGCACAGATTTTATGTTATATACACCAGCCTGTAAAGTTCACCATTGTAGGGCAAGAAGCTTCAGTTAATTTTTGTAGTTAGGTTAACAAACATCTGCAGCCCTCATATATGCAGACCTCACAGACTTCCAAGGAAAACTAGACAGAAGCAACTGGTCTTCTCTCTACCAGAAAACAAAATCAAATCCATTTTGATTATGTGCTATCCCCAGAGACTGCCCTTTTCTAGACTTTTTATTATTCTCTTTTCAGGCTTATGCTACTGTGTCAGGCTGGCCACGCAGATTTTCAACACAAATGTAGAAGACAGACATTTGGCAGCTCTCAGATACAGACAGGTGCTTCATACTTAGTGGGACAAAACATAATGGAAGCTTTCAAGTACCATTCAATAGCCAGCTCACCTCCTTAATAAATGACATTTCCTTTGTTCACAGCCATGCTTACAAGAGGCAGAAGCGAATAGCTGAGTCCCTGGAGATGGACTGTTCACAGAGCTACCCCAGGGATGAAGCTGTTTTAAACCATTACCAGAGGATACTGGATACAGGCTTTTTAGTGCTCACCTATCTTCTTGTATTTCACTCTTTAACCTGCTAGCTTCATCTGTCTTTGTCTCAGCCCCTCTGTTTTACACCATCATCCCCTAAATTCCCCTGTACAGACCACCTGCATTCCCAACAATTACATTCATGCAGGTAAAGTGCAGGTTTAGAAATGGATACACCACAGCCATAGATTCAGGAAAGGGAAGATTTTCATCACTTACATGAGGTCCTGAAATGGTTACTTTTGTCAGTTCAGCACACTGGTATATAACTTAGAGACAACCAGGATTATCGAAGATCAATACATACACATATGCACTCCCTGTAAGTTTTCCAGATTAAGTACTCCTGATTGATGCCATTCAGCAGTTGCCCAGCTGTGCACTGAAAAGTGAGCATGATGAGGCTCTCACATCAGACATGATTTCAGGCAATTCTGAATGAGCAATTTTGCCATCACTGTGTTAGAAGCAGCTAGTCTATTTGAAATGTTTGCAAATTGTGTATACCAAAGATAAATAAGGAAATCTACTTGTGCCCTCTGTCATCTTCTCGTACACCAGGATTGCCCCAAGATTAGGGTTGGAACCTGCCTTAAAGCACTGTATATGAGCAGGGTGCTGCCTGCATCTACATTGAAGAGCCAGAAACAGCATTTTCTCTGTTTTCTTTTTGAGAAACACGCTGGCAATCTTCAAGAGTAGGTGGCAGTACCACCATCAGTCACATCCATTAAGTTACTAAACACTCCCCATGCTGGACCTTACAAAAGGCTGCTCTGCTCAGCACAGAAATTTTAATAGCAGGGAAAGATCTTGACATTTTGTATCATTCAATGAAATGCCAGACATCTGTAGGGCACGGGAGGGCACTCAGGGTTCTCACTCCACCTCCTGCATCCTCCTGTGGGGATTTGGAGTCCGTGCCCAGGCATCAGATCCACCCCTCCACCCCTGCACTGTGGAGGAGGCAGCAGCACCCCACTGCAGCAAATCATCTGTCATTTCTTGTTGATGTCATATCTCTCCTTTATGTCCTAGGACTGTGACTTTACAGCATAAGCCTATAAAGATTAAGGTTTAGAAGAGTTTTAATTGTGATGAGACCACTCTTGGAGGCCTGGCAGCTTCAAGATTCTGGTTTTAACTCATAATTTTCCAGTTAGAGCTGAAGGTAGTTGCCTAGACAACAAGTCTGATTCAGCAGCAGTGAATTGTCAGGGCAACCGTCTCTGGCCATACCTGGGATGTGCTGAACAGCCCTGTAGTACAGCCGAATCAGCTGTGAGACATGGAAGGCCACCCCCAACAAACCTGCAAGTTAAAAAAGGTAAATGCTTCCACTGGGATAAATATTTGTTAAGTAAAAAAAATACTTCGCACTTGTTCACATTAAAAAGTAAGTACAGTTACTCCACGTTGCTGGGTGTATCTGGCTGTTAGCAGCTCTGTAGGAAGGATGTACTTCAGAGATGCTCCCTTGCTGGCAGGGACAGAGAGCAGATGTGACATTTCAAGCACGGCAGTGAAACTGTGTTCCCTGCCCATACATAATCCATTTTGCAATTTCTAAAAGGCAGGCTTCTCTGGATTTCCAGTGGTCCAGGCCATTCAATTCAAACTAAATGCAGGTACCTGGCAAGCCCAGCTCTGAAAAATGCTAGCCACGCTGCTGGCCACTCAGTGGTCCCCCTTCTCTGCCAGCCTTTGCCAGTATTGCAAAGCAACTGCGTAACACATATAAATGTTTCATAATAAAAACATACCCCTCCAAGCTCCTTTGCACCTCTGAGCCCCAGGCCAGCTCTGTGTGGCTACAGCTTTGCTTCTGGCAGTGGGACTGTCCTCTTTCCTGGGTGCCTCACACACTCCTGTCACCTGGGGACAACCTGAGAGTTTGGGATGCCCTGCTTCAGAAGCAGCGATTTGTGCTCTAACGCAAGAGTTCTGCCCAATATCATCTAACTTAACCCGAGTGTCTCAGAAAACCACATGCTTGCTTACAATGAATTGGAGGGTACCTATACAGTCATTTTCTAGTCGATGTTTTGTTGCCCAGTGGAGTATAAGCAAGATGTACCAGCTGCAGCAAGATGCTTTACCAGCCAGCCTCAGGAGCCACAGATAACCAAGCACAGCATTAGCCACATCACTCTTCCTGCATGCCACAGGTTACAGGAACCACTACACTTTCTCCATGAGGGCCTGTGGCTATTTTTATATTTCTCCTTCGTAGCCTGTGTGTACAAATATCAGCCTTATGTTTTCCTGATTAGAGGACTTGGAATGACACAGGAATGAAAAGCTGCATGCAGTATTTTAAGGAAGCCAAGGAAATTCAGTACTTTCCTAAATACACTGAGACTTTTTCAGCATTCATAGAATCATATAATCATAGAATAGTTAGGGTTGGAAAGGATCTTAAGATCATCTAGTTCCAACCCCCCTGCCATGGGCAGGGACACTGTCTATCACATTTGAAAAGTCATGGCAGTCAGGTGAAGTTCTCAACAACTGGAAAAAGGGAAATATAACCCCCATTTTCAAGAAGGGGAAAATGGATGACCCCGGGAACTACAGACCAGTTAGCCTCACCTCTGTGCCTGGCAAAACCTTGGAGCGGATTCTCCTGGAAGGCATGCTGAGGCACATGAAAACCAACAAGGTGGTCGGTGGCAGCCAGCATGGCTTCACTAAGGGGAAATCCTGCCTGACCAATCTGGTGGCCTTCTATGATGGGGCTACAGAACTGATGGAGAGGGGTAGAGCACTTGATGTCACCTACCTGGACTTGTGCAAAGTGTCCGACACTGTCCCACATGACATCCTTGTCTCTAAGTTGGAGAGACATCAGTTTGATAGGTGGACCACTCAGTGGATAAAGAACTGGCTGGATATCCGCACGCAAAAAGTAGTGCTCAATGGCTCAATGTCCATCTGGAGACCAGTAACGAGTGGTGTCCGTCAGGGATCAGTGTTGGGACTGGTCTTGTTCAACATCTTTGTCGGTGACACGGACAGTGGGATTCAGACAAAATATTTCTAATTCCGTACACTTCCGAAGTGCTAGACTTACTATTCACCTTTTTTTTCTCTCTCTCTCTAAATGGGCATTTTGCATCAAGGGTCCTGAAGACTGGTCAACTAAGCTCACTCCCAGTATGACAGGGTTATCTTATGAAAAGTATACCTGGACTTGTTCAGCAGACTGATGCTCTGCTTAAACTGCAGCTCAATCAGATCAAGACTGGAAATTTGTTATGTGAAAAAAGGGCCAGTGCTTGCGGACTTGTTGACTCAGCCGTCGTTAAAGAAAGTACATTCAAGCTACCTGTGTTAAACTCAATTCATCTGAAAAATCAAGACAGAGAATATAAGCAACTTAATTAGTGACAGTAAAGTGGCAAGCATCTTGTCTAGTTTGCTGTTTGAACAGCAAACATGGCATTATCAAGTATATCTGGCAAACAGGTCTCAGTGAGTAGAGAGATATATTTATGACAAAAGATAACTACTAATAACAGGAGCCATTTCACATTCAGCATATGAGAGAATAAAAGCTGGAAAAATATTTCAGAATCATCTCAATTATTTTGTGGCAGCTAAACCAAGCCTGTTTTTAATGTCATTGAGCCATGAAGACAAAGATATGCTGCTTCTGTCTGCTCCAAGATTTCTGCCTTCTGCATTTACAAAATGGCAAGGTATTTAGTGATAAACGTATGTGAGTTCTCTCTGATTTCTTCCTGATGACTTAGTAACAAATGACTCTTATGCAGCCAGTGCCCAACTGGAGTGAGAAGACGGCTTCTTTGAAATCTAACATACAATGAAGCCTTGACCAAGGGAAAGGGACTTTGTAAAATCTGCATCTGGGGGCTTATAAAAAAACCCTGCTGGGCCATAAATACCGGAGTGGTAATAAATCCACAAAAAACTGCTGGTTCAACTATTTTATCTGTCCTGCTCTTTGGTACAAGGTATAGAGAACGCATGGCATTTTACCAACATCAAAGTCAGCCAAATCAGATTCAGTTACCTAAAGCAACAAGCATATTAAACTGCTCATCCAAATCCCACATCCAGCTCACTGGGTGCAAACCCCACGCTATGCAACAACATTTCTAAAATCACAGAGTTTGCGCTGAGAGCACTGTGCCACATGAAGACAGAGCATCAGCCACCTGCCCTGTGGCTGGTCTGGCATGCTTCAAAAAGGGAGAAGCTCCATCACCACAGCGGACAACAGATGTGGCCCAAACTGAAGGAGGCAGCCCAGTCTCCACCATGCTTCCACTGCCTTGTGGTGTAAGTGATGGAGATTTGCCTTGTTTTCATAGCGAAACATCGCTGCTGGGAAAAAACTGGATAAGGTTACTAAAAATGTTGTCTGTTTCAGCAAAAGGGATGAGCAGTCTCAAAATTAGTTAAACTAAGAATACTTCTGCACTATTCTCACGTTTCAATGTAATGCTCTCAATTACAGCTGACAGTTTGCCTTAACAGCAAAAATGCATAGAGTGAAAGAATTAATCTCTGTATCTGTCAGGTCTCAGGAAGAAATCCCTGGCTAGAGCCTCCTTGCTCTTGCTAGTGGAAAGCTTGACCTGCAGGGAAGGGGGAAAGTCTGCTATGCCATTAATCATTATCACTTTCAGATATCTTGTTCTCAGAGAAAAAGCATCTAGAAGCCTCTGAAACACAGGAGTAGCACACCATCATGCTTTGACATGACTGCACGAGTATGACACAGTTGGACAAAAAAGCCTCTTTTTTCCCCCTCCTACAAGAGCCTCAGGGAATTCAGCTTCCTCTCAGTACCTCATCCAATCTACATAAAGCTATTTTTGCCACAGGCTCTCAGTGCTGTGTTACTGAGCACTTTGGAGTAACACTTCTCAACAACACTTATTCTTGGCAACCAAACAGCTGCTCAGGGGCTTGCTCACAAAACAGGCCCAAAACGGTGGGAAATGTGCAGGAAAACTGCCCAGGACTGGCTTCCCCAAAGCTTCACAATAGCTGGAGAGTAATGGATAGACATATTTATAGACATATTTCCTAACTTTCCAGGCAACTCTGTTACATAGAGTGCTAAGCAGTTTCAGTGATGGCTGTGATGCATGCAGGAGACCTGAGCCGCCTGTCTTCTGGTCCATGGGGACACTAAAGACACAGACTGTATTTTTCATGATGCAAACTCCAGGGGATGAGGTTTAACTGATAAGAGTAATGTTTGTGATGAGTGTCTTCTGTCAGTGAGTAGGACTAACTGTATTTATTCAATTAAATAGAGATTTGGAATTGATTTAATTAAAAAAAAACGTGAAGGGAAGGAAAAATGTGAAATGCCTTGGCACGCCTAGCCAGGCAGGTAAATATGATATATATATACAGGTAGAGGGAAAAAAGAGAATGCACATGCTGGGCTTGAGGCAGTGGAGCTATCTAAGCTTGTCACAGCTGAATACACAAGTAGGATTTGGTGGCATGTTTGGAAGGAGAGTTCTCCATTCCCTCTACCCTTTGGCAACTGGTATTTTCACAATGGGGGAAAGGAAAGATAGGTGAATGCCATCAGCACCTCTCCCCATCTGATTTCCTAAATGTAGAAGTGGTTTTTGCTTTGTATTTCCTTTGAAAGAAGCACTCAGAATGCAGCCAGCACTCCATCGAAACAGATTCAACAGCAAAGGACAATGCTCGAGAGCAGAGAGCAGTTTGCAGCTCTGCACGTAATGGCAAGAGGAAATTTGGAAGGAGCTGAGCCTGTTTCAGCTTCTGGAGCCAGGTCCTTAGGAGATGGCTTTTCTGGCAGCATCTACACTGCCTTCACATTTTCCTTCTCATGCACTAGTTTAGATGGTGTGGTTTAAAGAAACAAAACAAACCGAAACAACAACAAAAGGAGACAAACTTGTCTTCTGCATATCTTACAGCTCATACTTCTTCAGTCGGACATTAAACCCTTCAAATTGACAGAGTCCTGGGAACAGAGGAGCTATTCAAAGAATCATATCACAGAGAAACAGTCCCAGTATGCACAGTGTCCTCCCAACCTTTTATGCACAAGAGTTCATTTTAAAACAAGCTTCTCCTGGGGCAACAGTTCATGCAGTGTAAGAAGGCAGCAAACAGTGGGGCCAACACCTAAGAAGCATTTCCAACAGAAGCAGGCAGTCTTGGGAGGCTCTGCAGCACCAGCACCATCATGTGCTGTTAGCTTCACATTGTCAGCTACTCACCAACAAGAAATTGTATTATCTCAAACTGAAAAAATTAGGCATGCCACTCTGCCATTCCCATCAATGCCCACTCCTGGGTATTTCAGAGAGAGACATCAAGGGATCCTCCCTCCCAGGCACAATGCTACACAGTCTCTTATGCTGGATAGTGCTTTGGGGTGCTCACCTGGAGCAGGTCCTGGCACTCTGTGAGACCCTGGGGCCCCACTGTGCGTTTCCAGTTACTGCTGCCCATGGAGCTGGGCTGCTGGCACAGGGAGAGCACCTTCTCCTCGTTTTACCCAGGCCAAAGCACATGAGGGAGTGTGGCTCTTGTCGTGGTTTAAGCTCAGTCAGCCATGCAGCCTCTCACTCCCCCCCTTTCCTCCCCCTGTTCCCGGAGGGATGGTGAGGAGAATCGAAAGAATGTAACTCTCACAGGTTGAGATAAGAACAGGCCAGTAACTGAGGTGTAACACAAACCACTGCTGCTACCACCAATAATAATGATGATAAGGGAAATAACAAGGGAAGAGAATACAGCTGCTCGCAACCCCCCAACCAATACCCAGCGATACCCAAGCAGTGATCTAACCCTTCTGGGTAACTGCCCCCAGTTTATATAGTGGGCATGATGTGCTGTGGTATGGAATACCTCTTTAGCTAGTTTGGGTCAGGTGTCCTGTTCCTGCTTCCTCCCGACTTCCCCTCCTCCCTGGCAGAGCATGAGACTCAGAAATGTTGGTCAGAGTAAACATTACTGAGCAGGAACTGGAAACATTGTTATTATCAGTGCTGTTCCCAGGCTGAAAGTCAAAAACACAGCACTGCACCAGCTACTAAGAAGGAGAAAAATGACTGCTACTGCTGAACCCAGGACATGCTCTGCAAGCTGTGACACGAAGACATCTCTAGTCTATGAGCTAGGGCTTGTCTCTGAAATGATATTAATTTGTTTTGCCTTTTGAAGAAAATAATCGTACTTGATACCTTAAATATGTTTAATTAAAGGAATAAAAGGATTACTTTTTATTACTAACTAATCAAGAAGTATTTCTAATTTAAAAACAAGCCAAAACCAAACCTGAAAGATCAGTCATGATGTAAACCGCCTGCTACAGAGGTGCCTAGTTGCAAATCTACCATTGTACATACAAGGCTTTCAGCGCTGCAAAGCAGTGCTTGCTGCACAACCACCACAAGGTAATACTGTTTCAGAACATGATTAGTTATCTCAAAACAAGAGCTCATATGGCTCTGGCCAACTGCCAGATAATATGCTAGTAAGACAGCAAGATTTAATTCAGAAAGCAATTGAATCATCCATGCAACAGCTCAGGCAAGAGCTAAACCAAGTGAACAGATGTGAATATCCACCCTTGCTTTCTTTAGCCTTTTCCATTGCTAAGGTACAATAAAAATATTACCCAGCTTTTTCTGTGATAGTCCATCACCAGGGATGTAACTGCAGTGAAACTGGAAAGAAACCACAAGGCAGTAAAAGAGCAGGAAAAAGGAATACAAAAGAGAGGACTTACAAAAAGAAATGGGAGAAAACAAACCATCTTCCTAATCTTCATGTATTTTTAAAAGGGTATTTCCTGCACCAACACCTTTCCAGAATGAGAGATGAGAATATTGTTTTGGCTGAAAAATGTTCACCTAAGGGTCTCCTACAATACCCAGGGGTGTCTGAGAAGCATTGAAGGAAAGCTGAAGTTCATAGTTACGGGACAGACAAGATGATAGAGAGCACAGAACATGCTGGCAACTCTCAGGGAGTGTCACAGAGTGAATTTCACTCTAAATATCTAATTTCTAGAGACTTCTCATCATCTGACATTTGATAAGAATCATCCCTTCTACACCTGGATGAGCAAAAGACAGAGTGACTGCTTGACTTCAGTAACCAAATTCCCTAGGACGCACTGGATAACACTTTCTGCTTCCTCAGCAATGTTCTGTGACTTATGAGATTGTTTTTCTTTTTAAACTCATAGATCAGAGTACGCATAAGCCCATCTGGAGCCAGGATGGAAAGCACAAATCTGCAGTTAAATGTCAGCCCACAAGGCTGTAACTAAAACAAACCTGAACTCGAATTAAAACAAATCAGTACTGCTACAGCAAGATGTTCCCCTGGTACCTTTGCTCTTCTCGCTTCTGGCAAAGCCAGGCAGTGAGGCCGCCCTCATGAATAACATTCAGGCAAAAGTCAATTTTAAGTTAGTCTAACAAGCATTTAAGAACAGTTTCACCTTATCACAGTCAGTGGGATCTGAGTACATATTTGAATAGCTCATTGCATAGGGATGGGTTTCTTCAGTTGTCCCAAACAAAAATATAAGTTATAACCTGTGGACATGCTGTAATATATGCACAGACAAATTTGACAGTGCATAATTTGTCATATAAGTTATAGCTTACAGACCTCCTGTAACTTACGCATGGAATTTATGCAAGTTCCTCCTGCAACTCATGCATGCAAAAAATTGCCTATACATGTGGACATAATCCAAGTAACATGAGGAAATTTTTGTATAATTTCTGCAGCATGTTAAAAGCCTGGATTTTAGATACTGCAGAAAAAGCTCATTAGAGGGCTCTAGTATTGTTTTCTGCTCAATAATTACTCCCTCTCTCCTTGCCTGTTCTTATCAAAGTCACCTATCCTGACTTCCTGGCTACCTACACTAGAGTGGTGAAGAGAAACTTAGTAAAAAAATTGATTCTCCGAATATTCAGCCTTGACATACATCATTTCATCTACCATTCACAGAGTTCAGAATATGTCTTCAGCTGCCCCATGACTGAGGTGACATCAAAAAGGTAAACTCGGATAATTACAGCTGTAGAGCAAGAGCAATTGTACGGTAAAGAAGCCAGAGACCTGCAAATGCACTCGGAGCCTCGTGCCACTACTGGAGCACCATACCGATACTGGAGGCACAAGCACTTTAATGCTGCTCAGTATGCAGAAATAATAAGCACATAAAAATACTAGCAGCTGCTCTTTGTGACAGAGTCAGGACCAAACAACCAGTGAGGAAGGTAACTGATAAGATGCAAACTAATATTCTGTGCAATATTGTTCTCAGACAGATTTATAAGATCCACACTTAGGTATGTATTTCAAATTACGCAGACAATCCCACAGTTTAACAGGACAAAAGAACAGCAAAGAGAGATTTTTAGCAGCAAGGTAATTGTCAATGCCAAAAAATAAAACTGAGTCAAAGATGAATGCTTCCTCTAAGAAGCAGTTTTTTCACAGCAGGAGCAGCAGTCGGCATCACCCTGCACCCATGATCCCGGGCTGTTCCCATGGCACAGCTCCCCCAGGATGGGCAGGAATGGTTCACAGAGGATGAGCAGAGAAAGCACAGCAGAACACCCAGACTTGTTAATCAACAGTGAGAGTTTATCTAATCTAAACAACTGCCTTTTTCTACACTGAGACAGGAATAGGTAGATACAACTTTTCTCCCACACATACAGCAGCTTTACTTTTGACTCTGGATTCAGCTTCCCATTGGATTATGCTGGCAAATCTATGGCACGATCAAGATAACAGAAAAACATCACTGCAATGAGTAAGAAAAGCAAATGCTTCTGCTTTTGCAGACATCTTTCCCTGGTCTCATCTTAAAGCTACCTATTAGTCCATACAGATTTTTCCATTGAATTAACCAAATATACATAACATATAGTAAAGACACTGCGGTGAACAAAACAGAGTGTGGTCACCACATTGGAGGTTCAATTGCCCACCCAGCCACGGATGTATTCGTTCGGGATGCCTGCCATCCCAGCCTGCCTAGGAGCGTGCCTGCTGGACAAGCTGCCGTTTCACTTGTTCAGGAGAACAAGAGTGGCTGCACACAGCAAGGCCACTGTCTGCCTTATCGATGGCCAAGAGCTGATGCCCAGGGGAGACGGTAAGCATCAGGAAAACATCACTGCTCTCCCTCCCAGCCTCCCAGGCAAGAAGCAGTGTATTTGCATTTAATGACACTGCATTTAAGATGATGCATTTGATAATCCCTGTAGTCAGACTGAAGGTCAACTCTTAGCCTCAGATCCATTGTAAAGAACACCTGCACCAGAAGCTGATGGGAGGAGTGTACCTTGCAGACGGTACAATTCAGACGCTTGCAAAAGCAGTGTAATATTCTACGGTTGCTCACTATTTTTCATAAGAGCAAACAACGTTTGCATGATAGAATTCCTTGCAAATACAAGTGGACAGTGGGAACAAAAGCTCTGGCTTTTAACAAGTCTGGAACATTAAATTTCAGCTCTGATTTAAGACCAGTTCTTATTTTTTTAATCCAAAGTTCTTTTTCTTGATATATATACACACACATGTATTCCAAGCATGATTAAAATGCCTTGGATCTCACTTCACCTGTTGCTTCAGAAATCATTTCATATTTGCAGAAGGATGAATGAAAATAGTCCAGAGTGTGATATGAACATCTTTGACTGTAGTATTCAATATCCTGTGCTCTTCAAGCTAATCCTCTTACTGTGATTAGCAGAAGAACAGAAGGGTTGTAAAGAGGGACTTAAATAGACTTTGGCCTCAACCTGGGTTCATAGCCCAGACTGGCTCCTGCATTTCTTGTGTGAGTGGCCCAAGCTGAATTTCAAAATCCCCACTAACTAAATACCTTCAAGGGATTGCTAGGAAGGAGAGGAGAAAAATAAGCCATGCCAGAGAGATAAAAAAGTTTACACAGTATTAACTTAGGGTGAAAGGAGTGAAATTTTAGGTGGTGGTGGTGTGGGTGATACACTTACTGGAAAAATGTGACTGTGTCCATGCACACCAAAGAACACATCTGGGAAGCAAACTACAGCCACCTTCTGCATCCAGGGCAAAATCACAGCTCCCAGGAGAAGGTAACACCCATCAGTGGCTAGATTTTAGGCCTGTTTAAAGCACAGTATGCAGTTCAAGGAGACTTACTGCAAATACCTTAAAAGCTTCTCGCACAGTATGTCGCAGCCCAGCTCCTGTCCCATTGCTTCCCAGTTCCCTCTCAGTATTTACCTATTACTCACTAGTTACCAGTAAGACAAGATTAAAAACTATTCCTTATTTAGAAGGCTTTGTTTTCAGAAATCCACATCACGCAAGTTAGGTCTTCTGAGATGCATTTAGGCGTATCTATTTAAACTCAACTAAATGCACTGTTCACATGCATCATTCTTCGTAGCCAACAGTGATTCACATGTACATAAAAATCAACTCCCCTATGAGTTGGCCTATGCTGAGACTCAGCAGCCGTTCAGTAACGAACAGCTACTATTTTCCTTACTGGCCCCTTTATTTACTCCTTCAAATGTGTCTGCACCTTTCCACCAAATGTCTGTTCAGGTCTGAATGCACTGTTTCACAACCCAGGTGATAACTTCCTTCTGAAAACTGGTTCAAAACTATTAGATCCTCTTATGAAGTCAAAGTTTCATCAGTTCTTCCTAGAGCTAGCCAAGTTACACCGAAAAGCGGAACACTTTATTTGTTCCACCTAAGATGTAAAAACATATGACAGAGCGATAAATTAACTTTAAGCCGCAACTTCATCTTGAGAAAGCCCATAGAGTTGTGCTTCAATGATACTATGTTTAAAAAAAAGGAAAAGAACTGAAGACAGAAATCAAGTACAAATGCAGTTTTATTATTACAAACCCGAGCATCCTGCAGACAGGCAAAATGGCCTGTGTGGAGCCAGCCCCTCCTGAAATGACTATCTATCTGATTAATATCCCTGCTAAGTCCCTACGGACAGCTTTCTCATGCAGCCCTAGGCTCACAGAGAAGCAGAGCTCCCCCAGCTCTCTGGGAGCACCTCTGAGTGGCCAAGCAAATTCTCTGTGTTTTGGTAGGATTTTAGGTTACAGCTTTACAAATAACCTGCAAGAACATACATAGAAAAGCCATGTTAAGCATTAAAGAACTGCTTTTGATGCTTCAGGAATCCCAGCAGAAGACACCTGAACAAGGTTTTCAAGCAGGATTTTGAAGCTGGACAAGTTTAACTTCAAGAAATATGTTTTAAAGTATTGCCAGCAAATCCTGTGAAGACAGGAGTGAATCTACATAAGCTTGCACAGCTAACCAAGAAGAGATCAACAGTTCAACACTAATATCAATGTTATCAGTGCCTGTAGGGACTATAAGGAACTATTCCATCCTGCAAAACATAGATGTCTTCACAGACACCAAAAATGCACAACACAAAGGAAGATGCTGCTGGTGGTGCATGAAACCATGATATTTCAAAATAAACTGGAATCCCGAAAACAGAAGAGCACCATCTCTGGAATAACAACATCCAAGTATGACTGGGAGATTATAGCCACACACCTTGTCTCTCTGAGGACCCACAAATTGGGGCAGGAGTTTGAACTGACACAATCACCTGAACAGCAAGTAATTGGATGTTTGACACAGTGTGGCAGTTAGTGTGACGTGACCATAAATAACACAGCACCAGTAGGATAAAAGGAACCAAACACACATCACAGCAAGCTTATATAAACAAGGAATTAAATATTCCTTTTTCAAGCAAAGTAACTTACCTGGCTGATCATCCATGTAGTAGACTCACAGTATTATAAAAATTATAAAAATACTTTTGAAATTGATTTTGAGCTGATTTCTTCTCATTTTATGCTTCAAAGAAAGATGTGCATTCCTTTGGGACTATCTTTGTTTTTGTACCAACTGTTGAAGCCTTTCCCTGTCCTTGACCTCAGCATTGAAGCGTTTCAAATATATCCAAGTGTTGACTAACATCCTTCTGTTCTACAAATACAGGTGACTGCTGGCAGTACTCAGTCTGATCATCTTAAAGGCTCACATTATATTAATTTTTCACAGCCATAATAATAAACAAAACTTGACAGGTATAAATAGATATTGTTGGCCTGGGGCACTTGGGGTTAGCCAGAGCAGCAGAGACCATTTCCCATATGAGCAGTGAGCCCCTTCTCCTTGCAGGCTCCACTTGCTGGGATGTCTCCTAGACAGTCTTCTGCTGGAAGTACTGCACTTGGCACTAGCCAGAAGCACAAAGCCAAAGCAATGGGCTTTCAGGGTGCTGGAAAGATAAACCAGCTGCCACCCTTGTCTCAACCTTCTCTAGAAAGTGATGGTTATGGATACACCGAAACAAAGAGGTGCTTGTTGACTTGATGAACATGACTGCATGAGGCTATGATTTTACCCCAGTGGTAAGATGTTTGAAGTGAACCGACAGACCCTACCTATCTGGGTATGACAAAAAAAGATCAGCTCTGGCCTCTGCAGAGAGCAGAATGTACTGAGTGTTAACTTTTTCTCTTCTTGCAGAAAGACCCCCTAAAATCAGTGATGGACAAGCTTCCCATCAACCTGCCACAGCCACATGCACTGCTGCTCTCCAGCCAGCTACACGTGCAGCACCTGACACCGTCTCAACAGCCAGGATTGCTCTTCTGTCCTGATTCATTTCTGCATGGGGGAAACCCTCTCTGCTGGTTTTCAGCCATGCACATTATTTCTTAGACTTTCATTAGTAGCAGCATTTACATGAACTATGCATTGGAGCGAGAAAAGTTTTCCTTTTTATGATAAGGTAGATCATGAGATACATGGTTGATTTTTCTTTAAGATACAATCAAATTCTGAAAGTGCAGCAAGAACACAAAGAGTGTCTGATAGCCCAAAGCTGTGATGGTCAGTCTTCCTTGTATAGTGCGCATATTCAGGCACAGAAACTGTCAATTTTGTACCCTAGTACCAAAGATGAGGCACTTACCTTGTGTTTTAGACCTGGTAAAAAAGGCATTCACACAGAGCATGCAATAAGACCAAAGGGCAAGGACAGAAAAAAGTGTTAATAAGAGACACCAGAGCAGCATTTCTTGTGGTATGTCAATTGGCATTCTCTTTATGACCATTTATGCTGACTTCCTATTGCCCCTTCTAATGCTTGATAACTCAAGATATCTCGAGTTGCCTCTGGTTCAAGAGAAACCCTGAACGCAGGAACTTAGCACAAAGCTTTTAGGAGGCCTTGGGACTTCTAGAGATGTCTACAAATATACTCACAAAAGATATGTATATTTTGTTTCTGTTTTTCTCTCCATCTTCTTCTAATAGAAGTCTTGTCACAAAATTTGTTAATGGGAATTTGTTAATGAGCTCTACGACCATGAAGAAAAATGACTATCCACACAATGCTAAGATAATTTGCTATATCGCCCTTCACTCTTCATATTTAGAAACTACACTGATCATCCCACATATTCACAAAGAAAAATTTACAGCTTCAATAGCATGCCTTTTAAAACTGGTTTAAACTTAACAGTTCCTGATAGGCTGTCATGTGTGTGTGTGTGTGTGTGCCCCCAAAAAAAGTAGATTTCTATCTTGATACTGAATTATAGCTAAACATGTATGGGGTAACAACAGATGGCAACAGCATCTATTGCACATTTCATTTCCACAGCCCCTAAACCAGGGCAGATGCAATGCACAGAAGCAGATCTATATTATGTATTGTTGTCATGGTTTAAGCCCAGCCTGAAACTAAGAACAACAGCTGCTTGTACACTCCTCCTCTTCTCCCCCCACCTCTCCCAGCGGGATGGGGAGGAGAATCAAAAGAATGGAACTCCCACAGATTGAGATAAGAACAGTCCAATAACTGAGGTATAACACAAATCACTGCTGCTACCACCAATAATAATAATGATAAGGGAAATAGCAAGGGAAGAGAATACAACCTCTCACCACCCACCCACCTATACCCAACCCAAGCAGTGATCTCGCCCTTCTGGGTAACTGCCCCCAGTTTATATACTGTGCATGACGTGCTGTGGTATGGAATACCTCTTTAGCAAGTTTGGGTCAGGTGTCCTGTCTCTGCTTCCTTCCTGTGCCCCTCCTTACAGGCAGAGCATGAGACTAAAAAGCACTTGACCAGAGTAAACACTGCTCAGCAACAACTGAAAACATTGGTGTGTTATCAGCATTATTCTCAGGCTAAAGTCAAAAGCACAGCACTGCACCAGCTACTAAGAAGGAGAAAAATGACTGCTACTGCTGAACCCAGGACAATTGCAAACCTTATACTGAAGTACCTCATTTCCTTTCATTGGCATTTGAGAGAAGTAATATCACTGGTATAGTCCAAACCAGAAATACCCAGAGCTAAATTGCACTGAGACACGAAGAAAACCTAAGGCTGATGTGAAGGCAGCCATTAAACAGAAGAGTTCTCCTTTGAGTTTTGCAAATGTGGATTTCAGGGGTCACAGTCCAATTCTCAATAGAGAGCACAGTCCCATGCTACCATCCCAGCAAGTGGGCCCAGTGAAATCTTCAGATGGGGTATGTCAAGTTTTACACTCCAGTGAGGTCCTTCAATTGCTACGGCCCAGCTTGCGCACTTTTACACAGTAAGAGAATTAAATGGCTGACAGCACACCTGGCAGCTCCCAAGCTGAGTCAAGTCTCTTAAGTCATTGTCTCTTTCTTACTGTAAATTCTTAATTATTATGTTGCATACTATGGATAAACTGAAGCTCAGCTGTAATATTGGTTTCCCCTTACCCTTTGCTCTCATTGCTGAGCTGCTGGCCATGATACTTACTGCTCCAAAACCAATTCTGTTTGCTAGGATTGCAATGCTGTACCTGAGCCACGCAGGTTTAACATATTTTCTCAGCCTTTTCTCTGTTTGAGAAGCTTTAAAATTATTTCTTCAGTGAAGTGGGAGCTGAAGTTCCCCCTCCCTCACACAGTCTCTGGAGAACTCACACACTCCAGGGATGTGCTGCCAACCAACGCAAAACATTAGTCCTGAGCACAGGAGGATGCACATGAACACACCTGCGGATCATTCCTACTGTCCTGACTCAAGGAAGGAAACATCATTCACAAACTAAGTTCTCCTGTGTAACTGATACTATGACACTTTATTAGGAAAGAAAAACAAAGAACAGATTCCCAGAAAACTAAAGGCACATAAATACATAAATCCTCATCAGTTTATCTGTTACATGAATGCTTTAATCTGGCTTCACTTGAGGGTTGGCTGATTCTACCCATCCTTTTGTCCCATAGAATGATTTCCACTCCTTGTCCCCACAGGTGCTTTGTCCAGTGACTACAGTTATAAAGGTATCTGCTCAAGGAGGAAACACTTAAGGAGACAAGATGGCAGAGGAAAGAAGAGTGGTAGTGACTAAGGGACTCTCTCCTCAACCTGCTTCCTCAGTATGCTACACTTTCCCCTAAGAGCACACCTAGTAATCACAGCCAACAGAGGTTCAGGGCATCACGTGCTGTCCATCTCCTGAGGGCAGATCAGCACACAAGGTTTGGGATGGCTCTGCTGCAAACAGAGAGAGGAGCTGCTCTTCTGTATAGTCAAAATGCACTCACTGCAGCAGGCCTAGGAAGGTAAGAAGTGTACACACTTTGGGATTTTACTGCTGCTACTTTAAAGAAGAGAAGGAAAAAGAAATGAGAGTTTCCCTAAGAAAGCCCTTTTGGATGAAGTTTGGAGAATAATCCCTTTTTACGCATCAAGGATAGCATGTCCTAGAAAATATCAAGGTAGAGGAGTTTAAAAGCCTTAAAGAAATAGGCCTAAGATTGAAACCTTACAACACCATGACCCAAATACACTGTAACAGCTTTTCAACACAGGGTAAAAACGCCAAAATAGAAATAGCAGCTTCAAAAGGAAGCCACAGACAACACTGACATCCAGGACACACCACAGACAGAGATCAGCAGGAAAGTTTTCAGCTGTCTCCAGCAGTTAGAAACATTCTGAGAGTAAGTTCCCAAAATATGCCTCCAAATGCTAGCAGATAAAACTTCATCAGCCACAACATGGTACCACATGAACTGCTGCGCTGAAGCGCCCCAGGAAAAAAATAAACTATAAGTATAGAAATTAAGCAAAGAAAAGAGGGAAGAAAAACTACTGATATATTGGCTTCAGGAAGAACCATGAGGAAGGAGGGAAACAACTGCCCCCACAGTTGGCTTTTGTTGTGGTTTGTTTGTTTAATCAAAGAAACACTAACAAACACCTTTGTTCATGCACAGGTATGATCTACAGGTTACCCATTCCATCTACTGCAAAACTTCCTACTGCTGCTGCAGAAAATCCTTCTGGACTGGCGTTCAGCTGTGACCCTCCTCGTAAGAGCTGTGCACAGTCCACCAACACCTGAAAGACTTCTCAAGGCCATGCAGTCCTCTACTGCCTTGCACTGTTTTCCAGATGTGCACCGCAGATTCCCAGTCTCCAGTGTTTGACTGTGTATTTGATTTCAAACTGGCCTGCTGTGGCCATGGGCTGACTGTATTCTGCGCACTTTCCTAAACTGTGCCTTCCCAGATGTTGGATTCAACTACATCCATGGTGTCAGAGCTCCCCCAGTCCTTCAGGAGCACCACCTTGAACTTCAGTGGTAAAATTTGGGTGGCATTGTTGAATTATTTTTCCGTCCATCTGGTCTCCAGCCGCTGGAAGTGCTATGAAGGACTCCAGTGGCCCAACCCAGGAGAACGGCTCTTCAGCCTTATACCAAAAACCTGTTACCCATCGTCACTGTCCCTCTACAACTGCAGTGCTGATTCATGGAGGCCAACACCAAGAGGAGAAACCTGTAGGATTTCTGCACCTGTAGGAGCATTAGCTGGCTTTTTCACAGCACTTGGCTGTTCAGGATGCCTGCCCCATGTGTCTGTGCAGTGCAGACATGTATATTCTAAACCCCTCCTGCCTCCATGGAAATAGAGCGAGGGAGAAGCAAAAAATCAAAGTGACTTCTGCCCATCACACAGTAATGAGTAACAGAGCTGAGAACTGTAAATCTTAAGGTTTTACTCAACAAAAAAGTGTCAGTTATGCTCTTTTTGCTGCAGCTGATGTTGGAGGAACCCTGGGCTGAAAGACTGTGCCACAGAGCATCTACCCCAAGAGCAGGTGTGATGTTTCGTGGCCGCTGTTGAGGAGGAAAAACCCAAGAATTATCCCTTAGTTTGACAGGACTCACGTAAATGAGATGAGCGCCATTAACCCTGCTTTATAAGCAACAGAGTTTCTTGCCTAAGGTTACAAGTGTCCCTTGAGGAAGGAGAGAATAGTGTTGTTTAACTTGACTAGCAAAGCTCCTAGAACCCACTACACTGGAATGTAACTTTCACGAAATCTTGCAATATCTTCATGTATCCATCCGAGCCCCAACAGACACCTAAGTAGTCACAGGAGGTTCTCAGCCCACGGGCGCTTCATATGAGCCTGTGGGTCCAAAAGGGACCTTGTGCCCTGCCGGAGGAGTCCCTGTGCTTTGGCACACACTGCAGATGCCCAAAGACACTCAAAAGAAGTATCTACAATTATCCTTCCCTCCCAGGCAGAAAGTTCCCCCAAACCTTTCTTCTGTCATTGCTCAGAAAGACCAAAGATGGGAGAATAAACATGCTCCAAATGCAAAGGGCAGCCATGGGGGGTTTGGATATAAAAGAGTTAGCTCCTTCTCTGGTCATGGGCCTGGGCACAAAAGGGGTGTGTGAGGACAGGCTCAGGGAGCAAGAACAACTCTGCACCATTTTTTTCAGTGACTCAGTGCTCAGCCTCCCAGCACTGTAAAACACACACAGTGCACAGGCATCAGCTCATGGGTCTTGGGTCTAATAGGGAAAAAATCAGAACCTGGAAACTGGCCACTAAAAAACCCAGCTTAGCCACTAAAATACTGCATTTCTGTCCCCAGATACAGTACAAAAGCCAAGCAGGGTAGAGACACAAGTGCAGCATATCTCCAGGGTGCACAGTTAATTAACAGCAATCAGCGACTTCTCTGTCGTGGTAAGGAAGACTAAAAATGGAGAAGTAGATTGCCAGCCGTACATAAGGTTAAATCAAAATGCAGTAGCACTGGGAGAAAGTATTCAAGAAGAGCTCTGGTGAAATTTCTGGATTGCTCACTATAGGGTTAGGATCTCCAAACTGCTGCAGCCTTGGGCTGTGTGGGATAGGCCTGAGCACTACAGGGTCTCAGTGCTGCTGTTTCTGAGGACAGGGCATCAGACAGAAAGTATTCTTCGTGGCGGAGAATCTATGCATTAAAATGCCCTTTTGTATAAGTCAGCTCTGCATATACATAAACATATACATATTTTATCTAAAGAAGACACCATTCTCATTGCCACCACTGTATGCATCTGTATCTATTTTCTGCTGAGGCAGTATGAATGTACTGAAAATAAGTGAAACTCTCTAGATCCACATATAAACCATAAAACCCCACGTAGCCAGGGAGTGTGGGAGACCCCAAGTACATGTTTAAGCACTGGAAACCACTTCCAAATGTTGTTTCTTCAGAATGCTGTGGTGGCTTGTGGCAGTGATTCAGTAAGATGCTAATACTGCTTCTCATCTGGCTCCATTTCAGGTGTAACAGTAACACGGATGAAAAGTGAAAAAGTTTATACCCTTTTTTTTTCTATCCAGGCTCAAAGAACCTGCCAGTCACTACTGTGAATCACACAAAAGCAGGACTAATGCTGCAATAGTTTCCCATTCCCCAGAAGAGGAAAAACAACATGCATCACTACAAAACACGGTGCAAATATTTCAGCTGTCTCAGTGAGACACCTAATCCAGCCCCCTCAGCTCTGTGGTACCTGGGCTGTACACAGCATTCCTCACAGCTTTTGCTTGAATGTGTCATTCTCGAGTCACATGCTGGCTCTCTGGCCCCTTCCTTTTCCAAGCTTTAGTTTATATTTGTAGAAAACATCCAGGTGCTGGGTTTGGGCAGTAGTTATTAGAGATCCCCTTTCAGAAGTCTTGGTGACTGCTCAGGCAATCACTGCATCTCAGTTACCCTGCTTGAAGGAGAGAGCCCAGGAAACCATTGTGCTGAACCCCCAGGTCCACCACAGCTGGGTGAAGCTGACACCCTGCTTTCCAGACAAATGCCTGCTGAACAGCAGCCAACGCCAGTGCTCGAGTCACTGGGAAACTGGGGTGCCTCGAGTGTCTTTCAGACTGTAAAAGCAGTGCTAGTAAAGGTTTATGCTTCCCTGAAGAGGGCTCTCCATCTCAGTTTATATAAACAGCTTGCAGGAAGGAAGACAAAATAAACCCCCCAAAACCAAGAAACCAAGACAAGACAGACAATACCTGTTGTAACTCCATCTGCTGTAAGACATGGTCCTGCTGCTGCTGACGCCATCCATCTCAGCCTTGACTACGGTACTTCCAGCATTGCTCGCGTCCCGCAGGCAGCGGCTCCGGGGCTGGAGATCGAGCACACCTGCCTGAGGAGGGGCCCACCGCCGGGACGCGGGCAGACGCCTCTGGCCTTGCACAGCGAGGCCAAAACCCACCGCGGGGCAGCGGCTTCACACCGAGCTCTGGGCGCGCGGAGCAAACCACTGCCCGCGCCGGGGAGGGAGGGATGAAGGGAGCGGGAAGCGGAGGCTCCGGGGGTCCCCGCAGAGGTGGACCGGGGGCAGGATGTTCTCCGCCGCCCGGCAGGCACGGAGGCGCTCAGGTAATGAACTGGAGCGAGGGCGCTAAGCCGCTTACGAGATACGCGGCGAGGCCGCGCTCAGCAGCAGCGGGCTGCCCGCCTCCCGCTCCAGCGCGCGCCCCCTCCGTTTATTTATTTATTTATTTATTTATTCGCGCTGGTTGCCACAGATACGGGTCCACGGCTCTGACATCACCCGCTCCCACCCCGAGCGGGGCCCTGGGTCTCTCCCGCCAGCGCGATCTTCCTGATACACAACGATCACATCCACCCCCGTGCACGGGGACAGCGCCGGGAGCCGACGGCCATCAGGCAGCTCCGCAGGACCATGGCCCTGCTGCTCATCCACCGCGCCTGACAGCCCCTTGTACAGACCACAGCAGGGTCACTTTGAGCACAGTGAAAAGGCTTTGCAGAGCCCATCGCAGCCACTGGGCCTGCACAACGTGCAGCCCCAGGTTGCCTCAGAGCTGGGACATCAGTATGCCATCTATGGAACAGGCTGCCCAGGGCAGCGGTAGAATCACCCTCCCTGGAAGTGATCTCAAACAGTGTAAATGAGGCCCTCAGTGACATGGGTTACTGGTGGTCTTGGCACGGCTGGGGCAACGGCTGGACTTGGTGATCTTAAAGGTCTTTCCCAACCTAGTTGATTCTGTGATCTCTCATGAGTCTGAGCACATGCCTGAGGCGTAGGACTGAGAGCCATTCCATGCTCCATGGCCCCTGCTGCCTTTCCCGCATGGGGATCAGCAATGTTCAGTGTCGGGACCTATGCTGAGGACCTGTGTGTCTCTCACAAAGGCATTTCTCACTTCCACCAGCTCCAGGCACCTCAGGGTCTGCTCTGCTCCCAGGTGCCCAGTGGTGTGAATCAGACCTTGCTTGCCCACAGGACATTTTCTGATCAGTTCTCATAACTTCAGTACTAGAGAACTGCGCAATGGTAGTTCAAACTGAATCACTTTGCACACACACACGTAAAAAACCCAAATCTTCCTCAAAATTCACTTGTGTCTTTCCTTTCAGAAAGAAAAAAATCAGCGGAACTTGCACCACGTCTCTGCATTTTCAAGATGCTTTTTCACCGGCCTGCTTTCAAACTGTGCAGTCCTTTCTGGCATCTAGTCTTATAATATTTGCTTGCCATCAGCTTCCCAATATCATACATTTGACACACTGCCAGCTCCTAAGGGTAAAATGTCCCAGGAGAAATGACTAAAAATCCCAAACATACATAAGTAAGGACTGGAAGGGGATTGAGTTAACCAGGCCCAGTCCCTCATCTCACAAGCAATTGTGTCTGATGAGTGGTTTCAGGCTGAAGCTCCAGAAGCTGGTAGTGAAGAGCGCCTAGAGCTCCAGAAGGTAGATGAAGCTCCTAGAGCTCCAACCTGCAGACAGAGACCTTCCTGTTTCTAAATCAATGGTACTCATGAAAAGACCAACCTGGTCTTTTATCATCCAGTTCCTTTAGTTTAAGTTAAATCTGCTTTCTCTTGAATACCTGCCATCGACCTTTTCATTTCCAGTCTTTATTCTGGGAAGACGAATGGGCCAAACCCTTTAACCATTCACATCGGAATAGGGAGAACCAGCCGAAGAGTTGTTTTTTCATGCATCGGTTTTAATCTAAACTAAACCTTTTCTGAATATGGGTGGTATTTGACCACACTTCTTTCAAGTAAGGGAAACACCATCCAGGTTTCCTTGAAATGGCAATTAAGATGCCCAGGCCTGAGCCTTGTTTCTTTTAAGTGTGTATACCCTGCAAGTTTGTCATCCCGACTCCTGTTACAGATGCTGCTGTTGATATGTATAGACAGAGTGTTCTCGTTTATCTCATTTATAACCCGCATTGAGTAACTTGGACAAAACGAACCCTCTGGAAAGCAGAGTTAGTCACAGCCAATCTCCTCCACCTACCTGCATCTGCTCACTGCTGTGCTCATACTGAGAAAATTGTCAAACTGAATGGTCAAACTGAAACCTGCCCATTTTCTTGGCTGTTGGATTACTCAGGCCAACATGTTCCACACTGGAGGAGCTGGAAATCACCCTGAGGTGATGCTGAGGCAGGTGGGTTGTGAAGATTTCGGGTTGTCCCTGCAAACCTCATGGCAAATACAGCCTCTCCACATGGGCTACAACAAAACCAAACCCCACATTGAAGCTCCCTACACAAACCCTTGGTATTGCTTTGGCAGATCAGTCCTTTATGGTCTATGCCTGCTTCGGGAGAGCCCTCTATGCACATCCTCAGGCAAGAGATGCTCAAGAGTAAAACCAAGTGCAACCTCCACTGCTCTACTGCGGGAGAACAAGTTTGAGATCCCTCATAAAATTACTCTGGGTGGCAGATTTTGCATCCCAGGACACAAGTGCCTCCCTGCTTCCCTCCGGTGGGTGGCAAACCCCTGAATGCAGAAACCTCTCAACTCTTCCTCTCAGGAGTTTCTCAACTCCTCTGTCACCAGTTCAAAACAAGCACTAGTGACTTTGACAGTGAAGCCCTTGCCTGTGATTAACTGTATCTGGAGCTCCTGCTGGGCTGCGGCTCTCTGCAAGGCTTCCAGCTCCACTTCTGCCATCTGACCCCACAAACTTGCATTGCTGACAATATTACTCCAAACTTGAAAGCTGCAAAAAACCTTTGCTGGGGAAGCCGGGGCACTCACAGCTCATGCAAGGTGAAGAGACACAAATCAGATCCACACTGGAATTCAGTCAAAAAGAAATGTTTTTGCTGTTTGCTCTGCTACCAGTGCCGCAAGGCATGTGTCACCACGT
This sequence comes from Myiopsitta monachus, assembly GCA_017639245.1. Classification (NCBI taxonomy): domain Eukaryota; kingdom Metazoa; phylum Chordata; class Aves; order Psittaciformes; family Psittacidae; genus Myiopsitta; species Myiopsitta monachus. The sequence goes on along the minus strand of CM029924.1, from coordinate 12,975,085 downwards.
GTTTGTGCATGGCCACATCTACACACTTCCAAAATGAGTCATGTCTGCTCCCTGTTCCAACAGATTCTCTCTGACCACTGCAGGCATGGGGCATCTCAAATCAGGCATGTGTAATCTGGGGGAAGCAGGAAGGGTAGGCTTCTGGATTACTATTTATTAACCACAGAATGCTTGGGGTTGGGATGGACCTCTGGGGATTATTTAGTCCACCCCCCTGCTAAAGCAGGGGCACCGAGAGCAGGTGGGGTCTGAATGTCTCCAGAGAAGGAGACTCCACAGCCTCTCTGGGCAGCCTGTTCCAGTGCTCTGCCACCCTCAACGCAAAGAAGTTTTTCTTTATATTCAAATGGAACTCCCTATTTTTGTTGTGCCCATTGCCCCTTATCCTGTCACTGAGCGCCACTGAAGAGTCTGGCTCCATCCTCTTGACACCTGCCCTTAAGGTATCTGTATGCATTGATAAAATCTGCTCTCAGTCAGCTCTTCTGCAGGCTGGGCAGTCCCAGCTCTCTCAGCCTTTCCTCATACAAGAGGTGCTCCAGTCCCCTAATCATCTCCATAGCCCTCTGCTGGTCCCTCTCCGGTAGCTCCTGGTCTTTGTACCGGGGAGCCCAGAACTGGATACAGTGCTCCCGGTGTGGCCTCACCAGGGCTGAGTAGAACGTAAGGATCATCTCCCTCTACCTGCTGGCAATGCTTCAATTAATGCTACCCAGGATACCATTGGCCTCCTTGGCCACAAGGGCACATTGGTGGTTTACGGACAGCTTGCTGTCCACCAGGACCCTCATGGAGCTGCTTTCCAGCAGGTCAGCCCCCAGCCTGTACTGGTGCATGGCGTTATTCCTCCCTGGTGAAGGACCCTGCACTTGACTTTGTTGAACTCCATCAGGCACCTCTCTGCCCAGCTCTGCAGCCTGTTTAGGTCTCACTGAATGGCAGCACAGCACCCTGAGGTTTCAGCCACTTCTCCCAGTTTTGTATCATCAGCAAATATTAATGCTGGAAGCAGCAATAAGATTTCAGCTCTGTGTTACAAATATTGAGGTGCTGCATCACAGGAGAGCAACCATCCCAGTGCCAGCTGGGAGAGAGACTGGGTGCTGCTGAGCACCAAGAAAGCAGAAAACATTCCTTTTCTCAGGAGTTTATTATATGGCACATGACCTTTCCACCCTAACAAGTATGATCTGGAATATTGGCTTGAGCTGTCGAAATGCCCCAGAAATTAAACTGGCAGCAGTGCTGAAGGAAGCAGGCTGTTCCTGCATCTTCACGTTGCCCAAACCTTGCCACAAACAAGTGACAAAGTGCCTGCTGAGTCACTGGATGATGCCTAACAGGTTTAACAACGGAAAGTCAAAAACCCAACACAGCACAACCCCAGATGTGGCAATCTGGAAATACTCTGAGCTTTAAGACTACATTTTGGGCACCCCCAGACAGTCATTTTTCCAGCAACATGACCAATCTTCTGTCCCATCATCAGGTGCCTGTGGCTGCAGAATCTGCCCCTTCATTGCAGTCCAGCCCAAGTCCAGAGGTGAGCTCTGGAGAGAGACAGAGACAGGTCTCTGCACCTGTCCAGCCAGAACGATGCTGGCCAGAGCAGACTACACGTTTGCCTTCCTACTCCCAAACCCTGACACCAGCACAGGCATGGTCAGTGAATTAACAGCCAGGATCTCCCTTCCTATGAGGCAGGGCTCACAGCTGCACCCGCCAGCACTGCTCAGGTTGTTTTCCTCACCAGGGCAAGTTCCTCAGTGAGATTAAAGTCCTTCAGCAGTGCTAATTAGCGCTTATGCAATCAAGGATTTCTCCAAGCCCTCAGGGCTGCTGCCTACAGGGGACGATGTTCCTTGGCGGCAGGCAGTGGTGCTGTGCTGGGGACCTGCACCGGGGCACCAACTGCCCCTTCCCTGCTGCTTCAACAAAACAATCCTCCCCACCTCCAGAGGGGCTGCCTGTGTTCAATGCCATGGCCAGGCAGTCCCAGCTGGTGAGGAAGAGTGAGCACAGAGGACTCCAAGCCGCAGGCAGAGGAGA